>JAMXBB010000008.1:66870075-67218248 GCA_024138015.1 Lumnitzera littorea
TGGATCCCATTTCTTTTCGGCCGTGTCGAGCCATGAACTATCAAAGTTGTCTAAGCGGTCCCCATGGCGCATTACTAGCACGTTTTGGTACTTTTGCACTTGTTGAGGTTCCATGTCCACAAGGGATGCGATGGTGTTGGTCGCAGGACAACGTGAATAAGTTGTGAGGCTTTGTTTTGCTACGAATCCAGTGGAAATAAACTTATGATAAACTTTCGTTATCTTTGAAGGAAGAAGAGCACGAAACATAAGCAAACTTTATGTATGGAATATGTGTCTGGTGTGCCTTATTTATTAATAAACATTCACGTCGGAAGATATAAATTATTCGAAAGTGCAAGGAACATTCTTAACAATTTCTACCACAATCACATGCAAGTTCAATTTTACTTTTCATCGTCTAGGCCCGATGAATTTGGACCATGACATTAACTTGGAGAACACGTCTCATTTGCTTGACTTCCGAATGTTTGCGCGTTAAGTAATATTGCAAAATTACAATCTTTTGGTGTAAGAATTCAGGTTATATTATATATTACTTAAAAGCTCCAACATCATCATCCTTCGAAGTTATTTATTTAGCCTTAAGTCAATATCATTCAACAAAAATACTTATACTAAAATAACTTCTTAAAACTTACGTAAATCTCTTCTCCACCTCATTTTACTCTCGCCTCGGCTGCTTTTCCATTCCAATTTTTTCTCCCTCACTTTTCTTCTCCCACTTCCACATATCAAACGGCTACAATTTTTTTCTTTCTTTCCAAATAACATTCACCTTTCCAGTTTCGTTACATTCTCTTTCTCACATCTCACGTTTTTTTTTTTACATATTTTTTTCCCCCTATTTTGGCCAAATTTTCTATCTCATTTTTAATATCATTTTCCTATTTTGGTCAAAAAAAAGAAAAAGAAAAAAGCATGTATTATTCTTCATTTGAATTATATTTTATCAAATATAATATACAAGTATAGAGTTTTGTACATTGATATTTTTAACTATTATGTTAAACCCTTTTTTTTTTTTCCTTTAGTTTTATTTTTTACTCTTTCATATAATTAATTATGTAAATATTATGAATTAAAGCTTTATACATTGGATGTTTTTAAATTTATATATACATCGCAAATACAACATCAACTTTTAATATACCAAGTGACACGTTCTCTATAAAATGTAAACTACTAATCTGAATATCGTTCCATATGGTTTAGCTTCCTTGATGTGTTTAGGTCTAGGTTTTAACTTTTGCACGAATATTTATTATTGAATTGTAAACTCGCACACATGTTTTACGTAGCATCTATATAGAAGTATCAATTTGGGAATTTCTCCCATATTTCTTTGGTATGAATTTGGATTATAATATATATCAAGTCAAATTCTCCTTAAAATGTAATTATTGAGTATTTGAACATAAATATTATTATACGTGGTTTAGCTCCCTTAAACGCGTCCAGGTCTAGTCTAGGCTTTCACTTTTGCATAAATATTATATAATTGAACATAAAAATACGCTCTGGCCAAAAGAAGATAAATAAAAGCAAAGAAAGAAAGAAGACTAACTCCCCCCTGGGTAGCAAAAGAAGAAGAACTTGCAAACACACAAATAAGCGCTTTTATGGTATAGCATCTATATAGGAAGACGGCTTTGGAAATTTCTCCCATATTTCTTCGCTATGAATTTGTGGTTATATTATATTTCAAGTAACATTATCCTTGAAAATGCGATTATTAAAATAAATATTAGCTTTGCTCGATTTTTCTAAGTCTAGATATTGGTTTTGGTGTAAATGCTGCTGCTACAAACTTGAAAAGACCCACATATCATTGAACTTGTACGTACATATACAACGTTAGCCATTAGCAATATGACAATATGTTATGCATACATACATACAGATATAACATATATATGTATATATATACGCACACGCTAGCAAGCACACTTCCATAATGCATGTCTAAAAATCAAATAGAATAATATAATAAAATTTAAAAGTATAACATATTTATTGAATCAAACTATAGGCATAGTTGAAGATTCAAGGAAAAATTTTATGCATAAACTGATATGAATATGGCACCAATAATAATATATGTGAATTTTAAAAGTACAAGGAGAAGTAAAGATAAGTTATGATTAAAGTATATCTCCTTGTATTGAATTCAAAATAGTTAGATATGACCGACCAATTTAATTAAATATGGTACAAATGGAAAAAAAAAATGGTTAATTAAGTGAGTATTATTGAATTTGGTATGAAATATAAGAATTCATAGATTATTAATAGATAATAACCTATCATGTTTTGAAATGGGTGAGTGTTAGAAAGTGGAATTTATAATTTTTTTTTTTAAGTAAGAAGCAAACAGATCTATTATTATGAGCTACTAGAATTGTACAAAATCCATTCTGAATACAAAAACTTAAACAATTATGATGGGGTTTATCCATCCTAAAACTATAACTCATCACAAATTTAGATTGATTGGCAACATAATCACCACATTTATTTGCTTCTCTATAAATGCAAGAGAACTCACAACAATCAACACAAGATATAAAGGGAATAATATCAGCAAGAAAATTCCTAGCTCTCTAAGGAGATGAAATTCCAACCAAAATTTAGTCAAAAGCTAATTTACAATCAATTTCAATAATAATATTCCTCCAATTCTTCTCTTTTGCACATAAAAGTTCTTCTCTAATTGCCAACATGTCTATAGCTTCACTGTCCAAAGAGTTGACTTATATTGTTGTTGCTTGTTGTAGAAGAGCATCTCTGCAAATAATTCCCACTCCAATTACCACATAATGTTGGTCAAAAGCTCCATATACATTGAATTAAGTTAAAACTCTAAAAATAACAACCAAATCAATACAAAACACATAATTAAATTTTTAAAAAATAGAGAATATCATTAGAATGAACAAAGTAAGTACATACATGTTAAGTCAAGGTTTCACAGGTCCAGATATCTAAAAATTTATACTAGAATCATGATAAAAACACAAATTTGCATAAAGAAATGAACAGGCTCCTAAGAAATTACATTAAACAAAAGCTTGTATACACTAATTCCTTCTCCTTCTTTGCTCTCTTCTTCTTTTTTCCTAATGAATATCTAGCTTCCTATTTATAAAGGTATGACAAAACAATTTTAATTTGGCAAATTTTAAGGATCATGAAACAATCACGCCTAAGGACCATGGCGGTGTTCTTGGGGCATATACTTCTCCTTGTACGAATTCTTCAAGAAATTCATCTAGTTCTTTAACAATGGATCATGGCCAAGGAACAAGGTTGTGGTCTTCAACTGTGGTCCTCTCTAGACTCTAATCCTTGACAAAATTCTCTTCTGACACTTGCTATCGTCAAGTCATTCTTCAAAGCAGGTGGAATTCTTCTCAAAAAGCCCATAATCTTATAAAAATGTAATAAGAAAAATATGTAGAATTGTACTCATTAGCGCTTCATGAGGGGGACTTGATGAGTTGCTAAACTCTAGCCCTCTTATTCGCGCATGCCTCTGAGATCTTTAGTCTGTTGCTAGAAAAATTCTCTCTCGTTAATCTGTCGAGGATAAAATATAGTATACAAGAGAATAATGAGCAAACTCCTTGAATACCTAACTCAAACACACTTTGCTCTATTTTAACCCTTGTGCCATCACCAACTAGACAAATGCTAAGGTTGAGGCTAGCATGCACAGCCCTGCTCTAACTTACTTGAATTGAATGTGTCGAAGCCGATCTATTGAAGTTAAGAACACCATTCACTAAGTGTTTCTCTTTTAGCATATAAATTAGCTACATTCATCATTTGTCTTAGCCATTCCAACTACCATCTGCTTACAACAACCACAATCTTAGCCCATCTCAAATTCTCTATTCAAACCATTGATAAGCTACTACCTGTCTATGACTTTTTTGACATTGTACTATTTACCCTTTCTCTCATTTGTCCTATTTACCCCTTACGTACATCCTGGGAATCTCTTTCTTCCTTATCCTTTTTAAAATTTTTTTTATTTATAATGTTGCCCTAGGGACTTACTATAAATAGTCCCTTTTCACTATAACAAGAATATCTTACATTCCTTTCAAACATTGAATATACTTGTTCTTGTGAGACATTCCCCTTTAGTGCAAAACTTTACACTCTTATCTAATCTTATCGAGATGGTCGAGGTTAGTCATGAGTAGACGTTAAAATTAGCTTATGCGTCGTATTAAGTGAAATGTTGAGTCATGTTATGTTCGTTGATGTGTTTTATCCTCCAAGCAGTTTCATGGAAGCTATTGTGTTGCCGAGCCCTCCATTTTAGTTTTTGTCACTATTTCAAAAGACCCATTTGGTTCCCACCCCCTATGATAAGTCTTAGTGATTATTAAGCTCCTAAACACATCATATAATCCTGGTATCAAAGCTTGAGGTTATGGCCAAAAGTTGTGTTGGGATAGTTACTGCTAGTATGTTTATTCTGTTGTACTTTGTTTTCTACTTAAAAGGCATAGCAAGTTCTTATTTCACAGTTTAAGTCACATTTCCTAAGTTTGTAGAGATTTCTCATGTGAATAAGGTATTTATTGAAGCTTTATAGTGAGAATATCAAATTCTAATGTTTAAGGAGAGATTAATGATACCAAAAGTGATGCTCATGGTGATAGTTGTGTTGCCCAACAAACCCCACAAATCACTGATGAGTAGATACAAGACCTTACTACTATTGTATTTATCTAATCTTGTCAAGTAGCTCGAAGTTAATGGCAAGTGGACCTTAACATTAGCTCGTACGTCATATCAAGCAAAGTATTGAGTCATGTTATGTTCGTTGGTGTATTATATTCTCCAAGCAACTTCACAGAAGTTATTGTATTGCTGACCCCTCCATTTTAGTTTTCTTCACTTTTTCGAAGGACCCATTTGGTTCCTATACCTTATAGTAAGTCCTAGTGATTATTAAGCTCCTAAGCACATCATATAATCTTAATATCAAAGCTTGAGGTTACAGCTAAAAGTTATGTTATGATAGTTACTGCTAGTGTATTTGTTTTATTATACTCTATTTTCTACTTAAAAGATAGAGCAAGTTCTTATTTCGCTATTTGAGTTATATTTCCTAAGTTTATGGAGATTTCCCATGTAAGTAAGGTATTTACTAAAGCTTTATAGTGAGAATGTAGAATCCTAGTATTTAAGAAGAGATTAATGATGTCGAGGGTGATGCTTATGGTCTTGGTCGTGTTACCCAACAAACTTCACGAATTAATGATGAGCAAATACAAAACCTTGTCACTATTGTGGTTAATATAGTTGTTTCTGTACAAAGGGTCATAGAGACTAAGCTATAAGAAAGAGTTGTTAAATAAGGTCAAGAAATGAGAGATAGGCTAAGAAGGCAGATGAGTGAGCAACAAGCACTAGAACCAATTAGTATGAACCTAGTTATACCTTAACATGCCGATAAAGTTGCTAGTAGGAGACTAGAGTTGGATGAAGTTGAGGAGTATAATGAGGAGAAGCAATATGATGGAATTGAGGAGCATGAGCTTAGAGCTCTTAGAGGAACATGAGCTTGGAGCCCCTAGAAGAGCCGAGCATCTTAAGGTGCAGATTCCAAGCTTTAATGGGTTCGGTAGCACTGATGACTAACTAAATTGGGAAGAGAAGATCAAGAAGGTATTTGACTCTTATGATTACGAAGATGCTATTCGTATTCAAGTAATTGCGTTAGAATTTTCTAGGTATGTAGCAATATGGTGAAAAAAGTTACAAAACACGCGTCAGAGAGCTCACCGTGAAATCCGAACATAGAATAAGATGAAGAGAGTTTTGAAGGTAGATTTGTTCCAAAATACTATGAACAAAATACTTTCCAATGACTACGAGACTTAAGACAAGGCAACAAATTAGTGAATGAGTATGTCTAAGAGTTCTAATTATTGATAATCCCATATAATGTCGACAAACTTGAGACGCGAACTATAGCACAATTCATTTCTAGGCTTAGGACTAAAGTTGGAAATATAATAGAGTTATAGAGGCTTAGGACTCTAGAAAAAGCCATACAACTAGTACAAAGGGTTGAAAGGTAGAAGAGGAGCCAGATTAGTTAAGTACCGAGCTAGCGACCAGGCTTACTAAGCAATAGTGGTATGCCGAGCCGGCCTAAAAATGACCAAGCTTAAAACAGTTCTAAGGTGGACTATCAAGATCAGGTACCGACCAAACCTGATGATGGTCATAGCAAAGGTAAGGCCAAGGAGCCCAGGTTAGAAGTGACCGTTTAAGAGGAAGACCTAAGAGATCAAGTGTTTCAAATGTTTTAGCTATGGATACATGGTTAGTCAGTATCCAAGCCGACGTATCATGACCATCAAAAGAGATAAGCCCCAATTTGAAGTAGAGAGTGCTAGTGAAGAAGAAGATGAAGATGAAGAGAAAGTCGATCAAGTGATGGAACGATTTTAATAAGATCCCGATGTCGTAACCCCACCTGATGTAGGAGTTGAATATTGCTTTATCATATTATGGACTCTTAGTACCTTTGTATCTGACGAAAACGAGTAGAGGGAGAACCTCTTCCATACAAATTGCCGAGTGAATGGCAAGCTCTGTACATTAATCATTAATAGAGGAAGTTGTACCACTGTCATAGCATAAGGAGTAGTCAAGGCCTTGAAGTTGCTGACTTACCCGCACCCTAAGCCGTACAAGATTCATTCATTGAATGAGATGGGGGGTTTACTCATTGCCGAGTAAATTAGAGTACCCATTACTGTTAATGACAAATACAAAGATGAGGTGTTATGTAATGTCTTACCTATGTATGCTTCATATATATTACTGGGTCAACCCTCACTGTTTGATTTGAGAGTGTTACATGATGGGTATAAGAACATCTATATGTTCCAAAGAGACAAGAAGAAGGTTATACCGACCCTAATGAGCCTCAAATAGGTACAGAGTCACAAGAGAAGATTACCATATCACTAGATCACTACAGCAGGAGTCCCTATTGATTTGCTAAGCACAGTTCTCCCAAGATGTTAGGATAAAAGGATGCATGCTCCTATTAGTAAGGAAGCTTTTAGAATTGAGAGAAGCCAAAGGCTTACCTGCCAAGGTATAGATATTATTACAAGAGTATGGTGACAGCTTTACCACCTATGAGAGGTATTGAGCATTGCATTGATCTTCAGCCCAAAGCTGCTCTTCTGAACCGATCTACCTATAGGCTCAACCCCGAATAGGTAGTCGAGCTGAAAAGATAAGTAAATAAGTTGATTGATTGTGGATATGTTTGAGAAAGTATGAGCCCATGTGATGTGCCAGCTGTCCTAGTGCTAAAGAAGGCTAGCTCCTAGAGAATGTACATCTATAGCTAAGCAATTAACAAAATCAATGTTAAATACTGATATTCAATCCCACGATTGGATGATATGCTCAATGAGTTGCACGGTGCCCATATCTTTTCAAAGATTGATCTAAAGAGTAGCTACCACCAAATATGAATGAGACTAGGGGACAAATGGAAGACTGCCTTCAAAATAAAGGACGGTCCATTCGAGTTGATGGTGATGCCGTTTGGTTTGACAAATGCACTGAGCACCTTCATGTAACTCATGAACTGTGTTTTGAGGTCTTTAATTGATACATGTGTAGTGGTTTACTTTAATGATATTCTAGTCTATAGTATCGACCTCATTTCTCATGTTAAGCACTTAAGATTTGCATTTGATAACCTCCGTGCCAAGAAATTATTCAGTAATTTAAAGAAATTATCAAAATGAGGTGGTATTCCTCGAATATGTTTTTCTTGGAGGAAGTATCAAAGTTGATGACGAAAAAGTCTGAGCTATTCTTGAATGAATGACAATGACCATTGCAACAAAGGTAAGAAGTTTCCATGGTTTGGCTTCATTTTATCAAAAATTCATTCGAAACTTTAGCTCTATAGCTACCTTACTAACAAAGTTGATAGGGAAAAACTCTAAATTCAAGTAGTCCAAGAAGGCTCAAAGGAGTTTTGATGAGATCAAGTCTAGATTGACTTCAGCCTTAGTACTCGTCTTACCCGACTTCGAGAAACTCTTTAAACTAGAGTGTAATGCATCTAAAGTCGGCATTAGAGCTATTCTTATGCAAGAACGCCAATCGGTTGCCTACTTTAACAAGAAACTCAAAGGAGCTATACTAAATTACATGACATATGATAAGGAGTTATGTGCCCTTGTCCAAGCACTTCAAAACTGGCAACATTACTTACTACCTCGAGAATTCATCATCTACATAGACCATGAATCTCTCAAGCATCTTAGAGGGCAGCATAAAATTTTTCAATGTCATGCTAAGTGGGTTGAATTCTTGGAAACCTTTTGCTATGTCATTCGTTATAAGAAGGGAAGTACCAATACTGTAGCCAACGCACTTTCTCGTCGACATTTCCTCATTACAGCGTTGCAAGCTAAGATCCTTGGATTTGGCACCCTGCTTGATCAATATGAACACGATCTATATTTTCGACCTTAAGTGGTCAAATGCAATATAAGAGGAGTAGTGGATGGGTTCTATTTGAGCCAAGGGTTTCTAATGAAAGGTAAGCACGTTTGTATGCCAAGTGGTTCTACTAGAGAGTTACTTGTCTTAAAAGCTCATGCTAGAGGCTTGGATTGCTACTTTGCAAGAAAAAGGATGGCTAAGTTGCTGAAAGAACATTTCTATTGGTCTAAGATGATGAAGGATGTGTGCCAAGTTCTTAAGAGATATGAGGTATATAAACATGCAAATGGCAGAAAGGAGCCGTATGGAGAGTACACATCCCTACGTATACCTGAATAGCCATGGACCAATCTAAGTATAGATTTTATGCTCAACCTACCCTGAACTCTAAGAAGGCATGACTTTATTATGGTGGTGATCGATCAGTTCAGTAAGATGAGCCACTTCATCCCCTACCATAACATGAGCAAATGATGCTTTATTTGTTGTTAACCTCTTTTTACAGGAGATCGTATGATTACATGGAGTGCTAATGAACATTGTGTCAAATCATGATTCGAAGTTCACCAGTGTCTTCTGGAGAACCCTATGGAAGAAGCTTGGCATTAAGCACATGTTCAATACTTCTTGCCACCTACAGACAAACGGCTAGACCGAAGTTATAAACAGAATAGCTAGCAACCTCTTCTAAGGTACTATTGGGAATAATCTACATGATTAAGATCTATGCTTGCCAGTCATTGAATTCACTTACAACCACTCCACTTACAGCTCGAAAGGAAGGTCATCGTTTGAGGTCATCTATGGACTTAACCCAAACTTACCCTTAGATATGGTTATTAGCCCAACATTCCTAGGATAAAGTCAATTTAGTCTTCAGCGTACCGAAGAGTTTTAGAAACTACATCAAAAAATTATCGAGCAACTAGCTAAGACTATAGCTCTATAGAAGGAGCAAGGGAGCTGAGGAAGGAAGAGAGTCATTTACAGCTTAGGAGACCTTGTCTGGATTCACCTCAGCAAAAGCGTTTTCCAAGGAAGAGGTCAAATAAGCTATCCCCCAAATCAAATGAACCCTTTAAAATCCTTTGATGTGTCAATGACAATGCCTATGAACTGGAGCTGCCTAAGGGATACAAGGTATCCACAACTTTCAATGTCGTTGACTTGACGTCCTATGTATTAGACGAAGATGAAGACCAAGATTTGAGGGCAAATCTTCAACAACCCTAAGGAATTGATGAATTGCCAACCTCTAGCCTTCTTACTTGAGCGTGCCTATGAGGTTTAGTCTCTCACCAAGAGAATTCTCTCTTGTCAGCCTACCGTAGACAAGATACAGTATATAAGAGGATAGTAGGTGAACTCCTTGAACACCCAACTTGGACACTCTTTGCTTTATTCTAACCTTTGTGCTATTACTAACTAGATAAGTACCGAAGTTAAGGCTAACACACATAGCCCTACTCCAATTTACTAGAATTGAATGTGCTAAGGCCGATTTTCCAAAGTAGAGAACTCCATTTACCGAGTGTTTCTCTTTCAGCATACGAATCAACTACATTCATCATTCATCTTGGCAATTGCAACTACCATTCACTTATAGTAGCCACAATCCCCGCCCAACTTAGACTCTCTATTCGAACCATTGACAAGCTGCCACCTGTCGATTACTTTTCTGACATTGTACTATTTACCTTTTTGTCATTTGTCCTATTTACCCCTTATGTACATATTAGGAATCCCTTTCTTCCTTATCCATTTTGTAAATTTCCCTATTTACAATGTTACCCTAGAAATTTACTATAAATAGTCCCTTTTCACCATAGTCGGAATATCTTACATTCCTTTTAAACATTAAATATACTTATTATTGTGAGACATTCCTCTCCAAGTATGATCTCTTTACACTCTTATCTAATCTTACCAAGTGGTAAGTAGACCTTAACATTAGCTTGTGGTCATATCAGGTAAAGTGTTAAGTCATGTTGTATTCGATGGTGTATTATATCCTTCGAGCAGCTTCATGGAAGCTACTGTATTGTCAACCCCTCCATTTTATTTTTCTTTGATATTTCAAAGGACTCATTTGGCTCCTACACTCTATGATAAGTCCTAGTGATTACTAAGCTCATAGGCACATCATGACCTATGAGGGTAGCTTGAGACAAACTGAGCTACCACCTGTACAAATTGGCTGGCTTAGTAAGATGATCATTGGGAGAGGATCATTCAGCTATTAAATGTTTGAGTGAGTGATGTCACAGCCTGGACTTCCATACCTGTACAAGCGGGTCACTTAATACAAAGGCAATCTACAACTATGGTAGACTTTGTAGTATATATTCTAGTTACTTGTTCTTATGTGCTCTTCTCATTTGTGCGTTATATGCAATCCATAAAATTATTGTTGCATGCAAGAAAATTTTATACATCAACTACCTCATATGATACATAATGATACTATGGTTGAGTCATCAAAGATGGTTGTGATCATTTAGTAGTACAAAGGCATCATTTTAGATGATGCATGGAAGCTTGATGGTGAGGAGTATGATGACTCCCCAATGCTGCAACCACCCCAAAGGGAATGTTATGACCTGATAAAAAGTATGGGCGCATATAAGCCCATATAAACATTAGAAACAACAACTCGCCCCAACACCATCACTTGCCCTAACATTATGTAATGCCCTGGAATTTGGGTTGTCACGATCTATCAGGTATCCTTATGTCCTATTAACACATCAAGCAACTTAAAATCAACATGCCAGCTTCTCCTTATAAATTACAACATCCACTAATAACTTGTATAATCTCCATATCCATAACCGGTAGATGATCTATATCATCCCAATCTACTTACAAATTTGAATGATCGAATTCACAAATATCTTTATTCAAAGTTAACAAGGTACTAAACTTTATTCAACAACATTTGTCTCAAAGGAAACAAGATAAATTATTCTAAAAGCTCTTACTCTCAAAAGTCATCAAATAACATAAACTAGGGATTTTGACCAAAGATGTCTCAAGTGACTTCTTAGGACCCAACAATAACATAAAAGCAAATAAAGAGTCTTAATTCCAAAACTTAACCAAAACAACATGCCTAAACAAAAATTATGTAGAGATGCTCCCGTTGATAGTAGAATTTCATTTACTTAGCCACTCGGCTACTAACAAGCTAAGTAACTCCATTCTCGACTAATGCTGAGTAATAAAGATCCGTATCTAATTTTAATTTAAAGAAAGTGGCGCAAACAGTTATCACTTAACATGATTATATTACATAATTGCCCATTATTCCTATATTTCAGGAATGTACCTGATCGAGAAATCTCCATGTATCCTAATAATCATGCGATTAACTATTATTTAGACACTTGCTGTTTGCCTATAAATATGAAGAAGAAGTATTGTAAGAACTATTTAAACAATACACAACTACTTATCTTATATTTTTTTATATCCATTTATTGATTTAGGCATTGAAGTGGCCATACTAAACTAGCCCCAGTACCTTATAGCCCTTTCTTTCTTTATAGGATCAAAGTCCTAACCCAAAATCACCTAACAACATATGGCACCATCTGTTTTTTCTTATCCATCCACATGGCTAGGACAAGATTAACTAAAAGTACAGGTGTTGGTACTTCATCCAACCACCTTGAAGGGGGAAGTAGGTAAACTAACGAACGTTTAGCTAAGCTAAAGTAACTTTGTCTCAACTTGGCCAAAGAGAACCAAGAATTAAGCAAAAAACATGAAGACATCCTTAGTCTCCTTCATAATAATGTCTACCCAAATTAAAACAAAGAGCACAACGATTACAATGTCAAGAATAGTGACGACTTGTTCTATTCACCTGAATTGCGGAGAAAAACAATTGAAGTTGCAATGGAACCTTTAACCCCTACGCTCAAGAAAAATGACGAGGGTAAGCAACCGTAGTAGGTACACCATGCTGGACCCTTGTATGTTAATACTACAGATGTAACGAGTAAACAGTTTCAAACTAAGAAGAGCCCTTTCATCCCTAAGATTTTGGAGGAAGTTATACCACGATACATTAAGTTGCCACAATTTGAAACCTATGATGGGATGAAAGATCCAGAAAATCATTTAAAGTACTATCCCCTTTAGTAAAGTTGCATAGCTTGAGTGATACAGTAGCCTACCAAGCTTTCCCCTTGACATTGAGGAATGCGGTAAGTACATGGGTCAAATACCTAAAGCTGAAAACTATTTTGTGTTTTAAGGATCTAGCAGAAGCGTTCCTTCAACACTTCCTTACAGGTAAGCTTCCTATTAAGGATTCTTTAGTCCTTGACATGATAAAGTAGAGATCAAATGAGTCTATTAGAGATTATCTGGCTAGGAGCTGAGATGGTCCAAATTCTAGAATTGGACATGAGTGTAGCTCTCAACACTATCATTGATGGTGTCAAGACCTACGGAGACTTTTTCAAGTCTTTAGCTAAAAATAAGTCGAGAACTTTTGCTAAGTTCAAGGCTAAAGCCACCTCTTACATTCAACAAGAAGACAATATAAAGGCTTGGTGAGAGGTTGATCAAAATAGAGGAGATAGGAAAAGCGACAAGAGGAGAAGTGCAAAAGATTGGCTTAGAATGGACGGTGACCAATGTCTTAACTCCAGGGAAAAAAGGCCATGAATTCCAACATATTCAATCTACACACCATTCAATCGTCCAATTTCAGACATATTGATGGAAGTGTGTGGACAAAGAGGTATTTTACAGTGGCTAGAAAGGATGAGAGGAAACCCATCAAGGTAAAATTCTGACTTATACTATGATTTCCATTGTAGTAAAGGCCATAGCACTAATGAATGCAACAAACTTAAGAACGTGATTAAGGATGTAATTTAACGAGGGCACTTATGCAAGTTTCTAGCACATGATGCCGAGAATATTGAACGACCATCTCAAAGGAGATGAGAAGACTAGGAGAATGTTACTTGACTAGATATTTCCAAGAAAGATGCAAGAGATGGAAACATTAGTAGAGCACCTAATGGAATAATCAACACTTTTGTTAGCGGACCTTTTTCCGTAGGCCAATCAAGCTCTTTTAGTTCGACTAACACCATTAATTATGTTTGCAATATCTAGGGCAAGAAGGTCAAAATTGACAATACAATTTCTTTTACAGAAGAAGACTTTGAAGGTATTCAAAGGCCATATGATGATGCACTTGTGATTAGTGCAAGAATTGATAACTTTAAGGTCAACAAAATTCTCGTTGATACTAGAAGTTCAGTAGACATTATTTTTCAACATGCTTTTGATCAAATGAGACTGAAGATCAAAGTACAGCTATGATTTCTTTGCCTTCAACAATAAACTCGTCTAGGTAACTGGAGTAATTTCTTTACCGATCTAGATTGGAGATGATGAGATGTTACGGAAGACAAAGTGAACTTCCTTATTGTCAAATGTTGGTCCCTATACAATATGATCATGAGATGGTTGAGTCAACACTTATTTAGCATCGTCCACTCCACTGTTCACCTTAAGGCCAAATTGTCCACTCCTATGGGAATCGGTGTGAGTCGATGTATGCAAAGGAGATTAATAGTTGGCAAGATCACTGTATATAAGGGTGTTAAAGCGAGAAGAAGTTTTTCAAGTGGAAACTTATCCAAAAGGAAAGTCAGTTGGCATAGACAATGATGAGGATGAAACCAAGGAAATTTCATTAGGAGATGATCCTTAGAAAATGACCAAGATAAGGAAACCCTTACCAGCAGACATCCATCAAAATTTAATCAACTTTCTGCATGATAATGCCAATGTATTTACATGGCCCCCCTCAGACATGTCAAGTATCCTTAGAGACGTTATGGTACAGAAACTTCAGATCGATCTAGACACTAAAGTGATTCGATTGAAGAAAAGGCATTTTACCCCTAAGAGGCAAGCAATCATAGAAGAAGAAGTCTAGAAACTCTTAAAGGCAGGATTCATTTAGGAAGAGTCTTATCCAACTTAGCTGACCAACTGTGTGTTAGTTAAGAAGTCTAACAGCAAGTGGTGCACGTACATAAATTTCACATGCATAACAAGTATTAGTTTAGAGAGGTTAGTGGGATGGCTCTCTATAAGCATTCTAGAACCTTGAAAATGATGAAGGGGATGAACTCTTATGAGCTAGCTAAAACCCTTAAGAAAGATTGACAAAAGGGAAGTGCCTTATAAGCTAGCTAAAAACCCTAAACGAGTGGTTAGTACGACAGCACTCTATAAGCTTGGTAGAACCCTAAAAATGATAAAAGGAAAACAATCATATGGGCTGGCTAAAACCCTTAAGAAAGATTGACAAAGGGGAAGCACCCTACGGGCTAGTTAAGAACCTTAAAGGAAAAGGATCTAGGATAATGTCCTATGAACTAGCTTGAACCTAAAAAAGTGATTGAAAAGAAAGGGGAAAGTGCCCCATATGTTGGTTACCATTCTAGGAGATAAAGGTTTAACGAAAATACAATGCTTGAAATTAATATGCTAAAATTGTATAGAAGCACTTACTTGACTATTACTGATAGCACCCAAACCATCAAACTTTTTCTTGAAGAGTCTAATCAAGACTAGCTAACTCATTTTTCAAAAAGGATTCATCAATTTTTTGTTGTCAACCCAACTAGTCTTAGCAAGGAGCACATAAGGATTTGTTAGCATCCTCAATATTGAGAAATCCCCAAAATCAACTCAACACAAAATGCCATCTCAAATAGAAAAACCAATGTTTTCCACTCATTAATGAATTGTCTTACAGATCCTTTAATCCAAATCCAAGCCTTTATCCTTGATTGATAGATATCTACCGTAAGGTGTTTGCTCTTCGGGATTTCACTTTACCCTAAAAAATAGACAACAAATCTTCTCATCGAGGAGGATTAATTCATAATAAAGCATTTAAAAGATTTTTGTTAATTATCGATGTTTTATAATTCATTTTCATCTTTTCTCGTGTTTGCAATATATGGGTCTTATTTAAGTGGAGTAAGAGAAATGGGAACTTTTGATGAAATAGGAAAAGTGATAGGGTTCCAATGCCAACAACTGCTAAGGATACCAACTTTGCTTGTAGAGATGAAAATTAAACCACAATAATATTTAAGATCACTAGTATTTTTGTGTTCTGAGTAGGAATTTCCATTGATTTTCATCAATATTATAACTTTACTACATTAGCATTTACAAGATCTCTTAACTCTGGACCAACCATTTGTGACAAAATTAAAGCCCCTCTAGGTATTACTCGTTTCATGATATAAGGACCTCTATAATTTAGAGCAAATTTTCCTTTAGAGTTTTGTGCATTAGGGAGTCTTTCTTTTAACACTACATCACCCTTTTTAAAGTTCTAGGGCCATACTCTCTTATTAAAAGCTTGAGCCATTCTTTGTTGACAGCATTGGTTATGACACAAGGCTATCAATCTTTTTTCATCAATCAAATTCAACCTATTGATGCACTTCTTTACCCAATTAGCCTCATCCAACTAAGTTTCTAATAACACTTTAAGAGACAGGATCTTGACTTCTACTAGTACTGCTTCAGTGCCATATATTAACGAGTAAGGTGTTACCCCTATTGATGTTTTGATAGAAGTTTGATAGGCTATGAGTGCAAATGGTAACATCTTATGCCAATCCTTATATGTAGTAGCCATCTTTTCAATTATTCTTTTAAGATTTTTGTTGGCTACCTCAATAGCCACATTCATCTAGGGTCAATGAGGGCTAAAGTTCCTGTAGATGATCCTAAATTGTCGGCATAACCCAACATAAGTTTGTTGTTGAGATTTGTGTCATTATCGGTAATGATTGTTTCTAAAGTCTCATATTGAGCCAAGATATTTCTCTTGATTAACTTGACCACTACTCCTTTGGTAACACTTGAATAAGATGATTCAACCCACTTACTAAAATAATCGATGACAACTAGTATGAAGTGATGATCGTTAGATACTGAGTAATTGAGTCGATGATGTATATACCCTACATTGAAAATGGCCATGGCATAGATAGTATATGTAATTCTTAAGGTAGAGCATTTATCTTGTATACATAAACTTGGCATAAATGATAGTGCTCGACATGCTTGATGCAATCGCCTTCTATGGTTAACTAATAGTATCCCAACCTCATAAACTTCTTAACGAGCATGCAGCTATTCATGTGAGAGCCACATACTCCCTTGTGTACTTTTTTCATCAAAACCTCGACTTCTCTATCATCTATGCACCTTAGAAGCGTACCATCAAATGATCAATGGTACAAGGTAAGAATTAGGCAACTAATCTTCTAATTGTCTTTTTATCCTTTTTCTCAACTTCATAGAGATACATGCCTTATTGTAAGAACATTTTGATGTCATGGTGCTAAGGTTTTTCATCATGTACACCTTCGATTGCTAAATGGCAAGTAGGTTTTTCTTCAACTTTAATCGTGAGCAGTTGAATTTCAACTCCACTAGATATTTGGATCATGGATGCCAGAGTGGCTAATACATTAGCAAATTCATTATGAGTCCTCGATACGTGAGTGAAAGTGATTTTGTCAAATCTCTCCACTAATTCAATCAAGTGCCGGTGATAAAGTACTAGTTTAAGATCCTTCATTTTATATTCTCCTCACGTTTGGCCAATAATAAGTAAAGAATCCCTATATACTTCTAATTCTCAAATATCTTTATCCAAGGCCATTTTGAGTCCCATAATACATGCCTCATATTCAGTAATATTGTTAGTGTATGAGAAAACAAGCCTTATAGCTACTGGGAACTGCGTACCTTCAGGGGATATCAATATTGCCCCAATTCCATACATAGACACATTTGTAACTCCATCAAAGAACTTCTTCCATTTGGGAGCTCTTCGTCTTTTTCTTTATCGAAATCACTTTCAGCTACTAAGGTATCTTCGTTAAGAAATTTGACTTATACTTCTTAGGGAGTATCTTCAAGGGGATTCTCTACTAGATGATCTGCTATGGCTTACCCCTTGACTGACTTCTAGTTCACATATGTGATATCGAACTCTGATAGTAACATTTACCACTTCGAGATCTGCCAATCGGGGCTGACTTTTCTACCAAATACTTTAGGGGATTATGTTGAGTCAGCAATTCAATCTGGTAATAGAGTTTGTATTGTCTGAGCTAATGCATGACCTAGACCAAAGCATAATACATTCTTTCAATTTCAAAATATTTTTATTACCCCTTTATAAACTTCTTACACAAGTATTACACAGCCTGCTCTTTTCCTTCCTCATCCTTTTGACCAAGCATACACCCTATGGACTTTAGCAATATAATGAGGTATATAAACAACGACTTCCCAAGTTTAGGAGCTACTAAAACTGGAGGATTCATGAGGTATTCCTTGATTGTTATAAAAGCTTCCTTGCATTCTTCATCCCAGTTTATCTTGGCATTCTTCTTCTGTAACTTAAATAAGGGATGGTATTTATTTGTAAGCTAAGATATAAACTAAGTTATGTAGTTCAAATTGCCTAATAAGCCTCTAAACACTTTAAGCGTGCATAGAGAGGGTAAGTTGATTATTTCTTTGACTTTATCAGGAACTACTTTAATGCCTTTTTAGCTAATTATGAAACCTAACAATTTCCTTGATGTTACCCCAAAGGTGCACTTCTTTGGGTTCAGCTTCAACTAAAACTTCCTTAATTTATCAAACAACTTCCTCAAATTATCCATGTGATTCTCCCCTTCTTTAGATTTTACAATCATATCGCCAACATATACTTCTACATCTTTGTGCATCATGTCATGAAAGATTACAACCATTGCTCTCTAGTAAGTTACCTTAGCATTTTTGAGTCTAAAGGGCATTACTTTGTAGCAAAATGTGCCCCAAGTTGTAATGAAAGTTGTCTTGTTCTTATCTTCTTCAAACATTTGAATATGATTTTACCTAGAGAATCCATCCATGAATGAGAAGAGATGGTTTCTGGCTGTGTTAGTTACCAAGACATTGATAGGAGGCAAAGGAAAGTATCTCTAGGTGTTACTTAATTAAGGTCTCAAAAATCCATGGACACACTAACTTTCCCATTCTCCTTTATTACTAACATGATATTGGCCATCTACTCAGGATAATTAGATACTTTAATGAAACCAACTTCAAGTAACTTCTTGACTTCTTCTTTGATTTTCAATAAGATATCTAGTCAGAATCTTCTTAGTTTCTGCTTCTTAGGTTTGACATCTTCTTGTGTGAGCAAGAGGTGGACCACAATTGATAGATCTAACCTTGATATATCCTTATAAGACCATGCAAACACATCTTGATACTCAAATAACAATGCAGTTATTTCTATCTTCTACTCTTCTTTCAAATTCCCTCCAATCTTCAAATTCTTCAAGTTATCATCAACCCCAACATTAATCGTCTCAAGTAGCTCATCAATGGAAATTCTACCCATCTCATGTTTTTGCTAGCTCTTTTATATTTTACTGTAGTTGTGGACATCACTCTTGATGATTAACCTAGTAGGGCTAGAATTGTTATCAATATTTTCAACATCTACTTACACGAAGTATCCCTAACTTTCATTTAGAGCATTAGATATGGGAAAAAGTGTGTAAAGGAAAGAGTGTAAGCATAGAAGTGAAGCATAATGAAGAGAAGGAAATTGATCTTTTATTAGAATCAAAAGTTCTTGTAGGTAAATTATTTAGAACAAAGATAATTATTATAAAACTCTAGAAAATACTAAACCGTGATTCATCCTTTACCATAAAGAAGACCTATCACCATTCATAGGGACAAAGAACTAGTTATTCAGGTAGGAATAGAGCTTGCAGGATGGTCTTGCCAATTCAATTCGACTAGGGTTGTCTTCTTTAGTAGATTTCGAAGTTTGAGCATCAACCTAGATAAATGTCTTCATTAGTGGTGGAAAGGTCATTTGGGCATGATACAATCTATCACCTCTTTTAGACCTCACTTGCTGATTTTGCAATTCTTCCATCGAAGTTAGAATATAGCTAAGGCCATAAGTCCTAATTTGCCCTTCCTTGAATTTCAGCCTCTCATATTTACTTTCTCTAGGATTGGCCATCATATACACTTCCTCAAACATTTGAAGTCTAAAGTCCTCTTGCTCTTCAACACCAATATATGGTATGGCTATTTCCTTATATATTTCATAATCTTAATCACCTAGAATTGTTATAACCTGGTCATTTGAGATAAACTTAACCTTCTGATGTAAACTTGAAAGTATAGCCCCCGCTACATAATCTAAGGTCTTCCTAAGAGGAGGTTGAACGACCATAAGATGTCTAGTACTTAGAATCGAACATTAAAAGTTTGAGGGCCAATATCAACTGGTAAGTCAATCTCCCCTATGATCTCCCTTCTAGATCCATTGTAGGACTAGACTGTTATAGAACTTAGCTTGATTGTAGTTGTGCAAACACCTAGTATGTCTAAGGTGGTGAGAGGGCAAACAATCAATGATAACCCACTGTCAATAAGGACTTTGGTTATGATTATATTGTTGCTTCTCACCACTATGAAAAGTAGCTTCATGTGTTGGTTACCTTCTTCACCTAATTCTTCAACAGAAAAAGAGATTTGATCCGTGGTGATAAGAATCAACCCCCTAAACCAATCACCCATAACTGAGCTAAAAGACTTTAAGGACTCACTTAAAGCATAATAGCTTGAAGCCATATCTAAGACGGAGATTCCTACCTGAACTTGATTTTCTACCAATCTGACTGCTAAACCCTCATGTATGTCGAACCCGCTCCTACCCGGCAGCTGTGTTTTATCCCATAAGACAATTGAAGACTAGCCAAGCCAACCTTTCGAGTTGACCATAGGCATCTAAACTAAACTTAAGCTGACTTCTCTATAGAAGGACTGATTGGTCCCCAATCTAATCCACATCAAGTCAGCCCTTGAGCACAAATTCTTCCCTCTTTTACCTACTTATACCATATTCTGACATCCAACTTTTAAGTGACATGTATCTTATGGTACAACATTCTAGAAGGATTCTTTACCTTTTCATATTAAATATTCTTTGTCTCTTTTACCCTTTTTAGTATATATTATGTAATGTAATTGTAAGGATACCTCTTTTTGTCTTTTCATACATATAAAGTAACCCCAGTGGATGGGTATATAAACCCCCACTTATTTGTACGTAAATATCACTAATCAATATCAGAATATTATTCATGTATCCCTTGAGCAACCCTAGTGTTATCATTAGCTCTTATCTATTCTCTTTAGTAAGGAGTAGTAGTAAGTAACCCTTCAGTTTGGACCAATGTATCATATCCGACAAATTGTAAACTGAGTAGGATCAATTGGTATGTCATATCCAGTTAGTAGTTGCCTAGACTTTACTAACTTTTCTTTTGTTCTTTTTGATTTGCTTCGTTGTGTTTCTCCATGTATTCGACCTTGGAGATGCATCACATGATGATGATAAAGTTAGTAACTAGTCCCATTCTTTCAGCTGATATTTCACTAGGGACTTTGACTTCCCTTAGAGTTTGAAACAAGGCTTCTCGATGAAGTTTGGATGCCATAAATAATCCCATAAGAGATATTTATACTGGAGTCTTAGTAAGCCAATCCATTGTCTTGTATTCACTCAATTTGATCATTTTGGTGAAGGCAAACAATCCTTCCTCATGTTAAGCTGGTTTATTCCTTTATTCCTTGATTCCTCCTATACATTCTTCTTTTTGAGGTCTTCTTTTGGGTCATAAACCCTACCAAAGCAACTAATTCCTCCTATGACAGAAGTTGATTGCCCCTAGTTAACTACTTAATAGTTGAACAAGGTAGCTTTATAACTCTTAGGGGCTATGGGTACATGGAAAGTGTGCCTCTTAGTTCTTAAAGCTTGCTTCTCTTTTAGTTTGTAATACTCGTAGACTTTAGGTTTTTGATCAGAAATGATCATATTGATGGTAAGATTTGAATCATCACAAATCATATTGATGATTAGGCCATGATTGGGCAGAGGGTTATTGTTGACATTTGGGATCGGTGCTTCCACGAAGTCCAATTGGAGTGTACCTTCATCAATTAGGTCTTGAATCTTATTTCCTAGCCTCTAGCATATATCAGTTAAACAACCCACTTGCTCTATATGATATTGATACTTTGCATTATGATAAAAAAAAAACCTTAGCATGTACCTTTTACTAGGAAGCTCAAAATAAATCAAATTATCCTTCTTTGACTTCTCCAGGATGTAGCTAAGGGGAACTACTAATCTAGTAAACTGTCTTAAGGCCCTGTTGGTCTGAGGCTAGCTTTTGGAACTATTGCTGAACATGTGGTCGGTTTGTTCTAAAAGAAACCCATGTATTGGGTCTAATGTTCAAGTTTACCATACCAACAATGGCTTCTTTGGGCTTACTGGCAATTGGCTTTGCAGAGGGTAGTCTTCTATTTAATGGCTATTAGAGTTTAGTAGAAGAGACGGTACTTTCAATTTGGCACCCCATAACTACTACTTCTACAAAGCTGGAGGAGGCCTACCCAATCAAGTAGGAGAAGTAAGGCCTTTATAAACTATTAATAAAGGCTGAGGTCAACTCATTTTTGGTCATGGGGGTAAACATCTTTGTAGCTAAGGATCTCCATATTTGGGAATACTCCTTAAATGACTCGTTATTCCTTTTCTACAGGGCAACCAAGTCCATTATGGTTGGTGTCACTTCAACATTGAACTTGTACTGTTTATTGAATGCCTTAACAAGCTTCTCCCATATGTTTACCTGATTTAGGTCTAGTTAGGCGTACCAGGTCAAAGCAAGACCCATCAAGCTATCCTAAAAAGTTTGTACCATAAGGTAGTCATATTACACATGCTTGCCCATCTTTTACACATACAATCTGGTATGTAGTTTGGGGCAGCTGGTCCTATTGTACTTTTCAAAATTTGATACCTAAAACTTTTCAGGGAAACTTCCATAGTCATAAGAAGAGAAGTTTTTTATACCAACCTACTCGAAAACATCATAACCTTTGAGCACTTTCATTTTCTCAATAATATGTTAGGTTAACTTCCTCTCAAATTCTTTCGATTTATCTTGGTTAGCTTCACATTGAGTAGGAATGAGTAAGTGTTAGGTTTAAAATTTGGGTTGACCTTTGGATAAATCCCTTCTAATTTGAAAGTCTCAAAGGCCGGGTTAACTTTACGATAGCTCTCTTATTCCTTGAGGGATGGAGCTTTGACATTCTTCTCATAATGGGCCTTAGAGTTTTCTTCATTTGATGGCACCATAGATCTAAGTAAAGCAATATTGTCGGTGAGGAAACTTAACTGGTCTGTGATTTTTCCTACTATTTGGTTAGCAAAACCTCAACTTGTTAAGGTCAATGATTTTGGGGTTGACACTATTGTTGTCATCCTTAGTGTTGATGTTGCCATTTCCCTTATTAGCCATTCTAGTTTGAGAGTGGGTTCAAATAGGACTTTTCTGAAGGTTTGATGTTTAGGAGCTATCTTTATGACCTAGTTTAAGAACACTTCTTAACAAGTTAGCATATATACACTTTTAGTTAAGATAAAGAAACGAAATGAATAAATAAATAAATGGATAAGAAAAATGCAAAGATGTATGGCATACAAATGCAAAAGAATAGAACAAACAATTAATTAACAAGATCATAACTTCATTTCTTATTTCACAGCTTTCGAAGTTTCCATTACATTATTTCGAAAGAAAATACATTGATAAAAAATACTCCTATTCCTAAGTCATCCTATCATCTTTCTAGCACTTAGCTTTGTTGATTACTTAGTCCTGCTAGCATTTCCTTTCTCTTTTTGGGGCTAGGCTCAACTATGTCTTTGAATTCTTTGAGCCTTAGTCATCTTCAATTGGTGTTCAAGGCACAAGAACACTATTTGGATTCTCGAAAGAGGTTTTCCCACATGTCATGCTCTTTGTAGATAACTCCTACATGGGCTTGTACTTAATCCATGTAAGTTCTAATTTTAGGGTTTGGTTCTACTGGTGTGGGCTGTATAACCTTTAGCACTCGATATTAGATTACCCTTGCCTTATGTAGCTAATCATATAAATATTCTTTAGTAACCCTATGCTTGTCTACTTCTCCCATCGATTCTCCCAGATTAAATTAGGGTTGACAGTCCTTATTTCCCATAGTTTCTTGATTGCTTAAAGTTTGGATATCTTTTATGGCATTAGTAGATGAATATCTTCATAATCAAGGGTAGCAAAATTCAGTAAGGGCCTGTAGACTATGTCTTGAATCCCTCCAAATTACCTAATCATGTTGTTTAGGTAATAGCATATGTACTACTTCATCCCAATTAAGGGGACTGCTTAATATTACCCTTTTAAAGTTATCTACTTGGCTATCCATAAAATATTAGCAACTTGGAAATTTCATAGGACTTTAACCCAACAATAAGTGGATTTCTCTTCTAATAAATGGACTTTGTCAATAAATGAATCAATTAAGTCAATCTTGTAAGTAAACTCTCCTTAGATTAGGTCAACCCCAAAACATTTCATATGACTTACAAACCAGACCGTTAGTAATGCCATGCTAGTCTTCAGTACACTATCATTTTTGCTTTTCAAGATGTTTAGGCTTCTAACTTGCTCTATGAAGAAGGCTAGGATGTACGACTTACCTTCAAGAAACTAGCTTACTAATTTTGTGATCTTAAAGTAGATAAGGAACTTTCCATTTGGGAATAAGATAGTCTCGAATGCAGCCAGGATAAAAGCCTTAATTCTATTCTGTATCTAAGTTTTGGGATCACCACGAAGGATGCTCTGCTTGTTAAAATTAGGTTTAGTTGTGAACTAGGCTTTTAAATCTTCTAATTTGATACAATTCCCATGGCAATTTTTTAGGGCCTTGTTTACTTTAACTTTTTTTATCCCTAAGAATCTTGAAAAAGCGTTTACCAAGTCAACTTTTAGGTTTGGAATATATATGCTTTCCAAGGGAGGAGCTTGAAGCAGTTGAGTATACTCTTCAAGTGTTAGACTGATTAGGTGAGAACTTACTTAAAAAGCTACCTCTTTAAGCAAAAATGAGTCAAGGCCTTAATTAAGTTTATCTCAATTTTCACCTTAGGCAGTGATAGACTGGGCCTTATCTTGTGGTGATGATCTTTAGCTCCCTTAGATTGAAGTGTTGAAACCATTAGTCTAGTACAGGCTTAGGGTTTATGGGCTTGTCAATGAACTTTTCTCTAAAATGCACAGAGTTAGATGAGCAAGCCATTTCTGCAATAATTTACAAAGAAACATTGCTACAAAACTAGAAGAGATTGTTTACAATAAAGTTGTAAGAAACAAAAAAGAAACCTATTTACACCAGATATATATTTACAACTAATTTGTAATAAAATTATAAGGGAAACTAATAGAACTCCAAGTTGCCATCTCTTTTTGTTTTTCATCTTGCTTAATTATTTGTCGATTCTAAATGTGATGTATGCACAAAGGGTAGGTTCCAAAGGTCTTTAAGTTTTGTGACCTCTCATTTTTAGAAAACACCAAGCTATTAAGCCTAAATTTTTCAGTTTTTATTTATTTTTCTTAACCCATTTAATATTAACCCTCAACTAAGAGTTAAGAAAAACTAGTTTTCTATTTTTGAAAGTTTAGAGTTGCTACCTGACCTAAGTTAGGAAAAAATGGGTTAGGTTAAATCAATTAAGTAGATCGATTTTAACCTAGCCACTGGTCTACTAGAAAACCGATTCTTAAAAATTAGTTTTTAAAAACTAGAGATTTAAGTCTGGAGCTAACCTATTAAACCTTAACGGGTACCACTTTTAACTTTCCAAATTTAAATTTACTTTTCAATATATCCTTATAATTTGAAATTACCATTTCTATTATACAAGTAAAGAACACGATAAATCATGTCTATTTACAAAAAAAAAAAAAAAAAAGGACAAATAGATGAATAAAAGAATTAATTATTTACAAATGGACAAAATATGAATTTTTCTATATTTTAAGTTACCCTGTAATTACATATGAGTGCCTATATACTCATCAGCTATTTAGGATTAAACTTTCATAGTTTGTTTTAAAAAATTTTAATTTATTAGTTGATTTTAATTTTGAAAAACTGACCAATTTTACGTTTTATGTCCATTTAATTTTATTCCCATAAAGTTCTAAAAAGAGGGTCCTAACTTGTTTTTCTTTATTTTATTTTGAAAAATTCTAAAACAGCCTTAATTTTGGAAAAAAGGGTTTATTAATGAATCTCATTTTTTGAAAACATTTTCTAAGGGACAAAACACTTTTTTACTTATTATTATTACTATTATTTATTTATTTTATTTTTATTATTTTTAGTTTTTTGTTTTAACTGAAGAGGGAAAATAAATAAAAAATAAAAACTAAGCTTCCCCATGTTGTTTTTTTTTTTCCTTTTCTTTTTCGATTTTCTTTTTACAATCACAATAAATTTAAAAGAAATTAAATAGAAAAATACATGAAAATTGAAATAGAAACATAAGAAAGAGGGTCAAACTTAGACTAGTGCGGGTTACATCAAGGAAAAAAAATAGCAGTAGGGTGGGAGGAGAGGGGTGAATCTTATGTTTTTGAGGATGAGGAAGTGGATGATGATAGTGGTGGTTTTTGTTAAAAACTATCATAGAGGGTGCTATGCCTAGAGAGAGAGAGAGAGAGAGAATCTGCGCTAGAGAGAGGAGTGTAGGGTGCATCCTCTGGAGTTGATTTTAGTGATTGTATATGTTAGAAACGAAGATAAACCCCTATTTGTACAAATTCAAGGCTTGATTTCACTTGGTAAGCTAAAGATTGAAGTTAATTTTGACTTGAAATGAGATAAGTTTTTGACCGACATTGACTATGATTTTAATATTAACATGCTGATTTAATTAAAAAAGTGATCAAAACACTTGATGCAAGCTTTTACTGAAAAAACATCGTTAAAAGCTTTGATTGTTAATGTGGAAGCTAAAATCGTGGCCAATTAAGCTTAAGTATAGTGAGTTTTTCAATTTTCAATTGGATTTTTTGCCAAATAAATAACTGAATTTGGATGTATTCTTGGACAGGTTCAAAACTAGGCTATGCTTACACAATTCCACCAAAACTCTAAGTGGAATCATGTGGAAATCACTCAAAATGGTGCCTTAAACACGAACCACCAAGCTTCTTTTTAGTAACAACAATGCTGGGGAAAGATTGGGAATGCAAAGGAAAAGAATAAAAAGCACCAAGAAAATTTAGCCTTGGCACATGCGAACTTGCCTAGGCTGGTGCATGTGCCACACATGCCTAGGCAAAAATTAAATGCAGGCGCTCATGCGCTAATTAGACTTAGACAAGGGCCTTTAGCTGTGTTTCGTAAACTAGGTTTAAACGTGGTTGGATCCCCAAACTTTTAATAAATAAAATAAAATAAATAAACATAAAAATAAAATGAAATAAACAATAAACCAAAAATCAAACCTAGAACTATCAATCATAAATTTTAATTTAGCTTAAGTCTCTTATTTTTCTAAAAAAAAATTCTATCATTCCTAAAAATTTTTGTATTTTTCTTTTTTCAAAATTTTTTTAAAACATAAATAATTAATTAAATACTAAACTATAAAAGGAGAGGGGGCAAAAATGAGGTGTCGATAAGTGCTCACTTCTTTAGTCAAAATTTCTAGGTCCAATCTTCTCATATCTTCTAGCAAATGCTTTTGAGTTGTTATTAGACTAGCCAAGTTCTACTGTTGCTTCCTTCTCAAGGCATCAACCACTACATTGGCTTTCCCTTTGTGGTTCCGGATGTCCAAATCATAATCCTTTATCAACTCTAGCCACCTTCTCTACCTCATATTCAAATCCAACTAATTAAAAATATACTTGAGGCTCTTGTAGTCTATGTACACCTTACACTTTTCCCCTACTAAATAATGCCTCTAAAGTTTTAAGGTATAGACTACTACTATTAACTTTAAGTCATGGACTAAGTAGTTCTTCTCATAAGACTTGAGTTAGGCAAAGCATACGTTATCACCCTACCATTCTACATCAAAATACACCCTAGTCCCTGAATTGAGACATCACTATAAATCACAAACTCCGCTCCACTACAAGGTAAAGACAGTATAGGGCAATTACAAGTCTTTCCTTCAACTACTAAAAGCTTTGCTCACATTTATCATCTTAATCGAATTTAACCCCTTTCTTAGTCAATTAAGTTAAAGGTGTTGCCAACTTAAAGAATCCTTCCACAAACTTTCTATGGTAAACCCGCTAACCCTAGAAAACTTCTTATTTCAATTATTATCTTAAGTCTTTACCACTCTACTATGGCTTTTATTTTCATTGGATCCACTACTATACCTTCATTATTTACAATGTGACCTAAAAAGGCTACTTGTTCCAACCAGAATTTACACTTACTAAATTTAGCGTATAGGTTTTCAACCTTTAGTTTACTTAGCACAATTCTCATATGTTGCTTGTACTCTTCTCTGCTTCTAGAGTAGATGAGGATGTTATCAATGCAGACTACTACAAACCTATCCAGGTACTCTCGAAATGCCTTATTCATAAGGTCTATAAATGTTGTTAGAGCATTAGCGAGACCAAAAGGCATGACCACAAATTCACAGTCATATTTAGTTCAAAAAGTTGTTTTCTCCACATCCTCTACTTTCAACTTCAACTGATAGTAGCCTAATCTCAAATCTATCTTCAAGAGTAACTATGCTCTATGTAACTAGTCAAATTAATCGTCTATTCTAGGAAGTTGATATTTATTCTTAATTGTAATTAGATTTAACTCTTTGTAGTTTATACACATCCTCAAGTTCCCATCTTTCTTCTTTATGAAAAGTATCAAGATACCCTAAGAAGATGAACTTAGCCTTATAAAACCCCTACCTTATATCTCCTGCAGTTTCTTCTTTAGCTCAACAAGTTCGGTAGGTGCTATCCTATATGCCAGTTTTGAAATAAGTTTGGTGTCTGGTATTAGATCTATTCTAAATTCTACTTCTCTATCCAGTATTAAACTAAGTAGATCATTGAGGAAAACATCTAGCAATTCTTGTACCATTAAAACCTATCTTGCCTTCTTAGTTTCATCAATCTTTGTCACCAAGGCTGCTAATGTGGACTTCTCCCATAACTCATAAGTAATACTCTTTGCAGGCCTCTGAATTTTTGCATGATACTTAAAGGGTACTTCCCCTGGACACTTAGAAGTTATCACCATGTTATCGTAATCTATAGTTGCATGGTGTCTTAACAACCAATCTACTCCAAAAACTATGTTAAAATCCAATATGTCTAAAGCTAGTAAATCTACTAGTAGAGCTTTCTCTTCTACAATAATCTCAACATCTTAATAGACTCTACCTAGAATTGTTTTGCTTCCAAAAGGCATATAAACGAATAAGGGTATGTCTAGGGATAACTTAGCGTAGGTCTCTTACCTAGAACCTTTTTCTATCTATATGCCAATAACTCATCTTTCCTCTTCATTCCCTGTTCTAAGCTTCTAACATTTCCACTATCTCTGCATAAGTGGTGACCTGAAACCTTAACATTTTGTCTTGCAACTCAAGCTCTAGCTAAAAAATAAATCTCCTAGCATGATCTCTCATCCCTCTTTATTAGTTCTGGCAGAAAGTGGACTAGGCGGTTCAACTCCAACTTATACTTTGATACTGACCTATTACCTTACTGTAAGGTCTGGTAGGCAAGCTCCATCTATTCCCTAATGCTATTAGGGAAGAATTATCAAAGAAGATCTACTTAAACCTCTCCTAAGTAATAAGATTAGCTGCCTTTTTGTTAGTTTAAGGAGCGTTCTCCTACTACTAAGCTACGGAACCTTTTAAGAAGAAAGTAGCATAAGTTACCTTCTTATTCTTTAGCTACCTTAGCTATGGCAAATGACTTTTCAACCACCATAATCCATTCTTTAGTTCCCACTGGATCATTAGGTTTAGGGTTGAAATCCTTGGTTCTCTTGATAAATTTGTCAAAAGGGTTTCCATTTGCAATAGCACTTGCACCCACTTCCATTACAGCTTACCTCTCTTGCCTATAGATTTCAACATTAGCTTGAATCACTTGCATATCTCTTTAAATTTAATATTTTTGTTGCACCAATACCCTAATTATAGCATTCATAAAGTTTAAGACTTATGTAGTTGTTACTGTGTTGGACCCTCAACCCTGATCATTCTAAGGTTAAGTTTGATTAGAAATGGGCATGCCCTAAGGAAGATAAGTTTTCTACTCTTCCTAATTTGCTGAGCTTAAGTTTAGCCAAGTATAAGTAGGCCCTAAATTGATGGTGGTTGTTTTATCCTTGTAGTGGCAAGCCCACTTGATAGGAATCACCTCCCTTGACTGATCACAAGAAGCCGAGCTCCAAGACTTCAAGGGCTCACATGGAAAGTACTAAGCCATAGCTGAAATGAAGACTCCTATGCCGATTCAACCTCTAGCCGACCTGTATGCTAGATCCTCATGTGTGTCCAACATGCTCTTGCCTAATAGTGAAGTCCTAATCTAAAAGACAGCCTAAAACTAGTTGAGTTGAGCTCCCGACCTGATCCATTGACGTTTGACTTTAAGACAGATGAACTTTTGCTAAGCTAATTGGCTCCTGGCCTAATCCAAATCAGGTCGGCCCCTAATTGTAACGCATTCCTACTTCCGCCTACGTTGTATCATATCCCTGATGTCGAGCCACCAAGCAACATATGTCTTCTAACACAATGTTCTAAAATGATTCTTTCTTTTCCGTACTTAATACTTTTTATCTCTTTTACCCTTTTAGTATGTCTTATGTAACCTAGTGTAAAATACCCTTTTGTCTTTTCATACATGTAAAACAACCCTAGTGAACAGACATATAAACCCCTACTTTCTTATATACAAGGATCATTCAACTTTCAATACAGAATTAGTCACCCTCAGTAACCGTAATGTTATCATTATCATTTAACTCTTATCCATTCACTTTAGCAAGGAGTAGTGGTGAGTGACCCTTTAATTCCGATCGATGTGTCATATCTCATACATTGTTGGCCAAGTAAGATCGAGTGATGTATCATATCCATTTGGTAGCTGCCTAGACTTTGCTAGCTTTTTCTTTATTTCTTTCCAGTTTGCTTCATTGTGGTGCCTCTCCGTATGTCCAACCTTGGAGATGCATTAGCTTCACTGGTATCAAAGTACGGTTCCGTGAGGGAGTGTGTAAAATTGCAGTGAAGTTTTGGCCCGCCTTACTGTTAGTGGTTGTTATGTTCCTTCCATAACTACTGCAGTATACTTGTATGTTCGTAAGTATGGTTTCATTGATACTCTATTTTTCATTATGAAAATAGAGCAAGTTTGTCTCTATTTTGCTTGAGTAACTCTAGGTACTACAGTTGTAAATAATTTGTTAATCTATTCGAAAAGTATTATACTATGTCAGAATTGAGTATTGAAGGTGTCATTGGTGACCAGACCAGTAGTACTCAACTTGGTTTTGGTCATAATGGTAGTAACACCTCATAATTCATTGATGACAAACTTGATAGACTCATAAACCTTGTTGAGAGTCTAATCACCACAATGTAAGTTAATAGGAAACAACCCCAAGGTGTACATTAGCAAAACCCCCAAGATGGTACCCCTAAAAGATACTATGACCGAGTCAATCGAACCAATCACCCAATTCAACCTCCTCAAGCTAGAGGAGTTCCTAGATGGGGATTGGAGTTGGAAGAGATTGGGGAAGATAACGAGCAGCTAAGTGTTAAAGGGTTTGATGACGAAGAAGAAGTTGATTATTACCAAGCACAGGGAGGAGGATGCCAAGTCCCTCAAGGGCTTGACAACATCAAGGTGCAAATCCTACCCTTCAGTGGAAATGGAGATCTAGATGAATACTTGGAGTAGGAAGAGAAGGTCAAGAAAGTATTTGAATGTTATGGGTATAAGGATGCGGTCAAAGTCCAACTTGCTGCATTGGAGTTTACTGGGTATGCCACCACATGGTGGAAGAATCTGAATGCAACTAAGGCAAAAGATGGAAGACGAGGTATTAGAACTTGGGATGAGATGAAAAGGTTGTTAACAGGCATATTACAAGATACGTTTGCAAAGCTACAGGAGCTGTACTAAGAAAGTCGATCTATTGATGGCTACGTAAGGGAGTTCTAGATGTTAATGATATAAGCTGATGTGGAAGAGCCAAAGGCCCATACAGTATCGAGGTTTATTTCTAGGCTTATGTATAAGATTCACAATATCATAGAAGTATAGAGCTTTTATAATTTGGAAGAGACCATCAAGATAGCGTAGAGGGTCGAAAAGCAGAGGAAAAATGTTCCAAGCCAACCTGGCCCCACATTCTCTCGAGCCCTGATATTACCACCAATTTGTTCAAGCGAGCTTAAGAGACCATACCAGGCCAAGGAAAAGAATGATTGACATGACGATAGCTGAGCAAGTCAGCATGGCTGATTAAGACAACTAAGCTGAACCGAGGCTAAGCTACCCCTAAGAATGTATGAGAAAGGACAGACCTTCGAACGAAAGTCTAGCGAGGTGAAGTGCTTTAAATGCTTAGGCTCTGAACACATAGTTGCTGAGTATTCGAATTGATGTGTCATGGCACTTTAAGGAGATGTAGTGGATAGCACCAACGAGAGTGAGCCTGAGGAGGAGAAGGGTATTCGAAAGGCAGATACCGAGGAGGAAGAGGAAAATTGTATCTATGCTGACTAAAGAGAAGTGATGACCTTAGTCTTAAGACAAGTCCTGAGTTCCTTGCCGAACCCTAAGGAGGACTAAAGGGAGAATTTGTTCCATACCAAGTATACCGTCAAAGGCCAATTATGCACAATCATAGTGGATGGAGGAAGTTATACTAATGTAGTAGCGTAATCATTTGTGTAGAGGATAGGTCTACTGACCTCAAGGCATCCCCGACCTTACAAGCTACATTGGTTTCGTGATAAGGGTACTTTGCACATAATTGAACAAGTGACCGTACCGTTCAGTGTCAGAAATGTATATAGGAATGAAGTAGTGTACAATGTTGTCCCCATAGGCACTTCACACCCACTATGTAGACAACCTTAGTTATTTGACCAACGTGTTACGCACAATGGGTATAAAAACACCTATGCCCTTGTGAAGGATGGAAGGAGGATAGTGTTGCAACCCTTAACCTTGTCCTAGGTAAATGAAACCTATAATCAGCTTACTTGAGCCAGTAAGAAGAAAGCCCTAGTGATGAGCCGTAGAGAGCTCTGATCTACTGAGAAAGCTGATGAATCGATGTTCCTGCTAGTTAGGAGAATGATGAAGATGAAGAAGTTACCGAATGTTCCAAAAGAGATCTGAAGCTTGCTAAATGAGTTTTCTAACTTGTTTCCAAAAGAACTACTTAAAGGAATACCACCAGTCCGAAGCATAGAGCACTGTATTGATCTACAGCCAAGTGTCGCCTTGTCGAATTGACTTGCATACAGGATGAACCTTGAGCAGGTTGTTAAGTTGAAAAGACAAGTAGACGAACTCATTAAGCTAGGGTATGTGAAGAAGAGCATAAGCCCATGTACTATACCAGCTCTACTCGTTCCGAAGAAGGATGGTTCATAGCGCATGTGCATCGATAGCCGAACAATTAATCGAATTCATGTCAAGTATAGATACTCAATACCGAAGCTCAATGACATGTTGGATGAGCTTCATAGTGCAAAGATATTTTCAAAGATAGATCTACGGAGTAGCTACCACCAGATTCGCATGAAGCCGGGTGATGAATGGAAGAATGCCTTTAAGACTAGGTACGGGCTCTACGAATAGTTGGTTATGCCATTCGGACTTAATAATGCATTGAGCACATTCATGAGATTAATGAACCATGTGATGCACTCTCTTCTTAGAAGATGTGTAGTCATATACTTTGATGACATATTAGTGTACAATGCCGACCTAAACAACCATGTTCAATATCTTTGCAAAGTATTTGGTAATCTGCAAGCTAAGAAGTTGTATGGGAATGTAAAGAAATGCATGTTCTACCAGAAAGAGGTGATGTTCCTAGGGTTTGTAGTGTCAGGGGAAGGAATCTGAGCAGATGAGGAGAAGATCCGAGCTGCTCTAGATTGGTTGACGCAGAAGAATGTCACTGAAGTTCTAAGTTTCCATAGCCTAACTTCTTTCTATAGGTGATTTATTAAAGACTTTAGCACAACAGCTACCCCATTAACCGAGCTGACAAAGAAGAATGAAAGGTTTAGGTGGAATAATCAAGTTTAGCAAAGTTTCTGGGAGATCAAGGAGAAGCTTACCTTAGCATCTATCCTTTCACTACCAGATTTTAACAAGCCTTTTAAACTAGAGTGCGACGCATTAGGAGTTGGAATTGGTGTTATCCCAATGCAAGAATGACAGCCTATCACTTACCATAGTAAGAAACTGAGTGGCCTAACCCTAAACTATTCTATGTACGAGAAGGAGATGTACTCCCTTTTCCAAGCCCTTACTGTTTAGCAACATTATTTACTGTCGCGAAAGTTTGTTATTTATATAGACCATGAATCTTTGAAACATATGGGGAGTTAGAAAAAGCTTTCGAAGAGGCAAGCCAAGTGGTTGGAGTTCATGGAGTGTTTCTTGTATGTCATCTAACACAAGAAGGAAAGTACAAATGTGGTCGCCAACGCTCTGTCATAACGACAAACCTTGTTGACTACTTTGTAGACAAAATTATTGGGATTCTTACTAATTACCGAGCAATATGCTCATGATTCTCATTCTAGCCCCATCATAGAACAGTGTAAGGACAGAATTGTTGTCAAGGGATATTATCTTAAGGATGGCTATCTATTCAAGAACTGCAGGCTATGTATTCTAAACTACTCCATACATGAGCTATTGGTCTGGGAAGCTCACAGCGATGGACTTTTAGGCCACTTTAGGGAGGTCAAGATAGCCAATCTATTGAAAGAGAATTTTTAGTGACCAAGTTTGGCCAAGGATGTCCATAAGGTAGTTAGTTGTTGTGAAGTGTGCAAGCATGGTAAGGGGAAAAGAGAACCCTATGGAGAGTATATGCCTCTACCAATACCTACCTTACCATGGGCCGACCTCAGCATGGACTTTATCCTAGGGTTACCCCAGACATCTAGAGGGAAAGATTCTATTTTTGTTGTAGTGGACCGTTTCAGTAAGATAGCACACTTCATTTCATGCCATCGGACTAACAATGCTTTATATATTACTGACTTGTTTTTACAAGAGGTTGTCTAACTACATGGAGTATTGAAGACTATTGTCTTAGATTGGGACACAAAATTTTTTAGCTATTTCTAGAAGACTCTTTGGAGGAGACTTAGGACTAAACTAGTGTTCAGCTCCAGTAGCCACCCTTAGACTAATGGCCAAGCTAAAGTAGTGAATAGGACACTAGGCAATTTGTTCGGAGCTATTGTAGAGAGAAACTTAAGAGATTACGATCTATGCCTATCAGTCGTAGAGTTTGTATACAACCGAACTGTCCACAGCACTATAAGGAAGACCTCATTCGAGGTCGTCTATGGCCTTAACTCAACCATTCCCCTGGACATGATCATCATCCAAGCAGCTACTAAAGAGAGTCAATCTAGAGTTGATCGCACTCGAGAATTACATGAACTACACCAGTCCATAACAAAGAAGATTGCTAAATTCAATTAGAGACAACAAAAGATTGGTAGCCAAGGCTACCAAACTGTTTCTTTTTAGCCAGGAGACTTAGTATAGATACATCTTAGCTAAGAACAATTCCCACACTTGAGATAGAACAAACTATTTCCTCGAGTTGATGGTCCATTCAAAGTCTTAAAGAAAATCAATCATAACGCTTACCAAATCAAGTTACCTAATGACTATGGAGTTTCTTCCACCTTCAATGTTTTCGATCTGATCCCTCACTAATTAGTAGAAGATGATCCCATGTACGCCTTAGGAAAGGAGGCAAAAACTACTTTAAATTTGAGGACAAATCTTTTTTACCTCCAAGCAAATGATAGGAATTAACCTCCTAGACCGATCACAAGAAGCCGAGCTTGAGGACTTTAAGAGCTTACATAGAAAATACTAAGCTGTAGCTGAAACGGAGACTCTTATCCCGATTCAACCTCCAGCCAACCTATCTATCAGATCCTCACGTGTGTCTAACATGCTCTTGCTCAACAACGAAGTCCTAATCTAGAAGACAGTCTAAAACTAGCCGAGCTGAGCTCCTAATCTGATCCATTAGCATCTAACTTCAAGACAGCTGACCTTTTACTAAGCCGATTGGCTCTCAACCTGATCTAGATTAGGTTGGCCCCTGACTATAATACATTCCTGCTTTTGCCTACGTTGTATCATATCCTTGATGTCTAGCCACCAAGTAACATGTGTCTTCTAACATAATGTTCTAGAATGATTCTTTCTTTTATGTACTTAATATTCTTTGTCTCTTTTACCCTTTTAGTATGTCTTATGTAACTCGGTATAGAATATCCTTTTCTTTTTCATACATGTAAAGCAACCCTAGTCAACGGGTATATAAAACCCTAGTTTCTTGTATATGAGGATCATTCAACTTTCAATATAGAATTAGTCACCTTCAGCAACCTTAGTGTTCTTGTTATCATTTAACTCTTATACATTCCCTTTAGCAAAGAGTAGTGGCAAGTGACCCTTCAATTCAGACCGGTGTATCATATTCGATAGATTATTGGCTAAGTAAGATCGAGTGGTGTGTCATATCCATTCGATAGCTACCTAGATTTTGCTAGCTTTTTCTTTGCTTCTTTTTGGTTCGCGTCGTTGTAGTGCCTCTCTATGTGTCCAAACCTAAAGACGCATCGCCACCTCAACTTGGTTTGGTAGAGGAATGAGGTTAGGATTAATGCCTCTATCACCCTAAAGATGAGAGGAGGAGCTGGATGTAACGCTATGTCTAGGCATGCTACAAAAGGAACACAAGAATAGAAGTTATATAGATATGACTTAAGCTTATAAGAAAGTACTAGACATCATAAGTTATAAAATGAATACCTTAATAAGGGGGGAATTGCTAGGAACAAAGAGTAACAGAAATAACTCCAATCAAACAATCTCAACATAACATTTAGCTACTACAAGTCCTATATTTACAATCACATTATCATATTTCAATCTACAACTTATTCTTGAAGTTCATACCTAACTTGTCTAGAATTAATAACCTATGGCTCTAATATAACTAAAACTGTAACACTTCAAAACCTGGGTGGTCACAATCTTCCATGTGTCCCAATGGCCTACTAACATGTCAAGCAACTTAAAATCAACCTATCAACTTCTCCTTATAGATTACAACATCCACTAATAACATGTATAATCTCCATATCCATAACTCATGGATGATCTAGATCATGCAATCCACTTACAATTTTGAATGATCAAATTCACAAATATCTTTATTCAAAGTTAACAATGTACTAAACTTTATTCAACAACATTTGTCCCAAAGGAAACAAGATGAATTATTCTAAAAGCTCTTACTCTCAAAAGTCATCGAATGACATAAACTAAGGACTTTGACTAAAGAAGTCACAGGTGACTTCTCATGACCCAACAACAACATAAAAGTAAATAAAGAGTCTTAATTCCAAAACTTAACCAAAGCAACATGTCTAAACAAAAACTATGTAGAGTCACTCCCGTCGTCATAATATAATCATAGAAACCTACTACATCATCATAGTATTCATAATCACCACAATAATAATCCTCATAATTCCCATAACTTGCACCTAGAATTAAAAAAAAAAAAAGAAAAGAAATTCCCAAAGGGTGAGCAAAGCCCGATACAAGGTAATCAACCACATACGCATGATTATACATAATACATATAAGCACATACATTTGTAGTCTTTATATGCACAACAATAGGTTTTTATCTTTTATTTAGTCCAACAACCAGCACAAATCAACATCTTAGAACTTGAAGTAGCTCATGACTTCGACACACAAAATATATATGTATACATATAAGTATCAGTGTTAGGTCCTCCCTTACATCCTAGAAACTAAGGATCACCTAAATCTACGTAGATCATTTCAAAGTGAAACTCTAATCAGTATAGCATTATACAAAGATCATTAGGTTGCCATCCTAAGTTCACCTGTTCTCTTGGTCTCTTAGGCCTAACCAAGCACATGCAATATACATTAGATTTAAGCCACGTAATAATTAAGTCCATTTGACATGAAGTAGAACAAACGCAAAACAGCATATAATACCCCATACCTGACTCAAAGGATTGGTCAAATTCAAAATCGACTGCCTTACAACCTGTTCACATGAAAGCAAACACTTCTACTTAGTTTGAGATACTTATCTAATAACCCCTTCTAAGCTTAATATTTCATCTTTACACATGCAACTTAAGCCACTAAAAGTACCTAGGATGATTACTATGATAGATTTGTTTACAAAATGTTTTGATGGAAGATTCAAGTTTAAAATGATGTTAGAAAAATTTAGGAATGTGCTAAGGCGTATACCGCGCTAATAGGTAACTATACTTGTCAAGTAATAGTGTAGAGGACTTCGAAAGTGTAGGTGGCCATTCCCACAAGGACTAAACACTTACTTACTCGTACTAATTACTCTAATTTAAAATAGGTTGCAATAGTAATGATAATTTGAATAAAACTTTTCAAAGAGAAACTAATTAAGAATTAGACTATAAATGCAACAATTGAATGAAACCTAATTAACCATAAATGATGAAATTTAGGCTCTAATCACTAAGATATTAACATACAGTAGCCTAAGGTTCTAATGAATTTCTAATCCTTATTAACTAGAGGAATTTAATTGCTAATTTAATAGGAATAGTTTCTTTATCAATTCTAATTCTAATTCTAATGACATTCTACTCGAGTCGCTTCTATAATAGAACTCCTTATAACAACATTAACTAGGAATCCCACAACAACAAACAAGAAATAACTTTTAATTATAGAAGAAATGTATAACTTATCTCTAAGCTTATAACAAATCTCTTCAATTACAATAGATCGATTTATATATTTGCCTCGCGACTTCTTACATAAAATTGGACAATAAAGCTGAGATTCTAGAACTAATAACTTAATCCATACAAAATGAATAATTAAATTAACAAGAATAAGAGAGTTTCATTAGAAATAATAACAATTAAAGTACACTACATGTTACCTCAATGGTTACATGCCTAGATATCATTGCTTTTACGCTACAAACATGATAAAGTTAGAAGCTTTCATGATGAAATGGACTAAAACTCTAATAAAAGACTTCTCTTTCTTTTAATTACGCCTTTCTCTCTTTTTTCTTTTTTCTTGTACATGCATCCATCGTCTATTTATATTAGCTGGACAAAATAATTTTTAAATGGAAAGTGTTATAAAATTATAGCAAGTTTATGGGTACATGGCCGTGGAGCTAGGCATGGACTTCTTCTTGCAATATTTCTTCTAGATATTATCTTAAAATTGATGATGAGGTGATCATGTTTGAACAATACAGGCATGGTCATGGACCGTTGTCTTGTACTTGACTATGAATTTTCCAAACTTCGATTAGAAATTAAGGATGTGGGTTTCATGGCCAAGGAATACAGCTGTAAAGGTAGACCATGGTCATCCTTTTAGCTTAATTATTGGACAAATTCTCTTCAACACTTGCTATCTTCATATCATTCTTTAAAATAAACACAATTTCCTTTAAAAATCACCTAAATTCTCATCTTTCCATTTGTTGCTTTATTTGAGTCCTAAAATCAAGAAATTACTCAAATAAGTAGCAAATTCAATGAAATTAGATCGAGATAACTTAAAATATTCAAGAAAACAACATGATGGATGAGTGTAAAATTATACTCATAAAATCTCTCCACACTTAAACATTTGCTTGTCTGTCCTCAAGCAAATTAATCAATCCTCAAAAAGGATTGATAAACATTAAGACAAGATCCTCTAGACAACCTCGTATTATTTAGGAATAAAAAAAAAATTGAATTAACCCTACTAATAGACACTATGTCTAAAAATTGCTAGTAACTTGTACATTCTTTTCCTTATTCACCTTTTAATGTATTTTAGGCACAAATACTAGAATTCAATGGTTAATTCCTACAAATTAATGTTTATTCACATGATTTAACTAAGGATTCTCTTCTAAGTTAGTTCGAATTCTATTTAGTCAGGTAAAAACCATAAACCACTCCCTTTTATTTAGCTAAGATGTACAAGCTAAACGAAAATTTCCATATGAAAAAGCATAGTGGATGAATCAAACTGAAAAGGGGGTAACTTAGGAGCTAAAAGTAGAATTGAATAGAAAGTATCCAAGGTTATTCTAAGGATTAAGTGACTTTCAAGGATGAAAGTATTTTGGAAAGGGAAAGAATGAAATGCCTTAGAAAATTCTAAAGAAAAACCATCTCAAAAGAAGGACATTTTTGTACTTTATCTTAAGTGGGCTTGCAATTTAGATCGAAACTTTTAACTTTAGATTAGGACTTGCAATTTACTCAACCTTCTAAGTGCATGAAACGTGTTTGATGAATGTGCTTGCTAGGTTAGGTGCAAAACCGGATATTAGTCCAATCTGAAGAATTAACTATTGTTTGTACTTAACTCATCCTAAGGGCCTATAGTGGTAGATCCTTAGGAGAGAAATGTTGATCTTCGTATGAGGCTTCTCTAGTAAACTCACATGTTGAGACAACACAGCTAGAATTAGGTATCATGGACTCTAAACTCTAGACTTTTAACATAAAGGACTCTTAGATGTTGGGGCTCATAATGGCAATTCCCAATTCTATCAAGCACCATAATCAAGTATAAATACATTTTGTGTCTACTTATCTCCTACTCATTCCCTTAACATAGAGTTTTGCTAATAGGCTTTTTATTTTAATCAATTACCAAAGCTTATTAGTAATGGGAAAGTATCTTTCTCTTCTAAGGAACTAAGGCTGATCCTTACTAAATTAGCCTTACTTAGATTTAACATTGATAGAGGGAAAGTACCTTGCTCTTTTGAAGGACTAAACCCTACCAATTTTCTTATTTCCTTAGTTTTTCTTCTTTGTTAACAAATTGGTAACAGGTAAGAATCTCACTCTTTTAAGGGATCGAGACCAATTCTTACTAAAATTTTAGAGCTCTAAAAATCAAAAAGGGATTAGCATACATCTAAGTAAACTTTAGAAGTAGCATATGACTAAAGCTCAACCACAACTTTTAATTAATTAATTCCTTGAAATCCTAAATTGAATAACATGTAACTTTTTCTCCGCAAGAATTTCACTATTCTATTCTAGTAACATGTTCCATATGGAATAGTGACTTAGAAAATTTATGTATAACCACTATTCTTTCATTAAAGTAGGATTGTAAAGTCGAAAAAATTAAGGCTAAAATAAAACAATTTAATTATTGAATAATAGTAGTGTATCGCTTCCTAACACTTAATCTAGTACATTGTCATCAATGTACTATATTATAAATTATAAGAAAAATAAATGCAAACATTTAAGGTATGGTGAAGAAGAGAATATATAGGGAAAACAATTCTCCCTTAGATAAGTCAGCCTTGCCCAAATATTCATGAGAATTCGCTTTAGATGATGTGAAGTAGTTGGCTCAAGAAAAATCTAAATAATCACACTAAAAGTAAAGATAAAAGTATATGTTACAAAAGGGAAAATTTTCATTATTTTATTGATGGGATAGAACTTGAACATAAATTCAAAAATTAAAAAAAATGAAAACTAACAATTTCAACTAACTAACTCTTATTCAAACTAAGCATGACCGCATCAAAATTGAAAAGCATCTAAACAAGGTAACACTAAATATCTAGAAGAAATTTAAATCTTCTTTGTTGTTGTCATCCTCCAAATCAATGTTTATTGTCTCATTCTCTTCATTGCCTTTCAATGTCTCCTCTTATGCCTTAGATGTTGCCTCCTCCTCCTCATCTCCTAAATTCATTTGCTTCACCATATTAATTAATTCCTCATCCATTGATGGAGGAATCTTCATCTTGACTTAGTTAGTGACATTGCTACAAAGCTCCATTTGCCTAAACAACCTCTTGAGGGCTTGTTTAAATACCTCATGGCAATATATCAATTTTTTGACTTTCAATTTCAATTTGTTGACCTCTTGCACTAGCACATCATGATTAGCAAAGTTTACGCTCTCTTTTCATTTTGGGGTTGTATTATCAACTTCATTTAAGAAGAGTCCCATCTAGCAGAAAGTAGATAGAGTCATTAGGTAATATTGGCCAATTGTAGGTTCTCAATGAAGAGTTTTAATTGTTTGGCTAAAACTGTTACATACAATTCACATCCTAGTTGGTTCAATCAAGCAACAATAGTTAGATGTCTTATGTAGAAAGTAAGTGCAACATCTAAGTTTATGGAATACCCCTCTACTAAGCTATAGAGGTAGAAGACCTTATGCATAGTCACAACATTGGTGTTTTTTCCTCTCCCACTAATGGCATGGGTAAGTAGTTAATGGAGGACTTGGTGCATCAAGTTTTTCAAGTGAGATCTTCGTGCAAATTTTTAGTCATAGATTTTCTCATCAATTAATTTCAGCCGATAAGTGGCTGAGGTGACACCTCAAGGTAATTCACATGGAAGTGTATAAAATTCTAGAGAACGAATGTATTCCTTGTCATAGAGTCCCATTAAGACACCAAATTCTACTATAGAGAGACTAAACTTGGTGTTTAGAAGTCAAAAGGAAATAGTGTTGTGGGCTCTATATGGTACTTGATCATGTTCCAAAGATAGGGTCATAAGGAACTCTAAGGTTAGTTCCTTATATACGAGTTCTTGAATGCTAAACAACTTATCCCAATCTCTTTTCTCAACCATGGCATGGATTTCTAATTCCATGTCAACTAGTTTCAATACTCCCTAATCTATGAAACTTAACTAGAAAAAAGTTTTCTTAACAAAGGTTTCATGATCGAGGTTGTCAAACTCTAAACTGACAACTAAATTTTTATAACAAGTGGCAATTGCATCTTTTAATCTAGGCAAGAAGTAGTTTCAGGAGATCACTTTGAATATACATTGCACACTGAAAAGAGGAAAGTTGTATATGAAAAAGGGAAAGTGAATTTTTGATGAGATGGGTCTAAATTAGGAAAGCATAACACAAATTAATCAAGGAAGATTCAAGTGTATTGGGTTAATTATTATTGCAAGTATACGGTCAAGATCACAGCCATAATCCTTGACTGTGTTTCCTCCTAGAACCAATTCCTCCTAGAACCAACTCTCTAAGTTTTTTTTTTTAATGAAATTACTCAATGAAGGGAACATGGATAAGATCATAAGCATGGTCTTTGCCCATGGTTCACTTAAACCAAACTTCTATGTTTTAAGTTTACGTACTTTCCTCGTCTTAAAAGTATACAGTTGGGATTATTGACGCAATCCTAGGTTGCGGTCTCCTCAAACTAAATTTTCGCTTCAAAATTAAGTGAAATTCATGACAAAGGGAACACAGTTAAGACCATGACCATGGGCATGGTCTTTAGCTACGGTCTTTTTAGACTAAGTTTTACCTCTCTCTTTTAAAGCTCCATGCTCTAGTCCACAATCATGACTCTTCACATTTTCTCCTTATCCATCACAACTCCTTATTAAGTGTATTTCACCCTACAACACTTAAGAAAACTTTGAGAACAAATTGTGTTGAATTGTTAAAAACCTAACATAATCAAAAGGACAAAACAAAAATGGGTAAATGAGAAATGAACATAGCTTAGGTTGCCTCCCAAGAAGCGCTTTTGTTTAACGTTGTTTACTCGACTAGTTTATATTGAGGTCACCCATTTTCTTTAATTGGATGGAGGTTGTATTCGTGGTTATTTTCCTTTTCGAACTCTCCTCCTAATTACAATTTATGTCAGTGGCCATTTACCTTGAAAGTTCCTTTATCAAGACTTGAAATCTCCATCACTCCATACAGGAACACCTATGTCACAATATAAAGAATAGACCATCAAGATCTTAATTTAGATGAAAGAGTTTCAACCAAGATTTATATAGTAGGACTTTATCTCTAGTTTGGAATTATTTTCCCTGCTTAATCTGGTTGTCATGATATCACTTGGCTTGATCCTTGAATATTCTTGAGTCCTTGTAGGCTATGTCTCGCCATTCTTTAAGTTCATTCAACTGAAGTTTCCTATGCTCGCATACACACTCGAGACCAAGGTTCAAACGTTTTATGGCTAAGTAGGCCTTATGCTCAATTTCCATAGGTAAATAACATGCTTTGCCATACACAAGCTGATATGGGGTTGTTCCAATTGATGTCTTATAAGCAGTCCTATAAACCCAAAGAACATCCATCGAGCTTCTCAAATCCCTTCGATTGCACTCAACTATCTTTTCTAAAATCCTTTTGAGGTCTCTATTTGCTACTTCAACTTACCCACTAGTTTAGGGTTGTATCGAGTTGTAATTAGATGCTTGAATCCATGTCGCTTCAACATCTTTTCTATTAGGCATTGTAAAAATGAGTTCCTCTATCGCTTATGAGTGCTCTAAGAGCACCAAATCTAGAAAAAAAATTTCTTAGGAATCATCTTACTACCCTAGAGTCATTAGTTAGTAAAGTTTGAGCTTCTACTCACTGAGATACGTAGTTTATAACTACTAGGATATATTTGTTTTCGTTTGAATATGGAAATGGTGCCATAAAATCAATACCCATAAGTGAAAAATCTTGCTGATCAAAATTGGATTTTGTTGTATTTTGTCTATTTTAAATATGTTTCTTACCCTTTAACACCTATCACACAATTCAACACACTTTTAGGCTTCCTTAAACAACATTAACTAATAAAAACCACACTCAATAACTTTATGAGATGTTTTATTTGCATTCAAATGTCCTCCAATTGGCCTTACATGATAACGTTCTAAGATCTACTAACCTTCTAAGTGAGATGTACATCTACGAATTATTTCATCTATACCAATTTTCAACAAATATGTGTCTTCCTAAAATAACTCTGAACATCATGGAAAAACCCTTTTCTTTGTCTATAATCTAGTCTTGAAGGAATAATCCTAAATACTAGATAATTAGCTATGTCAGCAAACCAAAGAGCTTCCTAAGGACTTACCTGGTACAGCTTCTCATCTAAAAACTCATCATTAATCTCCTATTCATCAAGCTTTTCCAATGATGGATTTTCTAAGCACAAGAGATGGTCAATTGCCAAATTCTTTGCTCCCTTTTCTATTTATAATTTCCATATCAAATTCATGAAGTAATAAAATGATGCGTCTCTAGGGTCAAACATACGGAGGAGCATCACGATAGGAAAAAACTGAAAGAAAAGAAAAGAAAAGAAGACTAGCAAAGTCTAGGTAGCTACCAACTGGATATGACACACTAATCGATCATACTCGGCCTACAATCCATTAGATATGATTCATTAATTTGAACTATAAGGTCACTCACCATTACTCCTTACTAAAGGAAATAGATAAGAGTTAAAAGGATAGTAAGAATACTAGAGTTACTCAAAAGGGAAACTTATATATTCTAATAATCAAAAGTTATGTCTGCATACAATAAATGGGGTTTATCGTACTAGACTCATTAGGTTTACAAGCACGTATGAAAAGATAAAAGGGTAATTTACAATTGGAATACATAAAATATACTAAAAAAGGTAAAAGAGATAAAGAATATTCGGTACAAAAAAAGTAAAGAATCATTTTGGAATGTTATGCTAGAAAATACATGTCACCTAATGGTTGGCATCTAAGTATTATACAATTTGGAAAAAGTCAAGGAAAAGAATTTGTAGTCAAGGCTGACTTGATCTGATTCAAGTTAGATGATACGAATCAGCCTCTGACTATATCCAAGTTGAGGTAGGCCTGTCCAAAGCCATGGCCGATCAATGCTTGCCAAGGTCGAGCTGAAGCTAGAAGGATGAAAGGAAGAAAAACAACCACTCGGTAACAAGTCTATCATCGACCGAGTAGCTGAGAGACCACGTTGTCGAGAGTGGGATCCATTCGGCACACACGAAGAGACTGATGCCAACTAACTTTAGAACTTGACAATTATAGTCCGACCTCTCTAGTGTCTCAACCAAGCCACGCGAGACTTCAAGGACTCCTTCCCCAACCCGCACATCCAATTGCCGATCCCATCCGGTCTAGATACTACTCCTTCTAAGACATGTCGAGTGACTGCATGCTAACTTCCCCTGTAAAACGCACAGCTTTGTATTCTTGTACATGTTTTCCTTTACTTTATTTATAGGCCCAATTCTTTAAGGTTTAAGGCCTTATATATTATTTATAGTTTTGCCACCAGGGTTTAGGACTTACTATAAATAGTAACATTTGTACAGATCAAAGGGACATAAAGAAAATAAACAGAACAAAATATCCTTACACTTGGAATTCCCCCCTTTAAGCAAGGCCACTTTAGAGTTCTCAAAGCTTACCTTTTTGCCGGATTATTGAGTATTGAACAAACTCTTTAATCTTTTCGCGTTCTTATTGATCTTGTCCTCAAGATTATAGTGAACCCCCTTCATTTGAGTGAGTTAGTGAGTCACATCTAACCTCTCATTTGAAACCTCAAGCAACATTTAGTGTTCGTAGGTCGTATCGAAACCAATTTCAAGCTTAAACCCCTGACTGTGTTTTTGTTTTAGTGTGTGACATCCATACAAATTCACACTCAAAATGCCTTATTCTCACTCGAACCCAAATTCCATCATCTTCCTTCCAAGTTCCGCTACCCACAATGCGCATAATTAGAGCTTGGTCAATCTAAGATATCCAGATCCCCTTGAAGTTGGGCATCTCATAACTTGGCTTAGACTAGGATCAGGTGTTGGAGGTTGGCTCAGGAGATCGGCTTGCGCAGTCATTTGAGGCTAGTACACTTGGATGCTATTTAGGTCATAGCATGGCTGCTTGGTAGGTCAACTTGTACGCTCAGCAAGTCGGCATGTCTACATGGCAGCGTGAAAAACTATGTTGGCATACGTGAGAGCTCGGTTCTCAAGTCGGTAGTAGAGCGAAACATAGAGGTTAAAATAGGAATTCTTGTCCTCAATGAGGCTTCGAGCTAATATTCTCCATATGAGACCTTAGAGTCTTCTAGCTCAGCTACGCGTGATCGGTCCGAGAAGTTGATTCCTATCATCCACTTAATCAATCTCAACTTAGCATATGTCTTATTTAACAAATATCATAAAGTATAGCCGTCAATGTAAATAATAACTTTGAGAAAATAAGATATAACATGAATTTATCAAAAGAGACAACTACTACCAAGAGTTCTTTTTCTATGGTGGTATAATTCTCCTGAGTTTTAGTAAGGGTCTTGCTAGCATAATAAATAAGCTAAAATGTTTCTCCTACCTTTAACCTAACATTACCTTTACAGCATAATCACTAGCATCGCACATTAGCTCAAATAGTAAGCTCCAATCAAGGCAACCATGATTAGGGCATGAGTTAATTTATCTTTATAAGTGTTAAATGCATCTAAATAATCTTGAGAAAATATGAATGCAGTGTCTCTTTCTAACAACCTGGTTCATAGTCTGGCTATTTTTGAAATATCTTTAGTAAACCTTCTATAAAATCCAACATGACTTAGGAAACTACGTATGGCTTTAATAAATGTAGGGGGGTAGGTGCGGGGGGCGCAATTTCACAATAGTGTCAATTTTAGCATTATTTATCATACCTCAAAGTAGGGAGTCATAACAGTTCCGCCGTATAAACCAACTTAAGGTAGAAGCTAGTTACTTTAACTGCTAACATAGGTATAGCTTACACCAAGCCTTTACCACTCTACAACTTTGAGTCATCCAATTCAGTATTTGTTTGATATTAACTTGAGGTGCAATTTTTTCTAAAATAGCTTTTGAAAGAGATTTTTTAGCATAAAAACTAGAAAAGAAATCAAGTTTTATAAATAACTTTAGAAAAACATCATAAAAAGAATTTATAAAAGTCCATAGGTTTACAGAACATTATACAGGCAACAATAATTTGAAAACTAGAGGGTCATTTGACAAGACACTATTAGTTTTCCTAAATGTTAGTATAGTCAATAAACAAATTAAGAATCTAATCAATTGGTCTTGAATCTCACTCCCCGACCTCATTCTCCAATCTTTTGAAACCTAGAGTAGTATTAATGTATCTATTAAGAAACCTACAAAACAACTATAGAGGAATAAGTGACAATTTGCTTAGTAAGTGGGATTGGAACAATAGCACATATCTAACATCAAGCAACCAGGTTTTTCAGGCAAGGTTAATTAGATGCAATGCATGCTTAAGCAAATGTCATTGCAGACATTAACTGGTCATCGCACGACATTAACTGGTCATCGTATGATCAAAGAATTACATTCGCTCAAATCTAAGTTTTGAAGAGTTTGACAATACATATTTCGTGAATCGAAACCAAACTGAGGCTTGTGCAATGGAGAAACACGCTCCACCTGAGACTACCTTAGAACCACAGTCCCCAACCTTACCACAACCTCCTCTCCTATCACTTAGTTCAACTAAAGGTAAAGAAAGGACAATTTCTACTATCCTTATCAAAGGGTCCATGTTTGGCCTAAGAAATCTAGTCATTCCTCTAATGAGTTATGATACATGTCCGGATAGAAGTTAGGTCTAGTTTGAGTTATATTGCTTTTGGGGTGAAAATTTCAAACAATTCAAAATAAGCAATATCATAAAGCAACCAATACATACACTCCAGCGCTCCATAATGGCAATATAATATTCAAGCATACACATTACATACGTGCAGGCTACTAACTTATAATCATAAACAGTACACATAGTAAAGCATCCAAGTATTCTTAAATAATACTTCAAAGTGCGGTGAAATATTGATCTCATTTACTTGGACATATGACACTCAAGAGTGCTGAGAGTTGATTTCATCCACTTTCATTGTTCTCCCTCAAATATACAATATAATTGCTTTAGTCTTACTAAATAAAGTGAATGAGTTCATTTTAATAATTAAATGTAGTTATGACTTATCTTTAACAAGTTATGTAAGCTTGGTATGGGATTCCATCTTGATATTGAAGTCTCTAAACAAGGTTTTGAAAACTTGCTTAATACTAAGTTTTGATCTTAGAACCTTCTAATGCAGTCTTTGAAGCTATCCTAGTTACACTCCCTACTCTATCCAACTTCCTGAACAAGCATCTAAAGTTATTTCCTTTAAGCATTCCATAGCAATCAACCTGAAATTCAGTCCTAAAGCCCTTCTAACCACATTTCCCTTACTAAGTACTTTCCCAAACAAATGTATGAGGGGATATAGTTGAGTCCCTTTTACTATCGAACCTTCTAATCAACTCTTTAAACTAGAGATTAGGTCCTCTCTTTGCCAACCAACCCTTTGAAGATGTCTTTGAAGTGATTCATCTAAGCTTTCTAAACTAGCTACCCTCTGGCTAAGTTTCTAAAATCATTACAATCATACTTTTTTTCACCAAATAACTTCCTAAATGAGACTTCAACATATTTATAGTTAAAATCCTTTCGTCAACCAACCTTATGAACATGTCTCTAAAGTCATCACCATCATACTTCTTTTACCAAACATTAGCCCAACAAAGACCTTGTCATTATTATATTTAAAATTCTTACACCAGTTAACCTTCTAGTTAAGCTTCTATACTAAGATTTTAAGTTACTCTTTTACTAGATCAACCATCTAAAGTACTCTCTAAACAAATTAACTTCACTAGTTTACATAATGCGACTTGCTCCAACAATATATTATAAGTTACAAACATGGTATAACATGATCATACAACAAATTCATCATACTCTCAATCACCATTTTACCAAATTCTCATATCCTCATATATCCACCTTAATACATATAGTTCATAACTAGTGATTTATGCTTATCTCTAAATCTCATTCAATCCATCCATCTCCAAACCACTCTCCATAGAGTCATATACAAACCATAATCAACTTTCAGATCTGTTGCATGTTATTTTATATAAGGTTAGTTGTACACAATTTTTGAAAATGGCATTTTTATTAAGTTAGAGGCTCAAAAATTACTAAAAATTATAGAAAATATGTTTAGTTGAAAACTTTTCATAGGATTTATACATGCGATATAGGGAAGTTCTAGAAAAAATTTGGTTTTAAAATAACAACAATAGGGTTATTTTAAATAACTTCAAAAATTGCTCGAACTTAAGTGATTTCTTAAGGAGGTTATATACTCACTTGAAATTTGTACAAACTAATATTTTTCTTGACAATTACAAATAAAAATATTTCAAAATAAATTTCTCCAGAATTTTTTGAAGTAATTTGGTATTTTTGAAAAATATAGAAAATCAAGTAAAAAATTGGAGCTCACCGGAGGTTGGCAGTCTAGCTACCCCCTCCTTGTTGGCCTAGTTGGGTGCTGTCACCACTATTGGATGGTTGTGGTGGTTCGCCCATACATTGCTTTTCAACCCTAGATCCATGATGTTACTCGATTTACGTAGATTTTTCTTTTTAATTTTCTCTAATTTCTTCTTCAAGCTTTTACCACCTTCTCTAATTTATAACCTAGACATCCTAAAGAACTCACAAGAAGCATTTGAGAATTTTCCTAGATTGTATAGTGTTATTTGGGAAATTTTCTCTCTCTTAAAGGGTTATATACCTTTGATTTCATCCCTTACTAAGTGTCATAATATTAAGGTTTGGTTCCAACAACTGTCCATGCACTTGTTACACCCAATTCCATGTAATCCAAGTTGTTTAGGGAATTTTTATTAATTTTTTAATATTTTTCTTATTAATCTTTAATTTTTTACACATGTTTGTATTTAAAGCATTTTTTGGTATATAATTATTTATGATAATCATACCCGAGGTACACATACTATTATATATTATTTTATCTCACTTTATAATTTTAGTGTCCAAATAATTTATCTTAAAAGTGTGGTTAATTTCCACTACCCAATTTATGCATTAACGATGGATAAATTACAATATAATATAGTTTAGTAAAATTATCTATTTTTAGCTGTAATAATACTATTTTATTATATTTCTATATTCCGAACTTATATTGTGTTTTTGTTTAATTCCTATAATTCACACATAAATTATCATCTTAATCGACTACCTTCTACGCATGCCCTAAACTACTAGCTTAGAATAAATACATGAAACTATGAGGCTCACATTATCTACCTCAATTCCTTTCCAAGATGCTTTGTTTCCTAGTACTATGCCCTATTGTTCCATGAAATGGCATTTTTTTCGAATTTAAAAGTAAATTAGTTTTTTCACATCTAACCAAAACTTTTTGCAAATTCCTAAGGTAATTATCAAATGAATTCTAAAAACCGATAAATTATCCATAAAAACTTTCATTATGTTTTCTACTAAATTCATCAAAAATTGCCATCATGCAACTCTAAAAAGTCATAGGTGCATTATAGAGGCCAAAGGGCATCACTTATATGCAAATGTACTAAAAGGACATGTAAACATGGTTTTCTCTTAGTCCTCTAAGGTAAATGGAATTTGAAAATAACTAGGAAACCGTTTAGAAAATAATCAAACATTAGACCTAATAATCACTCCAACATCTAGTCAATAAACAGTAAGGAAAGATGATCTTTCCTTAAGACATCATTGAGCTTTCTGTAATCAATACAACTCACAAACCTATAACTGCTCTCATTAGGATTAACTCATTCCACTCATTTGATACTACTGTCATGCCCCCCTTTTTGGCTACAACTTATATAGGACTTTATATAAATCAATAGGAAGGGAACACGTGACGTCCAATATCACACGAACCACAAGGGGGTAGGTTCGAACCACGAGATTTTTCAAAAACTAAATGGTAGTTAAAGGTTAAGTAAGGGTCCTGATGTATTGATAGTGGATATGATGCAACAATGCCTTACATGAGCTCAAGTTGTACTTGACATTACACACATGTGTGATTGGAGTGCACTTGCTACTATTCCACACTCATAATAGACTACATAAGAGCAGATAAGATTAACCAAGGATACTTAGCTCAAGTAAGAAAGGGATATCTAAAATTCAGTGATCATTCACTATTACAACAAATACAAATTACAAGTATTTATATGACCTAATTAGGGTAAGTCTAAAGTACATACAAATTACCAAAAAAAAAAGATTCCTATTAGAAAGTGAAAATGGAATAAATTACAATGGTAGAGTTGTAATTGGACAAAAAGGGGATATTTTAGTATAAAAGGACAATACGAATGTTAGAAAAAGGAGGCACGTATCAATTGTCTATTCTGTGCTCCCAATGATATTTTTTACTAAGCAAAATAGGTTCTGAGCAAATTAGTCGGGGTTGAATGCTCGGTAGCTCACATGTTCCGGATTAAGGAAAGATTGGTTATAGAGATGGCCCATTGCCTAGTCAGCTTCAAAAAGTCAGCTCGAATTCAAGGCAGCTCGACCTCAGTAATGTATTAGGTTGGTGATAGGCAAGTTCGATGCTTGACCTTAGACTAATGTTGTGAAAGGGTCAGTTCAACAACAAGTCAGTCACCTCAAGAGTCTCCTTAATGAGGTGGAGAGCAAAGTAATGCAATAAGTTGGACTGGAGATAGGATTGTTCTTCTAAGTTCAGCTCTCCTTGGATAACTCAATGAACCATGTAGGCAAGTCAAGCGCAAGAGCAAGTGATTGGTTTATGATCCGTATCATCCCTTCCGGGCTGTTTGAGATTTAGGATCAAATCTCTTTCGACTGCTTATTGCTCTTATTCGGGAACGTAAGATTAGAGGTCAACAACATTGAAGGAGTCTAAGACCCCATATTCTTAAGGTAATTGAATCTTATATGTATTAGGATTAATCTTTTCAAGCATTTTAAATGATCCATCAGCTTTAAGAGATAACTTATTCTTCCTTAGAACTAGGAATTGCTCTTTACTAAGGTGGACCTAAACCAAAACACCTAGTTGAAATTCTCTATCCTTCTATCCTTAACCTTGTCTCTCGAGCTTGGAAGTAGCTCAGCTTAGATGCTCTACGACTTTTTGGTGCATTGCCTTGATGGCCTCGAACCTTTCTATAGCTGGTTGATTCACTTTGGCTTAAAAGGGGCGTTTGGTCCAATGGGAGCTTTAGGTTGAATCTGTAGGTGGCCTTCAATGGTGATATGCTCGTGACACTATGGGCGGTCCTATTGTAGGCAAAATCAATTATGGGTAAGGATAAATCCCCATCGGTCATGTTTTAACCAACAATAACTTGGAGTAAAGTCCTCACAATTTTGTTGACAGCCTTGATCTATTTGTTCATCTATGGATGGTAGGACGTACCAAATAACAATTTGGTTCCCATTCACTTCCATAATGTCCTCAAGAAGTGGCTCATAAACTTCGAGTCCCGATCTAAAACAATGGTTTTGGGCACTCCATGAAGTTTAACAACCTCCTATAAGAAAAGAAAAGAGATAGCCGAAGCATCATTAGTCTTAGAGTAGGGCACAAAGTATGCCATCTTATTAAATCCGTCCATGACCACCATTATGGAGTCCTTCCCTTGGGACATCCTCAGCAATCCTAACATAAAGTCCATACTCAGCTCAGACTATAGTTTGGTCAAGATCGGCAATGGGAAATATTATCTTTGCTCAACTCAACTCTTTGCCTTTCTACAGGCAACACAACTTTCCAAGACAACTTGGAAATCCTTCCTCATCTTTGGCTAAAAGAATCTAGAAGATAATGCCTCATGAGTTCAATGCTTGCCAAAATGTTTAGATAACCCTCCACCATATGCCTTACACACTAATAGCTCTCTCATAGAACAAGTCAAGATACGCAATCTCCTCTTTTTACCCACTTGGCTTGTCTTTGAGATAATTTAGGATGGCTTTTCAAATATCTAAAAGATTCATGATTAGTATAGATCATAAATTCTTTAGGAAGTAGATAATGTTGCCAAACAATCAGGGCTCAAATCAAGAAGTAAAACTCCTTATCATATACAGAATAATTAAGTGTAGCTTCACTAATCTTTTCACTAAAGCAGGCAATAGGTCAACCCTCCTGCATCAACACAATACTTATGCTTAGTCCAAATGCAACACACTCTACTTTAAACACTTTGTCAAAGCTAGGCAGAGCAAAGATAAAGGCGGTAGTCAACTTATCCTTTACTTCTTCAAAACTCCCTTGTTCCTTCTCTTCTTACCTGAACTCTACATTTTTTTTTTTTTTTGTCAGCTTAATGAGAGGGGCCACAATAGTACCGAAGTTCTTAATGAACTAATAATAGAATGATGCTAGGTCATAAAATCTTTGCACATCGACTAAATAGGTTGGTACAAGCCATTCAGTAATCACTCATATCTTCTCATCATCAACTCAGATGCCACCACCACTCACAATAAATCCTAGAAATATTACCTCAAGTTGGCAGAAGTTGCATCTCATCAAATTGGCATAAAGCTTCCCAACTTAGAGTTTTAAGAAAACAGCTCAAAGATGCTCTTGGTGAGTCTCTAGGTCAGAATTATAGATAAGAATATCATCAAAATATATGGCGACATACTTTCTAATGAGTTCCCAAAATGCATGGTTCATTGGTTACATGAACATACTCGAAGCAATTGAGAATTCAAATGGCATCACAAGCCATTCTGACAATCCATGGCGGGTCTTAAATGCGATCTTCCATCATCTCCCTCCTACATTCGGATATGATGGTATCCAAATTTAAGGTCAAACTTAGAGAATACTCTTGCTTCATTTAGCTTATCAAGAATATCATTAAGCCTTGGGATAGGGTATTGATGCTTGATGGTAATGGATTAATTACTCGGCTATCCACGCACATTCTCCGCATCCTATCTTTCATTGATACCAACAGAGCTTGTATTGCACATGGTGATACGAATTTGTGGATGAACACATAAACCCAGTATTACGTGAAAACTAAGGGGTGGGTGGGCTACGAGATGGCCTAAAAAAAACAAGTAGAAGTCATTGGTTTAGTAATCCCACTAACTCTACAGATATAACGCACCGTAGAACCATACATGGACCTAAGCTAGTACTTAATATGATATACGAACACTAGGCCTAGGGTTACTCGCTATAATCCTTGCTAAAGAGATTGATAAGAGCAAGTAGAGAAGAGTTTTTCAAGAAAAAAGTCTCAAGAGTTTTTCATTAAATGTCAAAGTCTATCTAAAACCCTATGCAACTGTTCTATTTATACAAAGGGGTAAAGTTGTAAATAAAATGATTAAAGGATGCCCTAGTGGCATTCCAGTAATTATAAATAAAACATGAAGACAATTTAGGGAAAATATAAGAAATAGGAAATTTAAATAACATAAGTAAAATAGATAGCCGAACAAGATTTTCAGGTAAGGGGGGATGATGTTTGATTCCGAAAAGTTGTTGGAGACTTTGAAGCTTTAATCTAGGTGGACCTGATTCCGGACGACCTGTCTTGTTTGGGGCCAATCTAACATGACTGTGCCTAACTTGATGTTACCATAGCTAACTTGACATTGCCGTGGTCGACCTTAAATGGCCAGGCTGACCTGATATGGTAGTAAACAATTTAACATGACGTAGCCAACATGTCTTGTTGCGAACCGTGACCAAGAATATACGAAGGCAGTTGCTGGATGGGTCAAAGCTTATAGAAAGCTAGAAAAGGATTAATGGGGAAAGTACAAAAGGGTAAAAATGACAAAGGGAATAGTAAGCAAAACCAACAAACAGCTCCAGAGGATATAACACACCAATGGAACTTCTGAAGACTTACGGCACAATTCGATATAACGCACGAATAGTTCCGATGAGGTTACTCACTGCCTAACCTTGCTTAAGGGAAAGGATAAGAGTGATGCCAAGAGTAAACAAACAGTGTTTACGTAAGGAAGAAAATGCTCCAATATATTAAGAATGATATGCTCTCGGTTACAAGTACAAGGATATTTATAACCATAAGTTGGGGTAACTTGCCTAAAAAAGAAAAGAAAAAAAGAGAATTTCCTAAGTAATGTACAAAATACAAAAGGGTAAAAATGAATATATAAGAAAAACAATCATTGGTGCAATGGATTCTATGCATGCTACTGTACACATGGAGATATTACATTGGCAAGGTTATTAGAAGATACGGACAAATGGCTTGTCTAAGCAGGGTTGGCTTAGTCAGTTCGGAGTCTCTCTTTCTCGACTTCTCGGTAAGGAAGATGCTAAGTAATTGGTTGGCTCGGGTACTAATGCGTAATCTTCAATTCAGTATACTACAGAAAGATGGGCAGTCATACGGCTCATCATGAAGGGTAACTTAGCAAGGAAGTACTTAGACTCGGTAAGGGTCGGTTGGAACAGAAGGATTCATCATGCCAGTCTCTTTAGTCCTCAGGCTCGGCTGTAGGTCAGAGGTCCGATGGCCTGATTCACATCATTCCTTCCAAGTTGTTTTAGATTTAGGATCAGATTCAATTGGTGTTCGCTCAATTCTCCATCAAGGTGATATGGACTAAGGTTGGCAATGTTAAAGGCGTGAAAAACCCCATAGTCCTTAAGCTATTCCAATCTGTAGGCATTATCATTGATCTTCTGGAGGATTCTAAATGGTTCTTCCACTTTTGCAGATAATTTGTTCCTCCTCTTGTTTGGGAACCGTTCCTTACTAAGGTACAGCCACACTAAGTCTCTCAATTGAAATTGTTTAGCTATTCTACCCTTGGTCTTTTCTTGCATTCTTCTAACAGCTTGATTGATGCGCTGAGTAACTTTATCATAGATGTACTGAAGGAATTGTGCTCTAGCTGATGCATCAGGGTCCTCTTGCGCGGGTACTGGTACAGGAGCATAGTCAAGGGGCAACTCGGGATTGAATCCATAGACCACCTCGAAGGGAGTCGGCTTAGTGGTGTCGTGTACTATTTGCTTGTAGGCAAACTTGACCACTGGCAAGCAGACGTCTCAATTAGCCAAGTTCTTACCCACTACAGCTCGAAGTAGTGATCCCAAAGTGCAATTAACCACCTCTATTTGGCCATCAGTTTGGGGGTGACATGAGGTATTGAAGAGTAATTTGGTTCCCAGCCGATGCTATAGGGTTCTCTAGAAATGGCCCAAAAACTTCAGGTCTCTATCAAAGACTACACTTCTTGGTACGCCATGTATCTGCATAATCTCCTATAAGAAAAGAGAAGTAATAGCCGAAGCGTCATTAGTTTCGGTGCAGGCCACAAAGTAGGCCATCTCACTGAACCTATCCACAACGACTATTACAGAATCTTTGCCTCAAGCAGTTCACGACAGTCCGAGAACAAAGTCCATGCTCAATTTAGTCCACAGCCTCATTAGAATAGTTAAGGGCATTGCTTTCCCTTACTGGGCTTAACACTTGGCCTTCTTGTATACGGCACAACTTTTGACAACTCAGTGTACATTTTTCCTCATTCCTCGGCCAAAAGAATAGGCTATTTATCAATTTACAGGTCTTCCTTTCCCTAAAATATTAGGAGAGACCTCTACTATAGGCTTCCCTAACTATTAGCTCCCTCAGTGAACAAATTTGTCAAGCCTGTTTTTTCGGTTTTCTATTTATTTCAAATTAATTTCTCATTTTTCGATAAATACTAAACCTTAACCCATTTAATATTAATCCTCGACTAAAGAAATTGAGAAATTTCGATTTTTTATTGAAAATAATTTTTGGAGTCGCCACCTGACCGAAGTCAAGAAAAAGAAAAGAAACTGTAATCAATTAGGTAGATTGATTGCGATTTGGTTACTGGTCTTTGATTTCAATTTGAATAAAGAACTAGAGGGTTCCAAGGTCAAGGGCTAACCTATAAAACCCTAATGCGTACCACTATCCATTTACCGAAATTAGAATTATTCTTCTAATTATAATATTTAAAATAAATAAATAAAAATCAAAAGAAAAAGAACATAAGTTTTTATATATTTTATCGTTGCCCCAAAGGTGCCTACATAACCGCTAGCCGAGATCAGACAATCGTAGTTTTTTCCAAAAAATCTTTAATGTGTTGATTTATTTTAATTTTTGAAAACCGACCGAATTTATGTTGTTACCAATTTGGTTTATTCAAATAAAATCTAAAAGGGCCCTAACTCTTTAAGTGTTTTTTTTTTTATAAAAAAAATGCTTTAACAATCCTATTTTTTTTAAAAAAGGGTCTTTTATTAATTTTCTATTTAAAGAAAAACAACTTTCTATGTGATAAATCCTTAAATAAAACCAAATCTTAAAAAAAAATGACCAATCCTAATAATCCCTAAACTAATATATACAACTATCTATCAAAATAAAAACATATTATATAATATACTTGATATACATGTAGAAAACTAATATTAAGGAAAAAAATCACCTATATATTTATTTATTATTATCTTATATATTACATTGTATAACCAAGGATAATAATAATAATACTATAATATGATATGATAATAATAATGAAATATATAACTAAAACAATAAATAAATAAATGAATAAATAAAAAAAAATTCAAGATTGGAAGAGAACTGAACCTGATCTCCAACTATTCAGCGGTATAGCGTCCACGATGTGGTTATGTTGATGTGTAGTCTATAGTGGCATCGAGTTGATATAGGAATTCAATTTGGCTTGCTGATTTTGAAGACTAACTGTGCAATAATGGCAAGAACATGTGTGTACTGATCAATGTTGTCTGATCGTCGGCAGGAAGGAAAACTGTGGACAATGCTGATCGACAATATGTACACAGCGCTAATTGTGGATAGAGACAACAACAGTTGCCGCAGCTGTCCGTTTGGTTAAGTTGTGGTCTATGCTATGTTGTATTTATGACGCTGCTAGATACGAGTCAAGAGAAGATCGAGACTATTTGCAGGGGAGTGTTGATCATCTGTGCTTGGCTTACATGTGCAAAGATTAGGCTGTTTGTCGATTGGGGATTGCGCAAGACAACGCTTGATCAGGGGTTTGCTGTAGAATAGCCGTTGTAGTTGCAACAGTACTGATCATGATTTGGTGTGGGTTCTGGTATTGCTGATCAGACCATGATCCAGGCATTAAGGTTGTGATGTTCTACATGGGAGTATAGTTATGGATGGTCAGGGGATTGTTGATGTGGGCAAGTTAGCATGGACAACTTCGAGATTCACATTGGTTGGAACGTAGAGTTAAACTTCGGCAAACTCTGAATGGTCAAGGGATTCTTGTTAACTGGAACATGGAGTTGGACTTCAACAAACTTCGAACAGTCAAGGGATTCTTGTTGGCTAGAACATCGAGTTAAACTTTGGCAAACTTTGGATAGTCAAGGGATTCTCATTGGCTGGAACATGTAGTCAGACTTCGCATATGTGTTGACTTCGGACAGTTAGGGGATTTCAAATTGATGGCAATTATTGATTGACTTTCAACTCTGTGGGATTAGAGAAATTGGATCCAGCGAATGTGTTTGTATGTAGTTCGGTTGTTGATCGAAGGAGAGAGTGAGCAAGCCATTTTAGCGAGAATCGATTGTTGGGTTTGTGTTTCATAGATAAATATTGGATGATCCCTTACTGTTGTTGTTTTTTTTTTCCTTTATAAAGTCCAAATCAAATCATACCGAATCGTATTCCGTATCTAATTAAACCATATCCGAATTAATTCAAATCTAATTTAATAAAATCAAACTAGATTCAAATGTTTTTAATTAGATGTGAATCTCGTTTATTTATCTCGCTTTTGTAAAAAATAGAAAAATAAAAGACATAGGTGCTTACTGAGATTCGAACCCAAGACCTCAAATTAAATCCAATCCAAATATTTCAATACTTATCCATTAGGCCGTTAGCCTGCACCTTAACATTCAGTACAATTAAATTGTACCTAAACTATTTGATTCCCTAAAATAATTTTTTGAACTAAGCTAAAACTATTTGTCCCTAAAATAATGTACTTCTTAAAAAAAATCTTTTTAATTTTTCTTTTTCTCATTATTTTTTTTCATCATTTGTCAATTTTTATTATTTTTATCTTTTATTAAATTTTTTTATTATTTCTATTTTTGAATTAAGACCCTTTTTGTAAAATAAAAAATTAGGACTATAGAGAGGCAAAAATTAGGTGTCTACAAAATCAATATGCATAATTTTCCACCTCTAAACAAGTAGTCATCGTTTACATGATACTCGTCTACTGTCCTCCCATCAATGCATCACAAAATTATGGGTCTAAAGTGTGGATCCTCGAGTACTTTTCTTTGATACTTGCAAACCCAAACAGTTTGGTCTGCAACTTTAATAAAAGCACATATCTCCTTGAAAGAGCATCTACAACTACGTTGCTCTTTTCTTACTTGTACCTTGTTACAAAATTGAATCCTTCAAGGAATTCAACCCATCTCGCCTACCGCTTCGACAACTTATTCTGACTTCAAAGGTACCTCAGTGATTCATGGTCAGTATATATAACAAATTCTCTCGGCAGTAAATAATATTACCATACTTACATTACTCGGATTAGTGCCAAAAGTTCTTTGTTATACATAGAATAATTTAACTGGGATCCTTGAAGCTTCTCATTATGGAAGGCAATTGGTCGACCTTCCTACATTAGGACAATGCCTATTCCAATACCTAATGCATCACATTCCAACGCAAAAATTTTGTCAAAGTCAGGTAGTACTAACACTAGGGCGAAGGTCAATCTCTCTTTTATCTAGGTGAAACTCCTCTCCTCTCTTTCTCCCCATCAAAAGTCAGTATTCTTCTTTGTTAACTCAATAAGTAGTGCAGCGAAGGTGTTAAAATTCCCGATGAACCTTCAGTAAAACAAAGCCAGTCTGTGGAAACTTTTCACATCGGCACAAGCCATAAGAGTCAGCCATTCAACAATTTCTTGAATATTTTCATCATCGACTCGCAAGCCTCCTCACTAATTACATTGCCCAAGAATACCACTTCCTCTTGGCAAAAGCAACATTTCTGTAGATTGTCAAATAGTTTCTTAATACGGAAGATATCTAGGACTACTCTGAGATGTTCACAGTGACTCGGCATGTCGACACTGCAGACCAGGATGTCATCAAGGTACACCACGATACACTTCCCTATGAGATGTCTCAGCACATGATTCATTAGCCTCATGAAAGTGCTCAAGGCATTCAACAAGCCAAAGGGCATGACCTTCCATTCACAAAGTCCATGTCGAGTCTTGAATGCAGTCTTCTACTCGTCTCCTAACCTCATGTAGATTTGATGTTAGCTAGATTTAAGATCAATCTTGCTAAAAATCTTAGCTCCATTGAGTTCATCCAACATGTCTTTTAGCCTCAACATCAGATACTTATATTTGATCATGATCTTGTTCACAGCTCAACTATCTACACAAATTCACCAGGTTCCATCTTTCTTTGACACTAAAAGTGCAGGCACAGCATAAAGGCTGAGACTCTCTCTTACATAACCTCTCTTCAGCAACTCATTAACTTAACGTTGGAGTTCAAAAGTCTGCTCGAGATTCATCCAATAAACTAGCTTATTCGATAGTACAATACTGGGTACTAAGTCAATGCAGTGCTCTATACCTCGAGTTGGGGGTAACCCCTCAGATAATTGTTCTAAGAACAGATCGGCATATTCATCTAACAACTCCTTGATCTCCTAGGGAAACTTACCTTGCTCCTTCATTTCCAATAGTAGCTTGACCAACAAGAGGGTCGGCTCATTAGCATTGATGGCCTCTCGGAGCTCGGCGCTAATCATCACTAGAGCCTTCTTCGATCTATGAGCAAGTTTTGTCTACAACTTATTAACTTCTTTCGGTAGCATCGAATTCAACGTAATCTTCTAGTCATCCTTCTTGACCATATACGTGTTCTTGTATCCATCATGTACAACTATCCTATCAAATAGCCACAGTTTACCCAACAATACATAGAAAGCACACATGGGCAATATGTCACAGAGAATTTGGTTAGAGTAATTCCCTTTAATGATTGACAATAGTATTTGCCAAGCGACATGTAATGCTCCTTTCCCACTCAACCAACACAACTTGTATGACCTCGGATGCGCAATAGTAAAAAACTTCATTTTTGAAACAAGATCAGCTGATGCCACGTTGGTGCAACTTCCACTATCCACGATGAGGGTACACACTTAATCATTCACCTTATAGGTAGTATGGAACAAGTTCTCTCTCTACTCCTCCTCTCATGAAGGCGCAACATTTATAGTGTGTCGAACAACCACAAATAGCTTATCTCTTTCTCAGTAGGAACCTTCTCCTCCTTGAGTTCCTCGTTCGTTCTTTCTACTTCTAGATTTAGGATGTCTCCCTTAATGACCATCGTCCTTCAATTCAAGCACTAAGCAACCATGTGTCTAAACCCTTGATACTTAAAGCACTTGATCTAGCTGGTCTTCCTACTAGACTTTTGCCCTTTCTCATAAGTTCAGGTCGGCACTTCACCATCAGGTCGACCTTTCTGTTCGATTCTTACATAAACCTTTCTACTCGGCTCTATACTCGACTGACCTTAGTGACTTGCCTGTCTGGGTCGACTAGTCGGCATCTTCGCCAGTACTCGGCTCCTTTGCCTCTCTACTCACTGGGTAATCCTAATATCTTCATCTATTGTGTTGAATCGTTGGAGCTCTATAACATCTCGAGTGTTTCCTCTTAACCCAATAATGAACCTTGAGACTGCTTGAGCTGGTGGTTCCTCTACTTCGCAACGAATCATGAGCATTTGAAACTCTTGAACATACATGTCAATAATTCGACCTCCTTGTCTCAACTCTTGAAGCCTAATGAAAGTATCTTGGAGATAAGTTTCCAGTATAAACCTGTTTCTGAGCACTCTCTTCATATCAGGCCAAGTGTTAATCTCTTGATAGTCCTCTCATCTTCTCATGGCCTAAAAATTCTTCCACCACATAGCAGCATATTTGGAGAACTCAATAGCAACAGTTCTCGCCTTGTCATAATCCTCATAGCGATAGTAATCAAACACACGCTCTACCTTCTCTTCCCACTCTAGATACTCCCAAATCCATTGAAACTTAACATTTGAAGCTTCACATGATCGAATGCTCTAGGGATTTGTATACGCTCTTCTTCAAAATACTCTTCTTCATTAAGCTCTCTTAGGCTTATCCTTTGCCTTACTCGTCCGCCAACTCCTCCACCTCGAACGAGTTAAGCTAAGTTCTAACCTTTAACAAGTTGAGCAACTTATGGAGTATTTTGTATAGCCTTAATGGGTTAGTAGGATAGTGTATGAATAGCTCAGGTCAGATCTACTAAGAGGTTAGCTACCACATCATCACTATGGTGGTTCCCTAAGACTGTCATCCACGGTGGACAACTCTATTGTCATCGCCAGTACTAACATTCATACTTAGGTCTGTCATTTTTCCTCATAGATTCAATGCTTAAACAAACACTTCAGGAAATTAACAGTTAACAACACAACAATCAAATTAACACAGTAATTTGCTTTATTTCACATATGCAAAACAAAGTATAATAGAACTTTAAGAAGAACCAACTACAGTTCACACGAAACTTCCCCTCTAATACCAAGATGTTGTGAATCGTGACCAAGAACAGACAAGGTTGGTTGCTAGATGGGTCCAAGCTTGCAGAAAGCTCGAAAAGGATTAATGGGGAAAGTACAAAAGGGAAAAAATGACGAAAGGAATAGTAAGCAAAACCCACGAACAGCTCCAGAGGATATAACGCACCAATGAAACTTTTGAAGACTTATGGCACAATTCGATATGATGTACGAATCAGTTTGATGAGGTTACTCACCACCTAACCTTGCTTAAGAGAAAAGATAAGAGTGATGCCGAAAGTAAACAAGCAATGTTTACATAAGGAAAAAAATCCTGATGGGAATTAGGCTACCAGACCTCTAACCTGCAACCGAGCCAAATGATTAGAGAGACTGACACAACAAATCCTTCTGTTCCAACCGACCCCTTTCAAGGCCAAGTACTTCCTTACCGAGTCACCCTTCATGCTAAGTCGTATGACTACCCATTTTTCTAAAGTATGCTAAATTGAAGATTACTCATTAGCGCCCGAGCTAACCAATTACTCGGCATCTTCCTTGCCAAGAAGCTAAGAAAGAGAGACTCTGGACTGACTAAGCCATCCCCGTACTTTTTTGTCCGTATCTTCTAATAACCTCGCCAATGTAACATCGCTACATGTATAGTGTCAAGTGCAAAATCCGTTACACCAATGATTATTTTTCTTCTATATTCATTTTTACTCTTTTGTATCTTATACATTACTTCCTTAGAAAATTCCCTTTTGTCTTTTCCTTTTTAAGCAAGTTGCCCTAAATTATGGATATAAATATCCTTGTACTTGTAACCGAAAGTAGATCATTCTTAATATATTGGAGCATTTTCTTCCATACGTAAACACTGTTTATTTACTCTCGACGTCACTCTTATCCTTTCTCTTAAGCAAGGTTAGGTGGTGAGTAACCTCACTGAACCAATTTGTGCATCATATTAAATTATGCCGTAAGTCTTCAAAAGTTCTATTAGTGCATCATATCCTCTAAAGTTGTTTGTAGGCTTCGCTTAATGTTCCCTTCGTCATTTTTTCCCTTTTGCACTTTCCCCATTAATTATTTCTGAGCTTTCTATAAGCTTGGACCCATCCAGCGATTGGCCTTATCTGTTCTTGGTCATGATTCACAACATCTTAATATCAAAGCGGAGGTTTCATGTGAACTATAGTCGATTCTTCTTGAAGTTCTGTTAGTAAATTACTGTGTTCATTTAACTGTTGTGTTGTTAACTATTAATTTCCTAAAGTGTTTGTATGAGCATTGAATCTATAAGGGAAAAAATGATAAACCCAAGTATGAATGTTGGTACTGGCAATGACAGTAGAGTTGTCCACCATGGAAGACAATCTTAGGGAACTCCCAAAAGCACTGACGAGAGACTTAATGAGGTAGCTAACCTCTTAGTAGATTTGACTCAAGCTATTCATACACTGTCCTGCTGATCCACTGAGGCCCTATAAAATACTCCATAAGCTACTCAACCTATTAGAGGTCAAAACCCAGCTAGACCCATTCAAGGTAGATGAGTTGGCAAATAAGTTGGCAGATGAATAAGGCGAAGGATAGACTTGAGAGAGCTTGATGAAGAGGAAGAAGGGTATTTTGAAGAACGTGTACAAATCCTTAGAGTATCTGACCATGTGAAGCTTCAGATTCCAAGTTTCAATGGATCTGGGAATGTTGATGAGAATCTAGAGTGGGAAGAGAAGGTAGAGTGTATGTTTGATTACTATCAATATGAGAATTATGAGAAAGTAATAACTGCTATTATTGAGGTCTTCGAATATGCCACCATGTAGTGGGAGAATTTTCATGCCATAAGAAGATGAGAGGGCTACCGAGAGATTAACACCTGGCCCGATATGAAGAGAGTGCTCAAAAACAAGTTCATCCCAAAAACTTATCTCTAAGATACTTTCACTAAACTTCAGGAGCTAAAATAAGAAGGCTGAACTATTGACATGTTCAAGAGTTTCAAATGCTCATGATCCATTGCAAAGTAAAGGAACCACTAACTTGAGCAATCTCAAGGTTTGTTACTGGGTTAAGAAGAGACACTTGAGATGTTGTAGAGCTCCAATGATTCGATACAATAGATGAAGCTATTAGGATTAACCAGTGAGTAGAGAGGCAAAGAAGGAGCCGAATACCAGTGAAGATGCCGACTAGCTGACCCAGATGAGCAAGTCACCAAGCTCAATCGAGTATAGAGCCAAGCAGAAAGGTTGATGTAAGAACCAAATAGAAAGGCCGACCTGATGGTGAATTGCCGACCTAAACTTATGAGAAGGGTAAGAGTCTGGCAGGAAGACCAACCAGATCAAGTGCTTTAAGTGTCAAGGGTTCGGATAGATGGCTGCTTAGTGCTTGAATCAAAGGACGATGGTCATCAAAGGAGACATCCCAAAGTTGAAAGTAGAAAGTACAATTGAAGAACCCGAGGAGGAGGAGGTTCCTTCCGAGAAAGAGCTAATTGAGGAGGACGTGTTTATCGAAGACTTAGATAAGTTACTCATGGTTGTTTGATGTACTATGAATGTCGCACCCTCGCAAGAGGAGGAGCAGAGGGAGAACTCATTCCATACTATCTGTAAGGTGAATGATGAAGTGTATGCCCTCATCGTGGATAATGGAAGCTGCACCAACGTAACATCAATTAATCTTGTTTCAAAACTGAAGTTATCGACTATTGCACATCCAAGGCCGTAGAAGTTACACTAGTTAAGTGAAAAAGGAGCATTGCATATCACTGTGCAAATACTACTGCCTATCGTTATAGGGAATTACTTTGACCATATTCTCTACAACATACTACCCATGTGCGCTTCCCATGTGTTACTGGGTAAATCATAGCTGTTTGATAAGAGAGTTATACATGACGACTACAAGAATACATATATGTTCAAGAAGGATGACCGGAGATCACGCTGAATCTAATGCCACCAAGAGAAGTTAATAAGTTGCAAATGAAACTTACTCGCGGATCAAAGAAGGCTCTAGTAATGAGTAGAATCAATCTCCGAGAGGCCATCAATGCTAATGAGTTAAGCCTCTCATTGGTCAAGCGACTATTGGAAATGAAAGAGTAGAGTAAGTTTCCCCTAGAGATCAAGGAGTTGTTAGATGAATATGCCAACTTGTTCCCAGAACAGTTACCTAAAGAGTTGCCCCCAACTTGAGGCATAGAGCATTGCATTAACTTAATACTCGACGCTATACTGCCAAATAAGCCAACTTATCGGATGAATCCCAAGTAGGCCTCTAAACTCCAAAGTCAAGTCAATGAGTTGCTAGAGAGAGGCTATGTAAGAGAGAGTCTCAGCCCTTATGTTATTCTTGCGCTTTTAGTGCCGAAGAAGGATGAAACCTGACGAAAGTGTATAGATAGCCGAGCTGTAAACAAGATCACGATCAAATACAAGTATTCGATCCTAAGGCTAGAAGACTTGTTGGATGAACTCAATAGAGCCAAGATTTTCAGTAAGATTGATCTTAAATCTGGCTACCGTCAAATCTGCATGAGGCTAAGAGATGAGTGAAAGACTACATTCAATACTTGACATGGACTTCATGAATGGATGGTCATGCCCTTTGGCTTGCTGAATACCCTGAGCACTTTCATGAGGCTAATGAACCATGTGCTAAGACATCTCATAAGGAAGTGTGTCATAGTGTACTTTGATGACATCTTGGGTTTATAGTGCTGACATGCCAAGTCACTGTGAACATCTCAAAGTAGTCCTAGATATCGTTCGTATCGAGAGACTATTCGACAATCTAAAAAAATATTGCTTTTGCCAAAAGGAAGTAATATTCTTGGGTTATGTAGTTAGTGAAGGAGGCTTACAAGTTGATCATGAAAAAATCCGAGCAATTATCAAATGGCCAACTCCTATGACTTGTGCTAACATAAGAAGTTTCCACGCACTAGCTTCGTTTTACAGAAGGTTCATCAGGAATTTCAGCACCTTCGCCACACCACTTACCGAGTTAACAAAGAAGAACATTGCCTTTCGATGGGGAGGAAAGGAGGAGAGGAGTTTGTTCAAGATAAAAGAGATATTGACCTTTGCCTCGGTATTAATGCTACCTGACGTCGACAAAATTTTTTAGCTAAAGTGCGACACGTCAAGCATTAGATCAGGCATTGTCCTAATGCACGAAGGCTAACCAATTACCTTCCACAGTGAGAAGCTTCGAAGACCCCAGTTAAATTATTCCGTATATGACAAAGAACTTTCGACATTGATCCGAACAATGCAAGTATGGCAATATTATTTACTGCCGAGAGAATTTGTCATATATACTAACCATAAATCGCTGAGGTACCTTTGAAATTAGAACAAGTTGTCAAAGCGGCAAGCGAAATGTGTTGAATTCCTTGAAGGATTCAATTTTGTAATGAGGTACAAGCAAGGAAAGAGAAACATAGTTGCAGATGCTCTTTCGAAGAGATATGCACTTTTATCAGAATTGCATACCAGACTATTTAGGTTTGCAAGTATCAAAGAACAGTACTCTAAGGATCCACACTTTAGACCCATAATTTCACGATACATCAATGGGAAGACAGTGGACGAGTATCATGTGGAGGATGGCTACTTGTTCCGAGGCAAAAAATTATGCGTACCAATTTGTTCATTGAAGGAGCTACTAGCTAGGGAAGCCTATAGTGGAGGTCTCTCCAGACATTTTGGGGAAAGGAGGACCTGTAAACTGATAAATGGTCGATTCTTTTGGCTGAGAATCAAGAAAGATGTGCACTAAGTTGTTGAAAGCTGTGCCGTATACAAAAAGGCCAAGTACCAAGCTGAGCAAAGGAAAGCAATGCCCATACCTATTCCAATGAGACTGTGGACTGAATTGAGCTTGGACTTTGTTCTCAGACCGCTACGAGTTGCCCGAAGCAAAGATTTTGTAATGGTCGTCATGGATAGGTTCAGTAAGATGGTACACTTCGTGCCCTACATAGAAACTAATGACGCTTTGATTATTGCTTCTCTTTTCTTATAGGAGATTATGCAGATACACAACGTACCAAGAAGTGTAGTCTCCGACAAAGACTCAAAGTTCTTAAGCCATTTCTAAAGAACCCTATGGCATTGATTGGGAACCAAATTACTCTTCAATACCTCATGTCATCCTTAAACTGACTGCCAAACAGGGGTGGTTAATTGCACTTTAGGATCACTACTCCGAGTTGTAATGGGCAAGAACTTAGCTGATTGGGACGTCTACCTACTAGTGGTTGAGTTTGCCTACAACCGAATAGTACATAACACCACTAAGCTGACTCCCTTCAAGGTGGTCTATAGATTTAATCTCAAGTTATCCCTCAATCACGCCCCTATACTAATACCCACGCAAGAGGATCCTAATGCATCGACTAAAGCATAATCCCTTCAGCACATCTATAACAAGGTCACTCAACACATCGACCAAGCTGCTAGAAGAATGCGAGAAAAGACTAAGGGTAAAACAGCTAAACAATTTTAGCCAAGAGGCTTAGTATTGTTGTACCTCTATAAGGAACGGTTCCCAAACAAGACGAGGAACAAATTATCTGCAAGAATAGAAGGACCTTTCAGAATCCTCTATAAGATCAATGATAATGCCTACAAATTGGAATTTCCCGAGGACTATGAGGTTTCTATTGCCTTTAATAATGCCGACCTCAGTTCATATCACCTTGATGGAGAACTGAGCGAACATCAATTGGATTTGATCCCAAATCCAAAACAACCTGGAAAGAATGATGGGAATTAAGCTACCAAACCTCTAACATACAACCAAGCCCGATGACTAGAGAGACTGGCACAACGAATCCTTCTATTCCAACCGACCCCTTCCGAAGCCAACTACTTCTTTGCCGAGTCACCCTTCATGCCAAGCCGTATGACTACCCATTTTTCTAAAGTGTGCTGAATTGAAGATTACTCACTAGTGCCCAAGCTAACCAATTACTCGACATCTTCCTTGCCGAGAAGCTAAGAAAGAGAGACTCCAAACTGACTAAACCATCCTTGCTTGGGCAAGTCATCTATCCGTACTTTTTTATCCATATCTTCTAATAACCTCACCAATGTAATATCGCCACGTGTATAGTATCATATGTAGAATCTATTGCACCAATGATTATTTTTCTTGTATATTCATTTTTATCCTTTTTATCTTATACATTACTTCCTTAGAAAATGCCCTTTTTGTTTTTTCCTTTTTAGGTAAGTTACCATAACTTATGGGTATAAATATCCTTGTACTTGTAATCGAAAGCAGATCGTTCTTAATATACTGGAGCATTTTCTTCCTTATGTAAACACTGTTTATTTACTCTCGACATCACTCTTATCCTTTCCCTTAAGCAAGGTTAAGTAGCGAGTAACCTCACCGGACCGATTCGTACATCATATTGAATTGTGCTGTGAATCCTCCATAATTCCATTGGTGCATCATATCCTCTAAAGCTGTTCGTAGGTTTTGCTTACTATTCCCTTCGTCATTTTTTCCCTTTTGCACTTTCCCCATTAATTATTTTCGAGCTTTCTACAAGCTTAGACCTATCCCACGACTAACCTTGTCTGTTCTTGGTCATAGTTCACAATAATAGGTCTACTTAAAATAGGTTGGTTAGTGGTAGGTTGATTGATAGGAGCACAGAATCTTCCTATTAAGCGCCTCTCGATTATCTAGACAACTCGAATGGCTTCATCAAGTGAAACAATATCCATAGTCTCCATAATATCTCCAATCTCATACTTTAGCCCACTAATGAATCTAGATAAAGTTTGATCTTTAGGCTCAACAAACTCGTAACTGCATTAACATTAGGAACTCCTTCAAATACATATCAACACTTAATCTTCTTTGTCTTAACTCTTGTAACCTTTTGAATGTATCCTACAAGTAATAACTTGGATCAAATCTTCTCCTCTTAACTCTCTTCATTTCATCCCAATTCTTAACTCTACATTCTGCTTCTCTTTTTTAGGTGGCTTACAGATTCTTCCACCATAGAGTGGCATAGCTAATAAATTCCAACACAACAAGTTTGACCTTGGCATTATCAGGCACCTCGTAGCATTCAAACTACTTCTTAATCTTATCTACCCAGTCCAAGTAGTCTTCAGCAACACCACTTCTAAAAAAGCTTAGGATATGCATTCCTAGCCCTTCCATTCTAGGAGCTTGGATATTTCTTTCTTTAGATTCATAATACTCCTCCACTTCATCACTTAATTCCTTATCCTCCTCTTCAATTTCTTCTAACGCTAGTTGACATCTAGCAACTTAGCCTATTCCTCCAACTTGAATGTAGTTATCATTGCCTCTCTTAGGTTGTTCATTGGCCCATCCTCTATAGGGTTCATTTCTGGTTTATTGTCTATCTTCGTTTATTGCAGTCACAAAACTAGCCACCAAGTCAATAAGTTTATCTAATTGATCACCTATAGATTGGGGTGTAAAACTTTCTTATTGACCTTTACCATTTCAAGCTCCACTCTCTTAGTTTCCTAAGGTTCCTTAAACACTAGAATCGAACATTGTTGTGTACTAATAGTTGAAATACAACCCAAAATTCCTCTCTCTTCGAACAATAACAAAACAACACAACACTACAACTATTACAATCAAACACACAAAGAATCAAGAGAAATATGTACACACACGGTTTCGCGAGCAAGAACAAGGGAAAATAAGGCATAGAGTTTCTTTAACTCTAATCACTCTTCAAGCACTCACAACAACAATAAATAGATTCTAAAATTACTTATGATAATAGTAAACCACTTAGAGTATAAGTAACAAGAACTTGCTTGAACATAGCCAAGCTTTGATACCAAGATGATTTAGATCGCCTAGAAGGGAACGTACGACATCTAATATCATGCAAATCGCAAGGTGGTTGGTTCAAATTGCAATATGGTTTGAAAACTAAATAGTAGTTGAAGGTTAATTTGGGGTCCTCGTGCCCCAATGGTAGATATGACACATTAACACCTCATACAAGCTCAAGTCACACTTAATATTACATACAAGTGTCGCCAAAGGGCATTCACCACTAATCTACTCTCATAATGGATAAGATAAGAGCAAACAAGAGAATGTAGTGATACTTAGCTTATGCAAGAAAGGGATGTCTAAAATTCAATGATCATTCACTGTTATGGCTGATACAAATTACAAGTATTTATATGACCCAATTAGGGTAAGTCCTAAGCATATACAAATTACAAAAAAGGATTTCTACTAAAAAAGGAAAAAGGAATAAATTGCAGAGTTATAATCAAACAAAAAGGGGGTATTCGGGTATAAAAGGACAGTATAGATGTCAGAAAAAAGGGGTACATGTCAACTGTCCATTATATGATCCCAATGCTGCCATTTGCCAAGTAAAATAGGTTCTAAGCAAATCAAGTCAAGGTCGGATGCTTGGTAGCTTGGATGTTTTGGATTGAGGAAGGATTGGTTCTAAAGGTGGCCTACTACTTAGTTAGCTTCGGAAGGTCAACTTTGATTCAAGGTTATGAATTAGGCTTAAGCTTTTGGCAAGGACTTCAGTTGCTTTTCAATTGAGAATTTGGTAAGTTGCTTTATTTATTTTTCAATGCTCAACAATCTAGCATCATTGCTCTATATGTACTTAGTCAACATTTCTTCCAATTTCAAATTTTCCTCTCTTAGAGGGTAAGCTTGAAATCCATAAGGAATATTAACTTTCTTTGATTGAATTGCATAAAAATAATCACTTGCATAAGGAAAACACTCCCTACCCCATTCTTCACAGTCATGATAAGGTGCATGTTGACAACCCCTTTGATTCACAAAATTATTTAATGTTCTCTAGTAATATGGTCCCATATATCCTCTTGGGTTAACTACACTAAGCATCATAGAAGGTTGTGCTAACATAGGATAAAAGTCTAACCTTTTTTTTAGTACATCTACCATGGGTTGCTAAGGTTGTGGTAGATTCTGCAATCTACTACTCTTAGCTTCTTCCTACTGGATTTAATGCCTTCCCTATAACAACTATTCATGGCCAAGCTTTCAAACAAAAGCATAAGCTTCCTTAAACATTTTCAAATTTAATGTCCCTCTTACAGATGCATCAACAAACTACTTAATAGAAAAATTTAATCCATCATAGAAATTTTGTACCTACATCCAAACCGATAGAGCGTAATTAAAACACTTTCTAAGCAATTCCTTAAAATGCTCCCTAGCATCATAAATCGTCTCATCATCAGACTAAGCAAATAACGAGATATTACTATGAAGCTTAACTATCTTAGGTAGAAGAAAATATTTTTCTAAAGATTTTTATGCTAATAACTCCCATGATGTAATCAAATCTTTCTAAAATAAGACTAACCATTGCCTTGCTTTTCCCTACAAAGAAGAGGGAGATAATCTTAACCTTACTACATCATTAGTAGCCCTATTGATCCTAAAGGTGGCACATATTTCCAAGAAGTTTACAATGTGTGCATGCAAATCCTCCTTTGGAGAGCCTTCAAATTGTAATTGCCACTTAATCATTTAGATGGTGATTGGTGAAATCATGAATTCGTTTATAGGGAGAACTAATCTTACAATACTAAAGTCAACTCCACTAATTGATGATTTAATAAAGTTAAACATAGTCTTCGGTTCTTCACCATTATTTGTCATCTCTCTAAATATCCTCAATACAAATAAGAAAGTTTAAATTAGATTTGAATTGACTTAATAAAAAGAAATAAGAAAAACAAAAAAAAAGGAAAAATAATATAGTAATAAAGGAACAAGTTTTCCTTATCAACAGTCTCCAATAATGGTGCCAAAAACTTGATGGTTCATATACGATGCTAATAGGCAATTATACCTGTCAAGTACTAATATAGAGGACTTCAAGGGTCTAGGGTTGCCAATTCCACGATGATTGAACACTTACTCACCTATACTTACTATAATTTAAAATAGGTTGCAATAATGATGGTAAATTGAATAAAACTTTTGAAATAGAAACTACTTAAAATTAGACAATAAATGCAACAATTGAACAAAACCTAATTAACCATAAACAATGATATCTAGACTCTGATCACGAAGAGATTAACATGTAATAGCCTAAGGTTCTAATGAATTTCTCATCTTTGGTAACCAAAGGAATTTGATTGCTAATTTAATAGGAATCACTTCTTTATCAAATTATAATTACGTTCTACTTGAATTGCTTCTATAATAGAACTCCTTATAACAACATTAAGAATAGGAATCCTACATCAACAAACAAGAAATAACTTTTAATTTTGGAAGAAGTCTATAACTTATCTTTGAGCTTATGGCAAATCTCTTTAATTATGGTAGATCTATTTATGTATTAGCTTCACAACTTCAATATATAAAATCGGATAATTAAGTTGAGACTCTAGAAATAACAACTTAATCCATGCAAAACATGCAATTGAATTAACAAGAATAAGAGAATTTCATTAGAAATAATAACAATTAACTTATGCCACATGTTACTTCAATGGTTACAACCTAGATATCACTGCTTCTATGCTACAAACATGTTAAAGTTACTAGCTTTCATGATGAAATGGACTAAAACCCTAAGAAAAGACTTCTCTTTCATTCTATCGTGTCTCTCTTTTTTTCATGTACATGCATCTATCATCTATTTGTATTGTTTAAACAAAATAATCTTCAAATGGCAAGTGTTATAAAATTATAGCAAGTCCACAGGGGAGTACATGACCATGGAGCTTAGGTATAGATTTCTTCTTGTAATATTTCTTTGAGAAATTGTCTTGAAATTGATGATGAGAGAATCACGTTTAAACAACATGAATGTGGTGGTGGACCATAGTTGATGTGTCTTAGGGGTCATACACATGAAAAAGCACCACAATAAGAAAAAGAACAAGGAAAACAAAAGGGGTTTAGCAAAATTTAAGCAATTATTAGCTGGATAATACACACCAACCAATCTTACTCAACCTAACCTTCACTTAATATGATGCATAGGTAAGAATTAAGGTCACTTACCACTATTCCTTGCTAAAGGGAATAGATAAGAGTGAAGGTAGAGAAGATACAATTAGTGCTCTCTAAGAAAATGTCTATATTAGTTATGTGGAAAAAAGTAATGCCTACGCTATAAGCAAGTGAGACTTATATACAGCTCCTTAGGGTTACATTTACAAGAAAAGACAAAAGTAAGCAAATTACATTTTAAGTACAAAGATTCCTAAGATGAATGCTAAAAGGGGTAAAAACATCATTTTACAGTACAATGTACAGAAGGGGGAATCATTCTGGAATGTTGTGGTAGAAGGCACATATCGAATTATGGTCAGCAAGCCTAATATTATATGTATTTGGTCATTCCTGTTAGTGCTAGATCTCTGGCAACTAGGCAATTGATGGTGTTAGCTTAAAAGAGGTCAAGAAAGGAATGGATGAATTGGCCAATATGTTCTATGTTAAATTGAAGCTTAGATACCAAGTGCTGTTTTAAGGTCTTGGCTAGTCGAATGGCTATCTGCTAAGCTCCAAAAGACTTGAGGTGTTTATCTTCTTAGAAACTATTTCGGTCATGACCACAACTTAGCACTTAGGGCGAATGAAGTGTAACATACCTTGGTTGATGTTGAAATCCTCATTCTTGGAATGTCCTTGAACTATTACTCATCGAGTGAATCCTTGTAATCCCCTAGCTCGACTTCTAATTATAAGTCCGTAGAGTTGACTCTTATCATCTTCCTAGGGGTCAAAGAGATTTAACCTCAAATCTATGGGGTCTTCTCTAGTTGGCTCTTCCTTTATTTGTGCTTTGACTTCATTTAAAAGGTGAGGGATTAAGTTAGATACATTAAAGGTAGAAGAAATACCATAGTCTTTAAGTAGCTTAATTTGGTAAGCGTTGAAGTTGATTTTATTCAATACCTTGAACAGATCGTCAACTCTAGGTGATAGCTCGCTCTTCCTGAGGAATGGAAACCTCTCTCGGCTAAGGTGGATCCATACATAGTCATCTAGACTGAAAGATACAGCTCAACATCCGTAGCTACCTATCTCTTACCGTCGTTTGCTGAACTTAGTGATCTTCTTAGCCACATGCTGATGTAGCTCTTATAGTCCTCAAACTCGGTCGACTCTGGTTTAGCTCTCTTCATGGGTTGTAGGGGTACCTATCATATTAAGTAAGATGGTAAGGTTAAGGCCATATACAACCTTAAAGGGGATCTTGCTAGTGGAAATGTGGAGTGTTAGGTTATAAGCAAACCCTATAATAAATAAACATAAGTCCCAATCTTTCAAGTTCTTTCCTACATCAGGTCAAAGTTTTGTACCTAACATCCTGTTCACCACCTCGGTCTAGCTATCTATCTATAGATGACTACTCAAAATGAAGATAAGTTTAATACAAAGTCTCCTCCATAAGGTCTTCTAAAAGTAGCTCAAAAACTTGGTATCTTGATCTAAAACAATGGACTTTGGGATTCCATGTTAGCAAACGATTTCTTGAAAAACATATTAACAATATGTAAAGCATCGTTAGTTCGATGGTACAGAATGAAGTGTACCATTTTACTAAATTGATCCATAACTAAATAAATCAAGTCTCTTCTTCAGGATGTCCGAGGTAACCTTAGGATAAAGTCTATACTGAGGTTGGCCTAAGGTGAGGTCGGCGTAAGTAGGGGCATGTACTCTCCATGTGGTTCTTTCCTACCCTTAGCCCTCTTGCACACATCAAAACTTCTAATGACCTTATGGACATCCTTAGCCAAACTAAGCCAGTAGAAGTTTTCCTTCAACAGTTTAGTAGTTTTTGTCTCACCAAAATGCCAAGATAAGCTACCACTATGAGCTTCCCTAACCAACAACTCGTATGTAGAACAGTTCGGTATGCACAACCTCTTATCCTTGAGTAGGTATCCATCTTTTAGATAGTATCCTTTAATAGCAATTCCATCTTAACATCTTTCAATGATAGGACCAAAGTACCAATCTTGAGCATATTTCTTGGCAATAAGGGAAAACTTAGTCTGCAAAGTGGTCAGTAAGACATGTCAATGTGAAAGAGTGTCAACAATCATATTAATGCTACCTTTCCTGTACTTGATCACATATGAAAAACCTTCCATAAACTCTAACCACTTGCTTGCCTCTTCAAAAGTTTGTTCTAGCTTCCAAGGTGGCTCAAGGACTCATGGTCCATATAGATTACAAACTCTCGAGGTGATAAATAATGTTTCCATACAGTAAGAGCTCAAAAAAGAGAGTATAGCTCCTTTTCATACACAAATTAGTTCAAGACAACACCACTTAGCTTCTTACTATAGTAAGCAACAAGGCAACATTCTTACATCAAGATGGTGCCAATGCTAATACCAAAAGCAACACACTCCAGCTTGAAGGACTTATCAAAATCTAGTAAAGCTAAGATAGGTCTCTCATAAGCCTCTCCTTAATTTCCATAAAGCTTTTATCAGCTCAATCAGTCCAACAAAATCCTTCACTCTTCTTTATCAATTTAGTCAACAAAGCTACAATAGTATTGAAGTTCTTGCTAAATCTTCTATAGAAAGAAGCAATACCATGAAAACTATGTACTTTAGTCATACTCTTTTGTATAGGCCACTCCAAGATAGCTCGAACCTTTTTCTTATTAGCTAGAATTCCTTCTCTAGATACTATATACCCAAGAAAGATTACATCTTGCTAGTAAAATGTACACTTCTTTATATTCCCGAATAGTCTTTCTACACAAAGTATATCAAAAACACCTCTAAGATGCTCTAAGTGATTGGTTAGGTTGGCAATGTACACTAGTATGCCATTAAAGTACTTGACTACACATCTCCCAATCAAAGGGGGTGCATTACATGGTTCATAAGCCTCATGAAAGTGCTCTGTACATTGTTAAAACTGAATGGCATAACCCACCAATCATAGAAACCATGTATAGTCTTAAATGCAGTTTCCTACTCATCTCTTGGTCTCATGTGAATCTGATGGTAGCTACTTCACAAATAAATCTTTGAAAACATTTGAGCGCCATGAAGCTCGTCCAACGTGTCATCAAGCCTCAATATGGGATATACATACTTAATAGTAATTTGATTGATAACTCGGCTATCAATGCTCATGCACCAAGAACCATCTTTCTTTAAGACGAGCATAGCTGGCATGGTACAAGGGTTCATGCACTCTCTTACATATCCTCGCTCCATGAGCTCATTCACTTGTCTCTTCAACTCGATAGCTTGCTTAGGATTCATTCTACAAGTAAGTTTGTTGGGCTAAGCTATGCCTAACTATAAATCAATACAGTGTTCAATACCTTGGACCAGTGGTAGTCCTTTAGGTAACTCATCTAGCAATAGGTTGGAAAACTCATCTATTAACTTCCCAATCTCTTCAAGCACATCATCTAAATCTCATAACTCCTACAATCTTCTAATCAACAAGAATATAGGCTCATCAACCTCTTCAATAACTTAAAGTTCTCGTTAGCTTAACACTAAAGCCTTCTTCTTACTAGCTCAAGTAAGTTGGTTATAAGTTTCATTCACTTAACTCAGGGTTATGGGTTGAAACATTATCTTCTTGCCATCCTTAGTAAAAGTATAGGTATTCTTATACCCATCATATATGACACGTCAGTCAAATAAAGAAGGTCTTCCCAAAAGTAAATGTAAAGCTCCCATAGTGACAACGTCACAAACCACCTCATCCCTATAGACATTCCCAATACAAAATGGCACAATTACTCATTTGGTTACATGCAAAGCACTCTTATCATGCAATCGATGTAACTTATAAGGTCAAGGGTGCTTAGAGGTCAACAAACCTAATCTCTACACGAGAGTCTAAGTGAAAACATTAGTGTAACTCCCTCAATCTACTATAATCATGCATAGTTGACCCCTAACGATACACTTTATATGGTATAGGTTCTCTCTCTACTCTTCCCCAAAGCTCGATACTAAGCTCAACACCAGCACCATTACTTCACCCTAGTCGACATAGATAAAGGTCTTTTCCTCCTCCTCTACTTCAGTTCATCCAACATCTTTCTCTTCCTTCTTAGGTTCACTTTCATCAGTGTTGACCACTTCATCACCTCAAAGGATCATAACACTTCAGTTAGGACACTTAGTAACCATGTGTCCATAACCCAAGCACTTAAAGCATTTTATCTTACTTGTCTTGTGACTTAAGGATTATCCCTTTTCAAAATGTCTTCGCGTGGGCTCTATCATTAGCTCAATTCTTTAGGCCAATTCAATTGTCATTGGATTAGTCATTCTTCCCCTCTACTGGGTTTAGCCTTCGTGGTTCAAGGTGGCTAGTTCAGCATGGAATAGTAGTTCGCAAAGAACTTAGATTAAGTCGGATTAGGGCATTCCTCTTTTGCTTTTTAACCTTCTATGCTATCTTAATAGGTTCTTCCAGAGTGTAAATCCTCTATACTTCTACAATGTTATGAATCTCATACTTGAGTCTAGAGATTAACTTCAATATAGTTCAAGCTTCAGGCTCATCCACATGAGCTCGAATTATCAACATCTAAAATTCTGTGACATAGTCATCTACAGTTCGGTTTCCTTGGCAAAGCCCTTACAATTTAGCAAATGCGTCTTGCAAGTATGTGTCAAGAACAAATCTTCCTCTTATCAATCTTTTCATGTCTTCCCAAGTTTGTCTACCTCTTCATCCATCTCTTTCTTTAGCTGCATTCGAGTTCTTCTACCACATGGCAGCATATCTAGAGAACTTAAGAGTAGCAAGTTGGACTTTCACACCCACAACATATCCATAACAATCAAACACTTTCTTGACTTTCTCTTCCCACTCCAGATATTCATTAGCATTTCCACTACTTGTAAAGGTTGGAATATGGACTTTGACATTGTTAAGTTCTCGCAAAGCTCGACGCCTTTATTCTTTTAGTTCGTAGCACTCTTCTACCTCTCCATCAAGCTCTTCTTCTACTTCCTCGTCTCTTTAAACTCCTTTAAACAAGACGGCTTACTACTCCTTCAGATCTATGTGGTCATGCTAGGCGATTAGCTTGGCCTATGTAGCCATATCTTAGCTTTCATTTACCTTCTTCTTAGCTACTATTTGTTCACCTTGCGGCTATTATCTCACACCTTGCATGGTTATGACTAAATTTTTTACAAGAACAGTGAGTCTATCAAGCTTATCATCAACTAACCTCGATGTGTGGCTTCCTTGCTAGCTACAACCAACTTAAGCGCCAATATCTTGGTCTCTAATAACTCCATGAATACTAGAATCTAACACCGTATGATACTTTTTGTCACTACTTCCTCCAACAAGGACAACTTCGACAATATACACCCGACAAAACCTTACCACTTAGTACTACTCAATAATACTTCAGAACCACTACTCACACTCAATAAATTGCTGCTCACTACTTAAAATCTTAGCTAACAAACTCCAACACCTTGATACTATGCACAATACAACTCAACACAAGATTCACAACAGGCTTTATTTCCATAGTCGAGAAATAGAGTAAAATAAAACAATTGGAGTTATTACACTTACCTCTTGTAAATCAATACTTCTCAACTCACAGCTTCAAAATGCACTCCAAACAGTTTATTGCTACTACACAACCACCTACGAACCACTATAGCAACTACGGAAGAACACAACAGCCACTAATAGCAACATAAACAAGAACTCCAATGCAATATTCACATACTCCCTCATTGGAACTGTGCTCTAATACCAGCGAAGCTAATGCATCTCTAAGGTCATACACATAAAGAAGCACCACAACCAGAAAAGGAACAAGGAAAACAAAAGGAGTTTAGAAAATTCTGAGCGGTTATCGGTTATATGTGACACACTAATCAATCATACTCGGCTTAATCTTCACTTGATATGACACACAAGTGAGGATTAGGGCCTTGCCATCGTTCTTTGCTAAAAGGAATAGATAAAAGTTAAGGTAAAGAAGACATAGTTAGTGCTCTCTAAGAAATTGTCTATATTAGTTATGTAGAAAAAAGTGATGTCTGCGCAACAAGTAAGGCTTATATATCGCCTCCTTCGTATTATATTTCAAAGAAAAGACAAAAGTAGCAAATTACATTTTAGGTTTGAAGATTCCTAAGAAAAATGCTAAAAGGGGTAAAAGCATCACTATAGGGTATAATGTATGGAAGGGGGGAATCATTTTAGAAAGTTATGCTAGAAGGCAAATGTTGAATTATGGTTGGCGAGCCTAATATTTTGAGTTCGGTTGTTCCTACAAGTGCTAAATCTCTAGCAGTGATGCGTCTCTAGGGTCAAACACACAGAAAAGCACCACAACAAAGCGAATCGAAAAGAACAAAGAAAAAGGTAGCACAGTCCGAGCAATTACCAAATGGATATGACACACCACCCAATCTTACTCAACCAACAATCTACCAGATATGACACACCAATCTGAATTGAAGGGTCACTCGCCACTACTCCTTGCTAATGGAAATAGATAAAAGTTGAATGATAATAAGAACACTAAGGTTGCTCAAGTGAATATTTCTATATTGAAAGTTGGATGATCCTCGTATATAAGAAAGTGGGGTTTATATAACCGTTCACTAAGGTTGCTTCACATGTATGAAAAGACAAAACGGTATTCTATAATAGGTTACATAAGACATACTAAAAGGGGTAAAAGAGACAAAGGATATTCAGTATGGAAAAGAAAGAATCATTCTAGAACATTATGTCAGAAGATACGTATTGCTTAATGGCTGGACATCAGGGATATGATACAACATAGGCGAAAGCAGGAATGCATTACAATCAGGGGCCGACCTGATCTAGATCAGGTCAGGAGCCAATCAATTTGGTTAAGAAGTCAGCTGAATTGGAGTCATACACTAGTGGTTAGTTGGAGAGCTCGACTCGACTAGCCTTTCCTAGGTTACCTTTTGGGTCAAGACTTTGCAGTTAAGCAAGAGCATATTGGACATACGTGAGGATCTGATAGATAGATCGGTAAGAGGTCAGATCAGGATATGAGTCCCCATCTCGACTATGGCTTAGAGTTAGTATTTTCCATGCGAGCCCTTAAAGTCCTCAAGCTTGTCTTCTTATGATCAATCTAAGGGGTTGATTCCTATTAGGCAGCTAGGTAACTAATGGTGTCAACTTAAAAGACATCAAGAAAGGAATGGATGAATTGGCCGACTTTTTCTAGGTCAAATCAAAGCTAGGACACGGGGGACAATTCTGGGTTCTTAGCTAGTTAAATGGTTGTCTACTTGGCTTGATGTGCCTCGGAGCTTAATAACCATTAGGGCTTACCGTAGGTGATAGTATCCAAATGGGTCCTTCGAGATAAGGAAACCGATATGGAAGAGTCAGCTAACACGATAGCTTCTATGGAGCTACTTGGAGGATATGATGCTCCAACGAACACAATATGAATTAGCACTTCACTTAATGACTCACAAGCTAATGTTAAGGTCTACTCACCACTAATCTTAAACTACTCAATAGGATAGATAAGAGTGTAAGGAAATTGTACTCAAAGAGAATATCTTAGAAGAACAAGTATATTCAATACCTGATATGGGTGTAAGATGCCCTGCAGCTATAGTAAAAGGACTATTTATAGTAAGTCCTTTGAGGTAACAATACAAATAAAGAAAATTGCATAAAAGATACTGAAGAAGGAGATTCCTATATTGTACGAAAAGGGTAAATAGGAAAAATGACAAAAAGGGAATATAATACAAATGTTAGAAAAGAAAAGAGAGGTGGCAACCTGTCACTAGGTTCATATTGGTGATTCTTGGGACGTAATAGCTGAGCTATGATGACGTTACATTAGGGTTGCTGTAGATGGATGGTATTTAGAACTACCAAGATGAAAGAGGGATGATGCTGTTCTATAGGCTAAATAAGTAGAGCTCAACATGTTGATAACTCAACCTCGGCATTTGGTAACTAGTATCATGTTCACCACTTCCACAAGTCATGCACTAATAGAAAAAATTAGCTCCTTTTTAAAATAGTGGAATCAATATAGTACTAATCAATCAAGCTTGCAAATTTTGATAAAAACTCGTGAAAATTGCGAAAACTTCGACAAGCGTACGAATCAATCATAGTATAGGGTAAGCTTCAAGGTCGTATTTCCTAAAGGAATGGTGTGCTAACTCTCAACTGTTTAATGCTATTCATATCTAGGTAAGCCAAATAAAATTTGATTTTTTATTAAACAAAACTCAACAACTAGCTTAATGCAGATAAATAAGAGATTCCAACATTGAAATGATAAAGATCTAATTTCTATTAGACTATCTAAATCTAAGAACAACTCCTAATTTAACAAAACATGGGATTCCAACACCCCAATGATTACAATTAAGAACCAAGTAAATGAATTAACAAGAGGCATGATGTTTGAGTTCTTCTATTGTTCATGTGCACATAGATTAATGATTGATTCCAAAAGTGAATCTTAACCAAATCAACATGTATCAACAATAATTTAAACAAGCATGGAAATGACTAGAAATTATGCTTCATACATAATCCTAATCTACACACATTCCTTCACAAGTGAAATACATGCTCAATGCTTAAAACCCATAACCCATGTAATACTTAATCACAATAAACAACATAAACACCAAATATTAATCCATTAACATTAAAAGATTCATAATCTTCATGAATACGACAAAATTACAAAGTTAAACAATATCCCAAAACAACAAGAAATCAGGTAGAGAGAGAAATCACCTAGCTAAATCTAACTTGAAATAACCTAGGAAGTTGAAACCTTAAAAACCCTAGAGAGAAAAGAAGAAAGGAAGTCGAAAAAGAAAGAAAAATCACATCCTCCAAATAAGCTGCAAATTGTAGCTTTTTATATTAGGAGGGTACCGTCTTAATGGTACTACCGACATGATGATAGGTACCATCATGACGGTAGTTAGGACTACCGTTAAGACAGTATGGTCAACTCTTTGTGATACTTATGAAGGTTCTGCTTTAGATGCGGACTTGATGATAGCTAGAATTACCGACAAGCCGGTAGTTCTTATTCCATATCTTCATCTTTTCTTTTTTTGTTTTTTTTTTTTTTTTGGGCTTCTCATGTAGGGGCACAGTAGCCTTAGGACTTATAAGAACAAGTACAAAGAGCTTAAATTCTTTAAGTAAACACAACTTTTGAGCACTAAAACACAAAAATATGAATTATACTTATGTTAAGAAATTATATGTGATTTTAATGAAAATTTATACACTTTAGCTCAAAATTTTATTAAATCATATATAATTACTAGAGAAATACTTTAGATAAGTGTATGGTTTTGCACACTTATCAATAACTCTGCCTCGGCACTTGGTAACTCAATGTCAGTACTAGGTAAGTTGGCAACTGGGTAAGGGCCCATGTAGAGAAGAATGCATCTGAGCTGAGCCCTTAGGGGATTCGCCTACTATCCTTCCATATACTTACACTCATCCTCAATAGGCTAACGTGAGAGTATCCTCCTCGTGAAAGACTATAGGCCTCGAAGGCATGTGCAAGTGATGCCGCTAGAAGTTAGCAGTCCATCAATTCCCCAGAGATGTTGAAGATTTACCCTCCAATCTTGGTCTTCTTCTTCTTCTCCATGCACGGAAGGCATCAGATCGGAGACTTTGAAAATAGAAGATACTCCATATCCTTCTAGTAGCTCAAGCTCATAGGCATTGTCATTGATATGCCAAAGGATCTTAAATGGTCTAACCAACTTAGGGGATAACTTACTTGTCCTCTTCCCTGGAAAACGCTCCTTGCAAAGGTAGATCCAAACAAGATCTCCTAGGTTGTAAATGACTCGTCTCCTTCATCGACTTCCTTGTTCCTTCTGTTAGGCCACAATCTTAGCTAGTTGCTTGACAACCTTTTGATGAAATTTATGGAATGCCTCAACACATTGTAAGCCAGATTGACTTTCACCTTAAGAGGTTAAGCTGATAAACACATCTAAGGATAAGTTTAGGTTAAGTCCATATACGACCTCAAAAATGTGACCTTATTATTGAGCTATGAGTAGTGTGGTTATAACCAAACTTAATAATGGGTAGGCATAGATCCTAATCATGCATATTCTTCCCAACAATAGCTCGAAGGAGGTTGTCGACTGTTCTGTTCACAAATTCTATCTATAAATCTATTTATAGGTGGCTAAAAGTACTAAACATGAGCTTAGTGCCGAGCTTATTCCATAAAGCTTCTTCCATAGGAGCTCCAAAAGAAGCTAATGAACTTCTAATCACAATTAAACACAATACTCCTTAGTACTCCATACAGCTACATGATCTCCTACAAAAAAAGGTTAGCAACAAATAAAGCATCAGTGATTTTGTAGCAAGGAATGAAGTGGCTTATCTTGTTGAACCAATCGATCACCACCATGATATAATCATATCTTCTCAACATTAAGGGTAAGCCAAGCATGAAATTCACGCTCAGTTCGATCCATAGCCGTTCAGATATAGGCAAAGGTGTATAGTCTCCATACAACTCCTTCCTTCCCCTAACAAGTTTGCATACCTCACATCGTTTAAGTACTCGATACATATCCTTCATCATCCTAAGCTAACAGAAATGTTCTTTCAACAACTCAACCATTCTCTTCTCACTAAAGCGGTTAGCTAAGCCCCCAGCATGGGCTTCTCAAACAAGTAATTCCCTCGTAGAGCCACTCAGCACACAAACTCTCTTCCCCTTCATCAAAAAAACCCTGGCTTAGGTAAAATCCATCCACTACTCTTACTACGTAGCATTTGACCACTAAGGGTAAAAAATATGAGTTATGCTCGTACTAATCAAGCAGGGTGCCAAATCCTAGAATCCTAGCTTGCAATGCCGTAATAAGAACATGCCAACAAGAGAGTGCATTAGCCATAGTGTTAGCATTCCCTTTCTTGTACCCAATGATGTAGCAAAAAGTTTTCAAGAACTCAACCCATTTAGCATAAGGGCAAGAAAGTTTTTGTTGCCTTCTAAGATGCTTAAGAGATTCATGATCTATATAAATGATGAACTCTCTTGGCAGTAAGTAGTGTTGCCAGTTCTAAAGTACTAGGACAAGGGCATAAAACTACTTATCATATGCTAAGTAATTCAATGTGGCTTATAGATACCTCATTTTTACAACCCCACCTACACCCCACCCCACCACTACCACTACTCCACCACCCCCACCCCCACCCCCACCACCCCCCCCCCCCCAACTTTCCTTTTTTTAAGGGTTCTAAATTAGGAAAAATGCCAAAAAAAATAAGAAAAAAAACCTAAAAAACAAGAAATTTAGAAAAATACAAAAAAAAAAGTAGAAAATTTAAGAAAAGCCAAAAATAAATAAATTTAGAAAAATCACAAAAATATTTAAAAAATACAAAAAATATATATATATAGAAAAATACAGGATTTAGGAAATTTAGAAAATAATAAAACTTTTAGATAGTTTAGTAGAATATAATTTTTAATTTAAATAGAATAAGGAGAGGACTGTTTGGGCTTAGGCTTGGATTTGAATATAGCCTAGGTTGACCTTGTTCATATGTACAATTTAATTGTGCATATTGATAAAGCACAAGCCAACAACCTAATGGATAAGCATATGGACTTGACATTACATATAACTTAGAAGTTTAAGGTTCGAGTCTCACCAAAGGCAGAAAATTGCCTTCTATTTTTTTGTAAAAAACATACCTACCACGTGTCACAATATTACTGGGCCATGTACCTAGTTATAACACGTGGCACTTCACGGGTGCACCACGTCCCGCACACGTATCAACCGTGTGACATGACACGTTTCTACTACATAGCTGATATGTGGTGTAATACGTTAGTTAGCCATGTGTCATTCCAGACATGTGGCATTTCCCCATTTGACCCTGCGATTGATGTAGCGCCATGTCAACTATCCCCTTCTCTCCCTCTCTCTCTCTTTCCTTTTGTTTCCCTAGATTTTCTCTCCATTTCCTTATTGGGCAGCCTACTTTCATGCTAATTTTAAGACTTTTCCTTTACAATTTCACCAAATCAACGAGGTAATCATGAAGTTAACATGGCCTACTTAAAATCGAACCCCATAACACATCCAAATACAAACGTTTGAAGGGTCAAAAAGCAAATTGAAAATGGCAAAAAGTTTACGAAGACCATATTTTCTTCCATTTTCCTTCGCACAAATTGAGCTTGTTTAAAGCAATCTGAAGTTTCTGTATAGAATTTTAAGTACAAGCAAAACTTAAGGACATATGATTAACTAAAATTCAATACAATTTGTACCCAAATCACAAATCATGCCCCAAACAGTATGCCTGCATCAAATTGTGTTTACCACCTTCCATTCTTAATCCAAGCTCGGACACTATAAAATGGAACTTAAGTAAGCGTTCAAGAGAAGGGAAGCAATAGAGAATCACTCACAAGCTTTCTCACGAGCTCAATCATCTCTCATAATCTCTCTCTACTGGGTCCACCTCTCTCTCTCTCTCTTTGAATCTCCTCCTCTGCACATCCCCATCCAAAATCACCACTACGATCAAGCTCCATGGTGGTTTAAACCCCAATCCACAACCCCTTTTTGATGCCAGTAGCCACCAAACCCATTACCCCAACAACCACCACAGCCACCAAACAACAACTACCTCCTAAACGGCTGTTGTTGGCCACGGCACAACTCCTACTCCCCAAAACCCAATAGGATAGCCACAAATCACCCCTCCCCTGATCGTTTAGCCATAAGGATCACTCATAATCAAGCTTTAAATTATTCAAATCCGTTAATCAATGATTAAATTTTTTTTTTTCCAAGATGATTATAGAAAAGTGATTTTTAAGATTAAGATTAAAATTATAAATTCAATAATACCCATAAAGGGTTTAAAAATCCTAACCCCCGGACCCGTTTTTCTAGTTCTTAAAATCATTTTAAAAACTCAATTTTATCAAAAGATCAATAGCTGGATTATAATCAATCCACCTAATTGATTAAAACTTAACTCTTTTTCCCAACTTCAATCGAGTGGCGACTCCAATAACATTTTCAAATATAAAAGAATCGATTTTCTTTAAACCTTAGTCAACGGTCAATATTAAATAGGTAAGGTTTAATACTGGTTAATTTAAGGAAGACTAATTTGTAAAAAACTGGGAGGAAAAAACCAGGCTCGACATCTTAGTGACTCCATTAGGAACTCTCGAGAGGGTTAACCATTCAACTTTCCAAAACTAAAATTAATCTCTAAAAAATCACCTTACTAACTATAATTCATTTACTTATTTATTAAGTTATTATTATTTGTACCATAACTAACGTTTTTGTACGTTTTGTTTATTTAGCCATTTGGGGGGAGGGATTTATTTTTCCATAAATGTATTGTAGAAATGGTTAAACCTAGATCGTATCAGGAACCTAGGATGGGGGGCCATGGTGTAAGCTCTGGGTGTTATGGTGTAACCATAGCTCGGGGTTGATTAGGCCACCCCACTTAAGCTTGATGAGACTAATGAAAGTGTTCTTCAATAAGTGAGGTTGTTCAAGCTTAGGAACCTTGAGAACCCACTCTTTATGCATTCATAACATCCAAAATCGATGAATAATTAAGCAAGATGGGAATGAAAATATATAATAGCTTGGAGTTTCCTTGATTTCCCTTGTAATTCTAACATATTGTAAACATAGAATTGTTGTAAATAGGTTTTGTTATTGTAAATAACGGTTAGTCAATCTTGTAACACATGTTTCCTTTGTAATTCAGATTAGGAAATGGCCTATTCATCCAACTATGTCCACTTTCAGGAAAAATTCGTTGGTAAGTCCATCAGTCCTACGCCTATCCTAGACTAATGGTTTTAATACTTTAATCCAAGGGAACAAGAGACAATCATCAACAAGATCAAATCCATTCTATCACTTCCAACGATGAAAATAGACATTAATTTAATTAGGGGCCTAACCAATTTTTAAGAACCCGAGGAAGTAGCTTTTTGAGTTAGGCCTCACCTACTTAGTCCAACATTAGAAGAGTACACCCAATTACTTCAAGCCCCTTCTTTGGAAAATGTATACACCCCAAATTTAGAAGTTAACCCTATAAATGCCTTCTTGAGATTCTTAAGGATTAGAAAAGCTAAAGTGCACAAAGCACTCAAAAGCTGTAATTGGAACTGCATCAAATTAGAAGACGTAGAAGCTTAGTTTGCCATTAAGCCTAAATCTAACCAACGGAGCATCTTCTTCTGTAGCAATCTCAAAGATTAGGGACAAAACAAAATAAAAGCCTTTATCCTAGCTACATTCGGGACTCTCCTATTCCTTAATGGAAAGTTTCTCATCCATTTTAGAGTCACTAAGTTAATAGGCTAGTTTCTTGAAGGCAAATCATATGTCCCAGCCCTCTTCACAAAACAGATCAGAAGCCATAATATTTTGAAAGAAAAGAACAATGACGCACTATAAACTAACTTGGCATTATTAACAGTACGATTTGTAAGCCACATGAAGTGTTATGGACTTGATCTGATCCGAAGAGATTTTGCTCATAACATTGATCTAATTGATTCTTTTGTCGATAAGGTCCATCTCTTAGAAGGAAAGTCCACTTACCGTTAGGTAGAATTGTTGAGAAATTTCCAAGTCGATGATATCTTATGGATAGCAAGATAGAGCAACTTCAAAAGGGTAAACCTAGTCTGCAAAAATTATCAAGCAATACCCATAATCGAGATGAAATTGTGCATAGGCTACTACCCTAGCAATATGATCAAACAATTTAGAGGTATCTAAGATATAGTTTACAGGCTTCCACTAGATATCACAACCTTGGATTATGAGAAACTTCATATTCCACTATCACAAAAGATGTCCAAACTCTTGGCAATCAAACGGTTATGGGAAACAAGGACTATCAACCCAAACATCAATTTAAGAGAGTAGCTAAGGGAAGTGGATAAGCATCGAGTTACCAAAGAATATTTGTACAATCAACTCCATAAGGTAAGGGAGATCCAGTATTGAGCACTAGAGGTCATCTAACCTTTACCAGCTAAACTGGATTTTGAAATTAAGACCTACATAGACCAAGTACAAGCCCATGTATAAATAATCTATGAAGAGTGAGACATGTGAGAAGATCTCTTTTGGGAATCAAAACAACGTTTCTAGGCCTTGGAACATCAATTGAGGATGACCCAAAAGAGGCTCAAAGGACTTAAAGAAATGAAAGAGGCCAACTTAGAAAAGAGGAAGAAAGCACCAGCAAGGTCTAATAAGAATAAGCAGAAGAAGGGAACACTAGCCAAGCGCTAGAAGAACATTTAGAGATAGGAATACTCCTCTTAAGAAACAAATGTATTTTCCTTTTTTCAAATAATGTAAAAGGGAACTCCAAAAGCTAAAAAATTAATAAAAATTACCATCCTACTGGTTATTTGTCAATTACATCTCTTCGCATTTGTATACCGTACATTTCTTTGTTTTTCATTTGTCTCTTTTAACAAATATCCATGTGTTAACTTATTGAGAAGTGATCTTAAACAGGTTGCTAAGATAGCTCCTAAGCGTCAAACCTTCCAAAGAAGTCCTATCTGAACCCGCTCTCAAACTAGAATGGCCAGTCAACGAAACAACAACACCAATACCAACAACAGTAGTGTTAACCTCGAAGTTATTGACCTTACTAAGCTGAGGTTCCGCTCTTTAAAACGAATAGTAGGGAGATTGTAGATCAACTGAGCTTCTTTGTTGACAACATCACCCTACTCAAGTCTACAGTTTTAATAAACAAAGAGAATTCCAAAGCACAGTATGGAAAGAACATTGATGCTCCACTTCCTAAAGCAGAAGAAGCTTATCCCAAAGCTAACTAGGCCTTTGAAACCTTTCAGACAGAAAGGGTCTTTCTGAAGGTCAACCCGACTTTCAAGCCAAACACTTACTCGTTTTCAGTCAACCTAAAGCCTAAAGCTGATCAAGATAGATTGAAAGAGCTTGAGAAGTGATTGATCCAACAAATCACTGAGAAGATGAAAATGCTCGAAGGGTATAGTAGACTTCTCTGCTTATAACTATAGAAGCTTTCTAAAAAAAACTTAAAGTACCCAACTTCGAGAAATACAATGGGACTAGATGCCCTAAACTACACACCAGGCTATACATACGCAAGATAGGTAAGTATGTGTAATATAACCAACTCATGGTCCAAACTTTTCGAGATAGCCTAACTGGCCCTACTTTGACCTGGTATGCCCAAATGGATCTGAATCAGGTAAATACATGGGAAAAGCTTACTAAGGCGTTTTATGAGCAATACAAATTCAATGCTAAAGTGGCACCAACTATGATAGACTTGGTCGCCCTGCCAAAAAAGCATAATGAGTCATTCAAAGAGTATGCCTAGAGGTAGGGGTCCTTAGCTATAGAGGTATCTACCCTCATGATCGAGAAGGAGCTGACTTCAACTTTTATTAATACTCTTGAAAGGCCTTGCTTTTCTCATTTGATTGGGCAAACCTCCTCCAGTTTCGCAAAGGTAATGGCTATAGGATGCCGGATTGAAAATGCTACCACTCTTGATAAGCTACAAGAGCCATCAAATAGAAGGCTACCCTCTGTAAAGCTTACTACCAGCAAGACCAAAGAAGCAACTATCAACATGGTGAATTCAAACACCAGGCCCAATACCCAAGCCTCCTTTAGAACAAATCCTCCACCAATGCAGCAACAATTCCGAAGTTAGCCATAAGTCAATAGGGTTCTGAGACAATTCACCAAGATACCTGTTCCCTTCAACTAGGTCCTTGAAAAATTGAGAAAAGATATTCTGATCCATTTTAAGCCTCCGAGTGAAAGATATAGACCAAATTTTTTTATCCCAACACCAAATGTCAATGTCATTTAGGGTAGGTAGGCCATTCAATCGACTCATGTTGGAGATTAAGGAACAAAATTCAAGACTTAATTGATGAAGGCACAGTCCAACTGGACTTTGTGGAGACTCCTGTTCCAAACATCAACAACAATCCCTTATCAAACCATGGGCCTATCATCAATATGATATTTGATGACTCAAATTCTGCCATCAACATTATCGGTTCTAACCAAGAACCTAAGGTCTATAAATTCTATAAACAAGAGGAAAAGCAAACTCTAAAGACTAGAAGGTATACCTTCCATGTGCCTCTAGCTCTTGAAAATTATAAAAATGCCCTTCTCAACTACTAAGAAGTAAATTAAAGGCAATCAAGTTCACTCGTAGGGGGAATTACTCACTTTAGCAAAATTTATGACCTAAAGGAAGACCTAAAAAAGAAAACTTTGCTTGAGAGCCCAAACAACAAATCAACTGAATGTGAAGAAGGATTATCTACCTTCACCAAAATGATTAAATCAAGTGAGTATAAAGTAATGGATTAGCTTGCTAAGACTCTAGCACAAATATCTCTCATAAGTTTATTGATGGCATCAAAACCACATCAAGAAGCTTTATTTAGAACGTTGAGGGAAGTCAAAGTCCCTCGTAAAATATAGGCTAGAAGAATAAGGTCTATCATATACTCTATCCTCACTATGGATCAAATTTCTTTCTTTGCCAAGAAACTAGGAGAAGAAGGTAACCAACACACCAAGCCTCTCTTCATAATAGTGAGGGTAAACAATATCATCACAACAAAAGTCCTCATTGACAATGGATCATCCTTGAATGTTTGCCTTCTCACCACCCTAGATCTATTAGGCATCAATATGACCACTATCAAGCTAAGTTTGATGATGGTCTAGGCTTTTGATGAGTCCAGAAGAGAAATTATAGGGGAGATCGACTTACTGGTTGACATTGGCCACAGGCTTTTAACATCCAATTCTAAGTTTTAGATATCCCAAGGACCTTCAACCTATTATTAAGAAGACCTTAGATACACTCAACAGGAGCTAAACCTTTAAGCTTACATCAAAAGGTTAAGTTCATCTCAAATGGCTAAGTCATAACGATTCTGGGTGACCAAGATTACGAAATATATAAAGAAACGGCCATAACCCTATATTGGCACTTAGGGGCAAGAGGACTTTGGGCTCTAAATGTTTGAAAAAGTGTGCATGATTACTGATTGGGGGAAAGATAAGAGGTTAAAATTCAAAGAAGGCCAATTTGGAACCTATGGGCTAGGTTACATCCCAACTTTAGTGGACAAGCTATGAAATATGCAAGCAAGGGGCAAAAGAGGTGATAGATTATATCATACCCTAATGACCTTCCCACCATTATTAGAAATTTTCACACGAGCTAAAATCCAAAACTCAGAGCCTGCCAAAGAAGTCACTTCCAGCAGGAATAAAATAATTAGCCCATCCAACAAGTCCTAGCATTTAAATAATTGGTTCCTATCCTTATAAATAGCAATAAGTCATCTCTAAGGTAAAGGATGAATTACAGTTTAGTATTTTACAAAGTTTTGTAACAATTACCTTTTGTACTTAAAAAAATCTCTTCTAAATAAAAATCAATCTTCTTTTTCTTCACTTCTTCCTCACTCACACTCTTTTCTTTACATACTTTTTGCTTAGATCCAATGATTCAAATGAAGGCCATGGATACCTTGCACAAATAAGTGATGAAAATATTGATATAACTTCCGGCCCTACTGGGTTAGTAGTCGGGAGTGATGTCAATGACTATAGTGAAGTGCAAGAAAGCTGGCGAAAATATGAAATGAGTAAAATTTCCATTAACAAGCTAACTAAGACAGTTAATGTTGGGATTAATAATAGCCCTAAAACATTGAAAATTAGAAGGAATTTGAAAGAAGAACAAAAGGCAAAAATGATCACTCTACTATCTGAATACCAAGATGTATTTGCATGGTCTTATGAAGACATGCCTAGGTTGGATCCATCAATCTCTGTTCACCGCTTTTCGACACAAGAGAATATCAAACCTAAAAAGCAAAAGCTAAGAAGGTTCTAACCAAATGTCTTATTGAAAATTAGCGAAGAAATCAGAAAATTATTAAAGGTCGGTATCAAGGTATTTGATTATCCTGAGTAGGTAGCCAACATTTTGCCAATAATGAAGACGAATGGAAAAGTCAAAGTATGTGTGGATTTTCGAGACCTCAACTAAGCAACCCCTAAAGATAATTTCCCCTTGCCCCATATTGACGTCTTGGTAGATAACACAGTCGGAAGTCATCTTTTTTCATTCATGGATAGGTTCTCCAAATAAAATTAGATCCGAATGTCTAAAGAAGATAAAGCCAAGACAACATTTATTACAACTTAAAGCACATTTTGCTATAAAGTAATGCCTTTCAAACTTAAAAATGCTGAGGTATCTTATCAAAGAGCCATGGTTGTAATCTTTCACGACATGATGCACAAAGAAGTTGAAGTATATGTAAATGATATGATTGCAAAGTCTAGCAAAGGAGAAAACCATGTGGATAATGTGAGGAGGTTGTTTGATAGGTTAAGAAAATTCCAGTTGAAGCTCAACCTAGAGAAGTGCACCTTCGAAGTAACTTCAGGGAAATTATTGGGTTTTATAATCAGCCAAATGGGGCATTGAAGTGGACCCTAATAAAGTCAAAGCAATAGTTAACTTGTCCCCTCTACATACACTAAAAGAAATCAGAGGCTTGTTAGGCCATTTAAACTACAATGCTCGGTTCATATCCTAACTAACAGACAAGTGTCATCGCTTGCTTAAGTTGTTGAAAAAGAACACCAAGATAAATTAGGATGAAGAATGCAAGTAAGCCTTTACAACAATCAAATAGCACCTCATGAAACCCCCAATTTTAGTAGCTCCAAAACCTAGGAAGCCTTTATTTCTATACCTGACAATATTATCAGAATCCATGGGGTATATGCTCAGCTAGAAAGACAAGGAAGGAAAAGAACAAGCTGTATATTGCTTAAGTAAGAAATTTACCGAAGGGAACAAAAATATTCGAAAATTGAAGGAACATGTTGTGCTTTGGTCTGGGTAATGCATCAAATTAGACAATACACACTCTACTACTAGATTAAATTGCTGACTCAGCATGATCCCCTAAAGTATTTGGCAAACAAGCCAGCCCTAATAGGCAGAGTCTTAAAGTGAGAAATGTTACTATTAGGGTTTGACATTACGTACATAAACCGAAATTTGGTCAAAGGGCAAGCTCCAGTAGATCAATTAGCAGAAAATCCCTTTGATAATACCCCTCAAGAGGAATAAGTCAATTTCCCTGATGGAAATACCTTAGTAATCAAAGGAAGTTCTGATAATGGAGAAGATGATGAATCACCAAAGTGGAAGATGTTCTTCAATGGGGTAGGTCACGTATCTGGTAATGGAATTGGCATGATATTGATATCCTCTAAAGGTACACAGTACCTCGTAGCTATGAGGCTCATTTTCCCACACACCAATAATATCGTTGAGTATGAAGCATGCATCATGAGACTCAAAATGGCCCTAGACAAAGATATTCAAGAATTAGAAGTGTATGGGGATTCTTCACTCATTATCGACCAGGCTCGGGGAGAATACAAAATGAAAGACTCTAAACGGGTACCTTATCACCGACATTTGACTGAATTTAAGAAATTACTTTTAATCATGTACCAAGAACTCAAAATCAGTTTGTTGATGCCTTAGCCACTCTATCATCTATGATCCAAATATTTGGTGGAGTCTAAATTTAGCCCCTCACTATTGAAATTGAAGACAAACCTGCCTTCTGTCTAGCAATTGAGGGTACGAATGACAAAAAACTATGATTCCATGATATTAAAATATTCCTATAACAAGCTACATACCTTGAAGAGGTCAAGAAAAAGGACAAAAGGATGATCAGGAGATGGGCTACTCAATTCCCAGTAACTGAGTCCACTTTGTACCAACGATCTTTTGACGGTACACTTTTAAGGTGTGTAGACGACAAGGAGGCCGAAATGTTGATGAAAGAAGTATACAAAAGAGTATATGGCCCTCACATGAATGGTTACATGCTGGCTAAAAAAATTATGAGGCTAAGGTATTACTAGTCAACAATGGAAAGCAATTGCATTAAACACATCAAGCATTGTCACTTATGCGAAGTTTATGCAAATAAGATAAACATCTTGCCTCAAGAATTGCATACGCTCTTAGCATTGTAGCCATTTTCAATGTAAGGAATAGATATCATCGACCAGATTACTCTAAAAGCATCCAATGGGCATCGCTTTATACTAGTTGCCATCAACTACTTCAGCAAATGGGTTGAGGCCTCATCCTACTCAAGTATTACTAAAGGGGTCGTAGTTAAGTTCATCAAGAGAGATATCTTGGCTCAATACAGGGCTCTAGAAACAATCATCACCAACAACAGCACTAATGTCACATCCCAGCTATCACAAGATGCACCATCACATAGGAATACCTATTGAAAACTTAACTCAACCTACTCATTCATCAAAAGACAACATTGTTTACATAGTAAAGGGGTTTCTACATCAAAGTTCAGCTGGATTCCCTATTACAACTTATGTGTATAACATAATATTTACATCAAAACATGAATCAGCTTTTTTCCTTATTGTCTTCATAGTAATAGGATCTCTGACCTAATACAAGCTCCATACAAAAGTCGCTGACTATGACTTACGTTCTCAATATATGTATCCCCCCCTTAGGGTTAAGCCCTTCACGATACTATTGACCTAAGGATAAAACATTTTATTCCCTCAACTATTGAAGCTGAGTGAAAGTGGATAACAAACAACATAACTTAGACAACATGATAAATAATACTGCATATCACAACTGAAATATTTCAATTATAACCCGTAGGTTCAACTTCACATATGCATTCGCCCAATCAGGCATTTACTACTAACAATGTAGCATGCTATGCTTATGCACATAGCATACATCGATACCGATATTCTATGCCCTCCAAACTTCTTCTAATTAGTCAACATAGCCAAGCATCTAGATACAATGTCTAGGAACCTAAAGCAACAAGAAGCTGCCTAGGAGTAGAACCCTTACCAAATTGGACTACACACTGCAATCTACCATTTTTAAAAAGGGCAACAAAGAATTACTTAGGAGTAGAACCCCCAACATTACAAAATTATACTACATACTGTAGTTCACCAAATCAAAGCGGCAACACTGTCAAATTAGACCACACACTATAGTCTACCAAATTAAAGTGGCAACACTGCCAAATTAGACTATATACTATAGTATGCCAAATTTAACTATCGAAATAGTCACAATGTTCGGGCAGTGCAATCTATAGGCTTCCAAAAACTGAGTTCATAAAACCATGCTTTTTCCATGATCATTTGGAAGCCTCATTCTGAAATTTCTAACCCGTAGGTCCCTTTTTGTGCCATGCCGTGCCGTACCATAATATGCAATAGCAACTCAAGAATGTCAATTAGCACAATCAATCTCCCAATTTTATTCAAGCTTGTGATATGATTCTAGTTTTCGAATTCTCCCTAGCGGAACTATAGTATCTTACTTGAGGTTCACTTAGGTGAACACCTAAAAGATTAAGTCAACAATCACTTAACTTCCCTAGTTAACACAATCATACGTAACACAATTCATCGACCAACATGGCAACAAAATAGTCTAACCAGAACACAACTATTGTCATTCAAAATTATCACATCAACATCTACTATAGTAACATATCAATTCAACCAGGATATGTTCATATTCAATCAACACAATATCAAACAACACGTAATGTTCTAAGTAACAATATATCTACTCTAAGCATAGGTTAGATCTATTTACATGAGCTTAACAATAGCACAATATCCTATACTTCATGACATGATCCTTCCTTACTTATCATACCTATGAAAATATAACATAATCTTCAAATCAACTATGGATTGAACTCAAACTATTATAAGCTTTAATTTCCGTGTTTTTAAATTTCATTTGATCGAATCTTAATTATTTCTTATCCGATTTTGATAAACTTTATATCATTACGATTGTTATTTTGAGTACTATTAGGATATCTTAAGAATCAAGACTTATGGATTTTTGTCAAAATTCCAAAAATACCTTTTTATGTTACCGATTTGACCATACGTTATTATTACTTTGTAATTAACTCAAATAAATTCTAAATCTAAATTAAAAGTCATAAAATTCCTCATTCCTCGAGCTTGTCATCATTCATTATGTACTCAAAAATGCAAATCTTTTATACATTTAACGAGTATCACATTAGTACTATTAGTATATCATATATTAGACTAATATATAAGTTTATATTAAGGAAATACATAATAAATAGTATATGAGCTCGATTAATTCCATGAAAAATTCTATAGACTCACAAAAATATTTAGTTTAATTATTGACCATGAATTATACTGAACTAGTTATTATATATTTTTATGAAAATAGCAATTTTAACTCAAAATTAGCTAAAATTAAGCGAACAAGTGAATTTAATCACAAGATAAAAGTTAAGTGTCCCAATCAACATTATAAACTTCCAAAAATCATAATACATAGGGCTTATACTTTGATTTTATTAAAAAATAATTAATTCACTAAAACAGTAAAATTACCAGTTTTATCCAAAATAATTACAATAAATAGCACATATGATTATTTTCAGAAATTCTTATTACTATAATTAAATACATATATTCAGTATGTTACGCACAAATTTTCAGCTTGAAAGAACATTACTTAATATTTCTAAAATTTAATTCAATTTTTGTCTAAATAGAGTCATTTCTTAACAACCTTATATTTCCAATAATTATTTATCAAAAATAAAATTACTACATTAATCTATACATAAAATAACTCCAAAAAACCAGATTTCATAATTAAATAATATCATTTGATATTTTTAGAAAAATTATAAAGTTTCAATCGAAAATTTGGTTTACCTAAACCGGCCGCCTTCGACCACTTAACCTTATCAAAACACATCCTCTAGTGGTGCTTTCTTTGACCCCAAATGGCCACCACAATTAGACACCAACCTATTGAATTGGCCTAATCAGATTCCATACCCTGTTTTTTTATCTAATTTGCTTTTCTTTTTTCTAATTTGTTTTGAAATTTTCTTGAGTGATTTTCTATTTTTTTCACTCTTCCAAAATGTTGTTTTTAAAGTGTACAAGCTTTATTTATATTTTCCAAATGGATTAGGATTTATAAAAATTAGACATGTGGCTTACACATGTCATTTTCTTATTTTTCCAAAGTATGAGGTCTTATTTTCTTATTATTTGCCTTTTGACTCATCAATCTAATTTAATCTTTGGCTACCACATCATGAGATAACTCATCCTTTCATTTTTTTATTAATTTTCCATTATTTTACCTAATTTTGATCATTTATTATTATTATATGTATATATTTAATACATATAATGTATATCACATGTAATACATGTATATTATGTATAATTCAACTTCATTTATTATTTTTGAAAGTTAATTAACTTATCTCTAATATCTTGCTATACCTAAAAGCTCGAATTTTACGATTATCGACTTTATCGATAAATTAATGTTTTTCTCAAATTAATATTTTTATATAGCTTATTTTAAGAAATTGACTTTACTTAAATTACTTCATCTAACTTTTCTAACTTTACTGTGAAGTTTAAAATAAAACAGATATTATAACCCTCACTCTAAATTTAAGGGCTCGGATCCTAGACTTATTGAACTAGTTAGAAGAACCCGGGGTACTACAACTAATCTCAATAATAAGCATGTGATAGAGTTGTGCTAACAATTCAGGATCACTCACAGAAACTCTACACTATATTGACCCCAAATGAATGAAGCCATTGAAGTAGCCAATAAAAACCTCAAAAGAATCATTAAAAAAAATGGTTGTTACACATAAGGACTGACATAAGATGTTGCCATTCGCACTTATGGCCTATCAAACTTCCATCAGAATGTCAATTGGGGCAATATCCTACTCTTTGGTATACAGCACTAAAGTAGTGTTACTAGTATAGGTTGAGGTTCCGTCACTCAAAGTACTATCAGAAACTTGGTTGGATGAAGCCGATTAAGTAAAGAAACGCATCGAGCAATTGAATCTGATTGATAAGAGGAGATGACAACCCTATGTCATAATCAATGTTATCAACAAAGAATTGCTCAAGCTTTCAACAAAAGGGTACGACCCCAAAACTTCAAAGAGGGTGATATAGTGTTAAGAAAGGCTCTCCCTAATGTACAAGACTCTAAAGGGAAATTTGCTCCCAATTACGAAGGCTCTTATGTCGTGAATTAAGTATTATCAGGAGGGGCTATAATTTTGTCTCAAATGGATGGTCTAGAATTGAGAGACCCTGTAAATGCTAATGTTGTAAAGTTGTATTAACCATGAGAAGTCAATGGAAATTTTTGCTTAGAATACTAAAATGCCGGTCATTTTAAATGTTATTGTGGTCTAATTTTCATCCTCTATAAGCAAAGTTGGTACCCTTGGCAGTTGTCAACATTAGAATAATCACCCTCTCCATTGAAAGGTCTAACTCCCCCTACTCCATTTAATCAAACCCATATACTGAAAACATGAGAGAAGTTGAGAAGTGAGATCTAAAACATTGGTAATTGACAAAACTCTTTAAAATACTTTATTACAAATCAATCCCCTTCCACATGGAGTCTTTATTGTCCAGTTTTTAGGGAAATAAGAAATCCAGATAAGCAATCACCTCATAATAGATATTTATTAGTTAGGAATAAATGCTTCAATTCATAAAAGTTTTGGAAAGACAAAAACAATGGGTGGCATTCTATATTGGTTTAATTTCCGTGATTTCTATAAGAGAGCTGGCAAAGTCCTGAGGTTCTGTATCAAAATTAGTAGGGTTGACAACAAAGGATCAAAGAATGAGTTGGTCAGTTTTGATGGGACTTTCCAAGAAAAGGTTTGACAATTTGGGCACTATTAATAAGACCAGGTATATACTTCCATACGATGTTAGCACATTGATTTTTGAACATTGCATTTGCATTTAGACCATATGACTAATATTTTACAACTCTATCCATAACAGTCTTTTGAGCTACCTTATAAGAGGCTTACCTTCTGCACTATCTTTTAGGGTTTTAGCTAACTCAAGGAGCATTTTGCCCGCCTTAGTTAATCAGCTCAATAGGGCACGACTAAGTTTTCAACATATCTTTTAGGGTTTTAGCCAACTCAAGGAGTGCTTCGATCACCTTGGTTAGTCGACTTATTAGGGCACAACTAAGTTTTCAACATATCTTTTAGATTCTTAGCCAACTCAAGGAGCACTTCACTCATTTTGGTTAGTTAGCTCATTGCAGTACAACCAAGTTTTCTCATTCTCTTTAGGGTCTTAGCTAGCTCAAGGAGTGCTTTACCTACCTTGATTAGTCAGCTCATTGGAGCATAACCAAGTTTTCTCACCTCTTTAAGATCTTAGCAAGCTTAAGGAGCGCTTCACCTACCTTAGTTAGTCAGCTCATTGGGGATGACCAAGTTTTCAATATATCTTTTAGGATCTTAGCTAACTCAAGGAGTGCTTTGCCCACCTTGGTTAATCAACTCATAAGGACACGACTAAGTTTTCAACATATCTTTTAGGGTCTCAGCTAGCTCAAGGAGCGCTTCATCTACCTTAGTTAGTTAGCTCGTTGGGGTATGACCAAGTTTTCAGCATATCTAAAGTCTCAATTAACTCAAGGAGCGCTTTGCCTGCATTGGTTAGTCAACTCATTGGGACACGACCAAGTTTTCTCATATTTTTTAGGGTCTTAGCCAGCTCAAGAAGTGTTTCACGTACCTTGGTTAGTCAACTCATTAAGGCACAACTAAATTTTCAACATATCTTTTAAGATCTTAGCCAGCTCAAAGAGTACTTCACCCGCCTTAATTAGTCAGCTTATCAAGGCACGATCAAGTTTTCTCACATCTTTAGGGCCTTAACCAGCTTAAAGAGCGCTTCACCTGCCTTAGTTAGTCAACTCATTAGAGCACAGCCAACTTTTCTCATATTTTTTAGGGTCTTAGCTAGCTTAAGGAGCGCTTTGCTCATTTCTCCTTAGTTCGTCAGCTCATAAGGGCACAACCAAGCTTCAATTCTTCTTTTAATCTTTCAGCCAAGGTGCCACCTCTCTATTCACCAAAGTCTTCAGTAGACTGAGCCTAGGATAGCTAGCTAGTTGTAGCACTTCTTAAGATAAATTCCACCCTTAGTGCAAAAATAGTATCTCCTTTGTCTTTGTGGTAAAATTTTGCTCAAACTTCACCACAAAGAAGGGGAGTTGTAGACACCTTATTTTTATGCCCTTCGTCCATCCTTNATTTAGAAAAATCACAAAAATATAAAAAAAATATAAAAATATATATATAGAAAAATACAGGATTTAGGAAATTTAGAAAATAATAAAATTTTTAGATAGTTTAGTAGAATATAATTTTTAATTTAGATAGAATAAGGAGAGAATCGTTCAGGCCTAAGCTTGGATACGAACTAGCATAGGTTGACTTTATCCATATATGCAATTTAATTACACATATTGACAAAGCATAAGCTAATGGCCTAACGAATAAGCACATGGACTTAACATTACATATAGCTTGGAGGTTTGGGGTTTGGGGTTCAAGTCTCACCAAAGGTAAAAAAATGCCCCTTGTTTTTTGTAAAAGACACACCTACCACGTATCACAATATTACTAGGCTATGTACCCAGTTGTGATACATGGTACTTCACAGTTGCACCACATCACGTATATGTATCAGCCACGTGGTCGATACGAAGCATGACGCGTTAGTTAGCCATGTATCATTCTGGACACCTATCATTTCCCCATTGGACCCTGTGACTAACGTAACACCACGTCAGCTATCCCCTTCTTTCCCTTTCCTTCTCTTTCCTTTTCTTTCCTCAGATTTTCTCTCCATTTCCTTATTGGGTAGCCTACTTTCATGCTGATTTTAAGACTTTTCCTTTGCAATTTCACCAAATCAGCGAGGCAATCACGAAGTTAACATGGCCTACTTGGAATCAAACCCCATAACACATCCATATACGAACGTTTGAAGGGTCAAAAAGTGAATTGAACATGGCAAAAAGTTCGTAAAGACTAGATTTTCTTCCATTTTCCTTCGCACGAAATTTTCTTGCTTAAAGCAATCCGAAGTTTCTATATAGAATTTTAAGCACGAGTGAAACTCAAGGACACACGATTGACCAAAATTCAACACAATTCATACCCAAATTGCAAATCATGCCCTAAACTATATGCCCGCATTCAAATCGCAATTACTACCTTCCATTCTTAATCTAAGCTCGAACACTATAAAATGGAACTTGGGCAAGTGTTCGGGAGAGGGGAAGTAATAAAGAATCACTCACAAGTTTCTCACAAGCTCAATCATCTCTCATAATCTCTCTCTACTCGGTCTACCTCTCTTTATCTCTCTTTAAATCTCCTCCTTTGTACATCCCCATCTAAAATCACCACCACAATCAAGCTCTGTAGTGGTTCAAACCCCCGTCCACAACTACCGCAGTAATCCAAACACTGACCACCTCTTAAACAGCCATTGTTGGCCACAGTACAACTCTTACCCCCCAAAACCCAATAAGATAGCCACAAATCACCCCTTCCCCGATCGTTTAGCCATCAAGATCACTTAGAATCAAGCTTTGCCGATTGTTGTAGCTAAGACCCACCGACCTGACCAAATCCAGTGTTTGACCTAAGCCAACTTGACTAACCCTACTCTAGGACTCAACCAACGAGCTTCTCCCTTATCCGACCCTCCTCCAATCCGAGCTTTTGTTTCTTTTTTTTTTTGTTTATGTCATTTTTATTTCATTTATTTGTTTTCCAATTGTAAATAAAAAAAAAAAGATGAAAAGAAAGAGAAAAAAGCAAGAAAAGAACAAAAAAAAAAAAGAGGAAAAAAGAAAAGGCTAAGTTTTATTTTACATTTTAGTTGTAGTAAAAAATAATCAATAAAAATAAAATAAAAAATATCAAAAATAAAAATGAAAATAATAAAGTTATTTTATCACTTAGAAAAACATTTTTTTTTTTCAAATAAGCAAAATAAATCAAGCCACGTTCAAAAAGTAAGACAGTTCAGAATTTTCTAAAAAACAAAATTCCTGATTCAAGACCCTCTTTTTAGAAATTTCCTTAAATAAATCAAATTAGGTTAAAAACGTAAATCTAACGTATTTTCAAAATTAAAACAAACCCAATAAACTAAAATTTTACAAAAAGAACTACGAACATCTAATCTTGAATACCAGATACATAGGTACCTACAAGGCGACTGTAAAAAATGAAGAAAAAAAGCATTTTTCCACTTTAGTTTAAATTATTCAAATTCGTTAATTAATGATTAAATTTCGTTTTTCCAAGATGATTATATAAAGGTGATTTTTAAGATTAAGATTAAAATTAGAAAGTTAATGGTACCCATAAAGGGTTTAAAAATCCTAACCTCCGGATTTGTTTTTCTGGTTCTTAAAATCATTTTAAAAACTCAATTTTATCGAAAGATCAATAGCTAGGTTATAATCAGTCCACCCAATTGATTATAACTTAACTCTTTTTCCCGACTTCAATCGAATAGTGACTCTAATAACATTTTCAAATATAAAAGAATTGGTTTTCTTTAAACTTTAGTCGAAGGTCAGTATTAAACAAGTAAAGTTTAATACTGATCAATTTAAAAAAGACTAATTTATAAAAAAAAAAATTAGGAGGAAAAAACCAAGCTCGACATGGCTCCTCTAAGCTTTTTGTTGAAATAGGCAACTAATCGATGTTCTTACATAAGAACAGCTCCAATGCCGACTGCAAATGCATCACATTCTACTTCAAAAACTTTCTCAAAGTCGAGCAAGATAAGTATGGGGGCAGAAGTCAACTTAAACTTAATCTCATCAAAGCTTCTCTAAGCCTTCTCAAACCATTTGAATTCAAAGTTTTTCCTTGTTAGCTCTGTCAATGGGGCAACTATGGAACTAAAGTTTTAAATGAATCTTCGATAAAACGAAGTTAAACCATAACTCTTTACTACAGCAGCACAGGTCGGTGTCAGCTATTCAAGAATAGCTCAGACTTTCTTGTCATCAACTTTAATACCTCCTTTAGAAACAACATATCTAAGGAATACTACCTTACTCTAACAAAACATACATTTCTTTAGATTGCCAAATAGTTACTCGGTACAGAGGACATCAAAAACATATTTTAGGTGCACGACATAGGTGATGAGGTTAGCACTGTATACCAAAATATCATCAAAGTATACAATGACACACTTACCAATCAATGTTCTCAAAACATGGTTCATAAGTCGCATAAAGATACTCAACGCATTTGTCAAACCAAACAACACCACCATCCATTCAAATAGGCCATCCTTTGTTTTGAAAGTAGTTTTCCACTCATCTCCAAGTCCCATTCGTATTAGATGGTAGCTACTTTTCAAATCAATCTTCAAAATGACTCGAGCACCATACAACTCATTGAGCATATCATCTAACCATGGGATCAAATATCGGTATTTAATAGTGATTTTGTTGATTTCTTTGCTATTAATGCACATTCTCGATGCCCATCCTTCTTCAACATAAGAGCAGCTAGTATAGCATAAGGGTTTATGCTCTCTCAAACATATTCGCAGTCAATCAACTCATTAACTTGTTTCTTCAGCTTAGCAGCTTGCTTGAGGTTGAGCCTATAGGTAGGTTGCTTAAGTAAAGAAACTCTTGATTAAAGCTCAATACAATGGTCTATACCATTTATAGGCGGTAATCCTCTTAGCATCTCGACAAGAAACAAGTCGGCATACTCCTTTAATAATATATACACCTTGGTAGGTAAGTCTTTAGCTTCTCTTAACTCTAGAAGTCTCTAACAAGAGTACACACTCTTCTACCTTGACGTATCTAGAAAATTAAGCTTGAGAAATCACTAAGGACTTCCTTTACAGTGATCAAGTAGTCTTCTCTTGTCATTCCTACACTTCTTTAGGGGTCATCAAGGTTAATATAACCTTCTTCCCATCCTTTTAGAACATGTAGATATTCTTATATCCATCATGCAATACTCTCAAGTCAAATAGCTAGGGTCGACCAAGTAAGATATGTGAGGCACATATAGTAAGACATCGCATAGCACCTCATCTTTATATATGTCACCAACAATGATCGTCACTTTAACTTACTTGGCAACAGGTAGACCTCCCTTTTCATTTAGCCAATGAATCTTATACAACTTAAGGTAAGGGTAGGTTAGCAACTTTTGGACTTTGATTACTCCTTATGCTATCATATTGGAACAACTCTCTCCATCAATGATTAGTGCACAAAGCTTGCCATTCACTTGGTAATTTGTATGGAAGAGGTTCTCCCTCTACTCATTCTCTTTGGAAACAAATGCACTAAGAGATCTTCATACATACAAAACAATACTCGGCCCCTGTTTCAGGTAGGGTCATGGCATTGGGGTCTTCCAAAAATCCTTCCAACAACTCATCAACTCCCCCTTCATCCTCTCCTTCATTAGTACTCTCCACTTCAAACTGGGGTTTGTCTCCCTTGATGGTCATAACACGTTGATTCAGACACTAACTGGCTACGTGTCCATAGCCAAGACATTTGAAACACTTGATCTCTCGAGTCTTCATCCTAAAGCTCTAACCTTGGTCCTTCCTAACCTTAGGCTCCTTAGCCTTGCCTTTGCTTTGGTTATCATTAGGTCAGCTCGACATTTGACCTTGGTAGTCTACCTCGAGACATTTTTGTGTTCAGTGGTATCCAAGTCAGCTCAGCATACCAGTTCTACTCAACAAGCCAGGCCAACTACTCAACACTTAGCTAATCTACCTCTACCTCTACCTTTTGACCCTCTATGCTACTCGTATGGCTTCATCTAAAGTCCTAAGCCTCTATAACTCCACTATATTGCCAACTTCAATTCTAAGCCCAGAAATCAACCGTACTATAGTTTGGGTCTCGAGTTCATCGACATCATATAGAATCATCAGTAACTGGAATTCTCAGGCATACTCGTCCACTAATAAGTTGTCTTATCTCAAGTCTTAAGAGTTGTTGGAAAGTGTCTTGTTCATAGTATTCTAGAACAAATCTACTCTTCAGAACTCTCTTCATCTCATTCCATGTTCGGATTTCACATCGAGGTCCCTAACGTATATTTTGCAACTTTTACCACCACATTGCTACATACCTAGAAAATTCCAACGCAGCCACTTGAACACGAACATTATCTTTGTAATCATAAAAGTTAAATATCTTCTTGATCTTCTCTTCCCAGTCTAAGTAATCATCAGCATTACCAAACCATTAAAGCTAAGAATCTACACTTTAAGATGTTTGGTTACTCTAAGAGCTCTAAGTTCACACCCCTCGATTCCATCATACTGCTCCTCCTCATCATACTCCTCAACTTCATCCAACTCAAGTCTCCTTATCACAACTCTATCGGCATATTGGGGTAGAGCTGGGTTTATGTTAATAACTTCGGGCACTTGATTATCACCCATCTGTCTTCTTAGCTTATCTCTCACTTCTCAACCTTGTTCAACAACAACTCTCTCTAGCACGGTCTCTATGGTATCAAAACAGCCAAATTAGCCAAGATAGTGGCAAGATCTTTGTAGACACTTAATTTTTGCCCCATTTATTTTATTTTATTCTATTTTATCCTCAGTAGGTCATAAATTAAGAAAAACACACAAAAAATAGGAAATTAAAGAAAATCTAAAAAAATAAAGAAATTTAGAAAAAAAATAAGAATTTGAGAAAAAAATGCAAAAATAAGAAAAAGCACAAAAAAATAAGAAATTTGGAAAAATATTAAAAATAGGAAATCTAGAAAAAAATTCCCAAAAAATAAGAAGTTTAGAAAATAAAATTTGAAAAAAGTTAGAAAAAATTGAAAAAATTACAAAAAATAGAAAAATTAAAAAAAAAAATAGAAGATTTTAGAAAATAATATTTTATTAGAGTAGATATTTTAGTTTTAGAAGTTGAGCCGTTGAACTTGGGCTTAAATTTAAATCTAACCTAAGCTAACTTGGTACTGGTCCATTGTACATATGAATAAGGCACTAACCAACGGCCTAATAGATAAACACTTGGACTTGATATTGTATATAAACATGAGGTTAGGAGTTCGAATCTTGATGGGGGCATACAAAGTTTTTTCATTTTTTATCACATCAAGAACTACCACATGTCAGGATCTAATTACGCCACGTATCTTGACACATGGTATCATCGAATTAGATGACGTATTGATGTAGCGCCACATGTCAAGCTACGTAGCATGCCACATCAATTGCCACGTGTCATGTGATGACATGTGGTAAGTTAGGATTAGTCGGGTTGGTTAATGTGGCACCACGTCAACACTATCCTTCTCTTTCTCTTGATTTCCCTCATTGTCTCCTGCTTTTCCTCCACTTTCCTTAACCAAAACAGTCCACTCTCCTCACTTTGGCTCCAATTTTTATACAAATTCACCATACATACATGTGATTTCTTGCACTAATCTTGTTTACCGCATAGCTTACTATGAATTAGTACAAGAAACATGTCCAAATTTAGTTAAGGGAGCATTCAAATCGAGCTCTAAAATTTGAAAAAAAAAAAACTAGATTTTTGAGCATTTGCATTCAAGTCCAATTTGAGCTTTCTAAAGTTTTTAAGTTAAATTCATATATAAAATGGGTGTTGAGGGAGCTCATTGAACATCTATAACTACATACAAGTTGCAGCGCTCATGCACAAGCTCTTTCTCTCTCTCTACTGAGCCCTCTTTCTCTCTTCAAGTATCTCCCTCTCAATACTTCCAATCAAGCTCCCCACTACAGCCAAAACCCTCACCACTTAGGCTTTCAAACCCAACCACCCTTGCCCCTAGCCATAGCCCCTAGCAACGCCATCGATAAACTACTGCTACCAAACCCTTATTATAGAGCTACCCCTTCTAGAACCACCACGTTCGACCACCCTAAGCCCAAACTAACCTTACAATCGAACTTCCCCTTCCTTGAAACCCCACACCATACTCCCCTCTTGCACCCAGCAACCCCCGACGTACCATCCAAACACCACCACCATCAAACTTCCACCACCCACCAAACATGATGGCACTTAAAAAACACCCCCAAACCCAATAAAAAACCCATGAAAACACCTTCCCCCACTTAATTTAATGTACGAATTGACCTAAATCTGCCCCACGTGCTGCCATTGAAGGAAAGGTTAGGGACAACTCGATCCGATCCGACAACCCAACCCAACTAACTCGAAACGCACTCTAAGTCTAACTAAAGTGCCCAACTACATCCGAAGCCCAATTTTCTTTTTTTTAAAAAAAATTTTATTTTATTTATTTATTGATTATTTAGCTTTTTTCATTTTTTTTTTGTATTTATTTTGTAAATGTAATAATTAAAAAAAGAAAGAAAAATAAAAAGAAAAGTAGTTTATTTATTTATTTTATTTTTAGTCTAATAGATAAAATAAAATAAAATAATAAAATAGAAAAAAAATCAAATGAATAAAAATAAATTAAAAGCAAATAAGTTAAGGAATAAAGATTGTTTTTTTAAACACATAGAAATCATGTCTCTTGAGTTATATGACCACAAACATGAGCATCACTCTCATCGTCATTAATCTCCTTAAACACCAAGATTTGATATTCTCAATACAAAGCTTTAGGAAATATTCTACTAACACAGGAAATTTCTACACTCTTTGAAAATATGATTCAAGCAGCAAGATAAGAACTTGCTCTATTTTTTAGGTAGAAAACAGAGTACAACAAAACAATACACTAGCAGGCACTGCTTCAACATAGGTTTCAATTGCAACCCCAAGCTTTGATACTAAGATTATATGATGTGCCTACGAGCTTAGTAATCACTAAGGCTTAACATAGGTGATAGTATCCAAATAGGTCATTCGAGATATCGAAGGAAACCGATATGGAAGAGTAAGCTAACACAGTAGCTTCTATAAAGTTGCTAAGAGAATATGACACACCAATAAACGCAATATGACTTACCAACAAACACAACACGACTTAACACTTCACTTAATATAACTCATAAGATAATATTAAGGTCCATTCGCCACTAATCTCGAGCTATTCAACGAGATTAGATAAGAGTGTAAGGAAATTGTACTTGGAGAGAGATATCTCATAAGAACAAGTATATTCAATATCTAAAAAGGGTATAAGATGCCCTACGACTACAATAAAAGGACTATTTATAGTAAGTCCTTTGGGGCAACAATACAAATAAAGAAAATTACATAAAAGACAATGAAGAAGGAGATTCCTAGATTGTATGAATAGGGTAAATAGGACAAATGACGAAAGAGAAATATAGTACAAATGTTAGAAAAGTAAAGATAGGTCATGGCCTGTCATTGGGTTCATATTGGTGATTCTTGGGACATAATAGCTGAGCTACGATGATGTTATGGTTGCTGTAGATGGATGGAATTCATAACTACCAAGATGAAAGAGGGATACTACTGTTTTATAGGCTAAATAAGTCAAGCTCAGTATGTTGGTAACTCGGCCTCGATACTAAGCTAGTTAGTGACTAGGTAAGGGTCCATGTAGAGAAGAATGCGTCAGAGCTAAACCCTTAAGAAATTTGCCTATTGTCCTTTTGTATACTGGTGCTCGTCTTCGGTAGGTTGCCATAAGAGTATCCTCCTTATGAGAGACTATAGGCCTCAAAGGCATGCACAAGTGAAGGGGCCAAAGGTCGACAGTCCATCATGGCTCTAAAAGACTTATGGTGTTTACCTGCTCGAAAACTGTTCCTATCATGACCACAGCTCAACACTTAGGGCGGATGAAGTGTAACATACCCTAGTTGATGTTGGAATCTTCGTTCTTAGAGAGTCCTTAAGCTAGTACTTATCAAGCGAGTCCTTGTAATCCCTTAGCTCAGCTTTTGGTTATGGGTCCATGGAGTTAATTCCTATTAGTGGTATTATACTTAACTATAAATTCTCTGAACTTCGATTGGAAATTAAGCATATAGGTTTCACAACCAAGGAACATGGCCATGAAGGTAGACTATAGTAATCCCTTTAGCTTAATTCTTAAATGAATTATCTTCAACACTTGCTATCCTCAAATTATTCTTCAAAATAGATGCAATTTGCTTCAAAAATCACATGAATTCTCATCTTTCTATCTTATTGTTTTATCTAAGTCCTAAAATCAAGAAACCACCCAAATCAGTAGCAAATTCAGTGAAATTAAATCAAGATAACTTAAAATATTCAGGAAAACAACATGATGGAAGAGTTAAAAATTACACTCATCAAAATGGAAAACAAAGCTTGGAAACCAATAACAACTAAGGGAAAACGTCATTGTACATGTCAAAACACTTAACGTCTAAATGCTATATCACGTAGCATTTAGATGCCAGGTTTCTGGGAGAATTTCTCCTTGGCATCCAAATACTAGAGAGGGTAGCATCCAAATGCCCAATTGTAGTCTCTAGATTTCTACAAACTGCAATGGTGTTTCACCTCCTTACTTCGAAACAAACCCTAACCCATGCCCAACACACACACCCACACACCCCCCCCCCCCCCTCCCCCTGAATCCTTAAAAAACCATCTCTTCAAGAATGTTTCCCAACGTCGATCTCACCCCTACACTCCTCCTAAACTTCAACCCACAATCAAATTCAAACTCAAATCTTTAGGATCGAATAAACAACTTTCATAAAACAAAGAATGTAAGGGATAAACATCAAATCTTACCTTTGCGTATATAAAACTTGCATCCCCACAACCAAAAGCCTACTAAAACAACCTCAAAACACAATCTAAAGTTCATTTTGCTCATTATCCAATAAAGAAAAACAAGTTTCTAATCAATAGGTTATTTATAACTTAAAGAAAGAGGTTTTCCAATGTCTTACCTTTTACCCATCACCTTTAATCTTGCACAAGTGAACAAAATTCCAAATATGATTCAAGTTTCATGCAAGAACCTTAAGCTACAGGTGCTACATGTGAGGAGTGAGTGTGAAAAGGGGTTTCTAGAATGCTTATGTCAACTTATATAATAAGGTTATATAGGTACTATCCTTTCTGACATTCATACTATCCTTTCTGTATATACATTCGTACTATATATTCTCTTTGTATGATTACATTGTTACCCCTATAAATTATTCCCCCTTTTATCTTAGCTAGTAGAAATCCTTTTTTTGTAATTTCTTGTAACCTAAAACTTACCCTAATTGGGTACTATAAATACCTGCAAATTGTAATAGCCACATAATCATACATATAGAGAATACATTGAACTTTTTACTCCATCTTAAGATAAAAGTTTTTCTGCTTACTCTTAAGTTACTCTTATCTAGCCCATTTGAGTATATATTAGTGACGAGTAACCTCTAACAATACTTGTGCATCATATCAAGTGTAACTCGAGTTCATATGAGGCATTGGTGCATCATATCCATTATCAATGCATGGGTACCCTTGCTCAACCTTCAACTATCATTTAGTCTTCGAGCTATCTCGCAGCTCAAACCTACCCTTTTGGTTATGCATAATATTGGGTCCATGTGTTCATCCATGGAATCCATATCATCTTAGTATTAGAGCTTGGCTACGTTCGAAGCTGGAGTCTACTACTGTATTCTTTGAGTGGTTTGTTACTACCCTCATTTGATAACGGTTCTATTGTTAACCTTGGAGCTTAGTAATTAAGAAGTGTTCTGTGTTCTGTTTTCCCCCATTTTCGATATGTAAAACAGAGTGTGGTTAACTGTTCGTATGTTGTGTAATTGTCATAGTGATTGGAGTATCGATTATTGATCTTTAAGTGGTATTATTAGACATTATTTTTGTGAAGTAACCATCAATGTCAAATTTAAGTGTTCAAGAAACTTTAGGAAACCAAGAAAGTGGTACTCGACATGGCCAAGGCAAGAATGAAGCTTCACACCTTAATCAGTAGGTGACCGCTTGAATAGGCTTACCGACTTGATAGCTAGTTTGGTAACTGTTATCTAAGAAGATAGGCAACGAGCTAGGAATAGCCCCATTAGAGAACATAAGGAGCAAAGGTGAGGCAATGGTCAATTTTGCCAGGTTAATGCCCCAACTCAAGCACCCCAAGATGAAGGAGTTAGTAAGGATACTAAACCAAGGCTAGTACTTAAAGAGATTAAGGAAGAAGCAGAAGGAGATGATGACGCAGAGGAGTACTACAAGGTTGAAGAAAGAAATGTACGAACCCCTAGAATCGAGGGATTAAGGATGCGTATCCTAAGTTTTTCTGGAAGTGGTGATGCTAAGAACTACCTAAATTAGATAGATGGGATTGAAAACCAATTTGAATGCTACGACATACTCGATAATGCAAAGGTTAGACTTGTTGTGTTGGATTTCACTGGCTATGCCGCCTTCTAGTAAAAGAATTTGCAAGCTACTCGAAGAAGGGAAGGAGAATGAGAGATTAGGAGTTGGGATGAAATGAAGAGGGTTATGCAAAGAAGGTTTGTACCAAGCTATTATCTGTAAGGTGCCTTTAAGAGACTACAAGAGCTAAGATAAGGATGGTCGAGTGTAGACACTTATGTTAAGGAATTCCAAATGTTAATGATCCGATGTGAAGTCGTAGAGCTAGAGGACCTAACTATATCTCGATTCATCAGTGGATTGAAGAATGAGATTGGGGATGTCTTAGAAACCTTGGATATTAGAACGCTTGATTATGCAATCCGAGCCGTTCAAAGGATAGAAAGGCACCGAATAAGAAGGTTCCAACCTTCAGCTAATCGACCAAGTAGTAGCTGAACTGTTCCAAGCAGACCTATGTAAATGAAACCAAGTAAGGTTGCTAAGACTCAACCTGCTCAAAGTAGTTAAGGAGAAGGAACCCTCAAGGAAGTTGGAGAAGGGCCAAAGTTCAAAGAGGAAGATAAGTGAAATCAAGTGTTTCTGTAAACCCCGCAAATTTAGCTATTTAAGAATAGAAGTAGATCCTAATACTATAGATGACTTGAAGAGTCATCAAAGTCGAGTAAAATAAAAATTTAATAAATCATAAATTTAAATATATTATAAGTAGTAAAAACCTTAGGAATTGATCGAAACCCTAAATCATATACTAATACCTTAAAACTGCTTTAAGCACCATTAACCAAAATTTAACCCGAATTTGATCGAAACCCTAAAATTATAAAAATAAACCTATAAAATAATTAAATATTACTCAATAATGATAAAATTATANTATGATACCGTAATTTAAGAATTTACAATAACATAAACTATAAATTATATTATAGGTATAGGAATATATATCTATATGTATAATCGTGAGGTACATAAGAAAAATAGGAAAATGAGAAAAATAGGAAAATATACCCAAAATAATAAAAATAACAAATATATGATTTAATTAATTATTAAATTATAAATATGTTACAAAAAAGCGAAAATTAATATTTTATAATTTTTAAATTTAAATAATAATTTTTGTGATATTTTTGTATCACAATTTAAGTTACAAGTCACAATGTCCAAAACAGACCTCATTACGAGAAAATACGCTTGAAAACGATCAAAATGGACTATAAGTTCATAACAATCCGAGCTAAAATGCAAAATTTACACGTGATTCGATAAAAAGCTCGAATCAACAATTTCATATAACTAAGTGAAATAAACCTTACACATTATAACACTAGTTAGCTTTAAATTCTCAAGCTTACAAATTTTCCTTATTCTCAGGTGATCTCGATATCGACCCTAAGCTGCCCACCGACTATTACGATCCCTGAGCTAGCCATGGCCGAGTGAGTTTTTCCTTATGATTCCATACTTGTTTGTGCTTATAATTAGTGAATCTAAATTATGATTTATAAATGAATGTGTATGGGGTTGGGTTATGCTTGTGCATGATAATTATTGTGAATGGTGAATCTACTTTAAATTTCAATAATATAATGTTTGTTGCATAGTAGATTCAATAGATTGATTGTTTATGACTTGGAATGATCACTAATTAAATATGACTTAACTTTTATTCAACTAGAAAAGTTAACTTGGATCATGCATAAATCATGCACTGCATAACTAATTCCGGGTAGTCACATTACATGAAGGTAGCGAGAGGCCATACGTGGGTTAATTATAGATTGTTATTGATTTCGTACGGTGCACATGTACAATATGACCTTACCCTAGCCCACGGGATGACTAGGCGTTGGAGGCGCCAACAGTCCGGCTATGGGTCGAGTCCAGAGGCCTTCGTTTAGGGGTGAGTGAGGGCTGCGTAAACCTACTCATAATCATATGTAGAACTCATTTTGATAAGGTTAGTAATGGATGTACCATTACATTTTCAATACGAAACATGGAGTTTCGTTATGAAATAAGTTCTAATATGATACCCAGATTTGACTGTACCGATGAATCTCCAACCTTGACTTCAGAGGGCGTTAAATCTGAGTTACATGCAGTACCTGGTCGCCTGTATGTATTTGTTTGGCATACTGCTTGTTCATGCATTCATTTGGTTGAACTTAACTATGGTATAACTTAATTGCTGTGTAGTTGAGGGAAATTAACTCACTAAGCTTTTGTAGCTTACTCCCCAATAGTTTTCTCTTACAGGTTGCTAAACGATTGGGCATGGGTTAAGAACTGAGGGTTGAGTGCCAACATCGAGATGCGTAGAAGTTAGACTCTAAGGACAGACTATATGGTTCATTGGAATTATTGTATACTACATTTAAAGTTTGTGACTTTAGTCAGTTTGAGTTTTAGAACTTTACTACCCAATCTTATTATTTGGTAGGGGATACCGATTCTCTACGGTTCTGTTGGACTGTGGCTTATCGGATATCCATAGTCACATATATGTGATCGTTAAATAAATAAAAACTTTAGTGACTAATTATTTAGAATCTTGCAATCTCTGACTTGCAAGATGATTTTCAAATCATGGGTGCACACATGAAGTGAAAATTTTAGGGAATGCTACTAAGCCCCTGTTAGGGTCATGACAGTTTCAAATGCCAAGGATTTGGACATATGGCTACTTAGTGTCTGAATAGGCGAACAATGGTGATCTAAGGCGAGGTATTGACTGTTGAGATCAATAGTACTAATGAAGAAGTAGAGGAGCTGAAAGAGGATGAACAAACTGAACAATTTGAAGAGGAAGTTATCTATAGTGAGGAAGGCAACTTTTTGCCGACCACTTTAGTGTTGAGGAGGACGATGAGTGTCAGCCCCGTACCTGAAGACAAATAAAGAAAAAATCTCTTTCGTATTGGATGCAAGGTAAATGAGTCACTATAGACCCTAATAGTTAATAGTGGAAGCTGTACCAATGCAGCCCTAACATTTATGGTCTAGCAATTAAAATTGCTAACCATGCCCCACTCGAGACCTTACAAGCTTCATTGGCCTAGTGATAAGGGAGCCCTACAAGTGAACAAACAAGTGTCTTTGTCAATCTATATTGGCAAATATCAAGACGAAGTACTGTATGATGTGTTACCCATAAGTGTGTCCCACATTCTACTTGGATGACCATGGATGTTTGATCAAGCAACTATATATGATGGAAGGAGGAATACATGTTCTATAGAGCGTGAAGGCAAGAAGATGAAATTAAGTCCTATGATTACCAAGTAGGTAAAAGTTATGAAATCCCAACTTAGTCGAACCTTAAAGAAAGAGGCTTTGGTAGTGACCCAAACTAAACTAAAAAGAGAAATGGAGCTCGAAGGACTAACCTATCTACCGGTCTGAAGCTTATTAAAGATGAGGTTCGAGGAGAGGGAGCAGCCTGCCGAAGTAAAAACATTGCTAGAGGAATTTGACAACCTATTTCTATAGGAGCTGCCAAACGGTCTACCCCCAATTTAAGGCATCAAGAATGTGATCGACTTGCAACTAGGAGCCACACTACCGAACAAGCTTGCCTACAAGCTGAATCTTGAATAGGCCGCCAAACTGCAGAAGCAAGTAGATGAACTAACAAAGAATGGGTATATGTGTAAGTCCCTTAGCCCCTACGCCATGCCAGCCTTATTAATACCAAAGAAAGATGGTTCTTAGAGGATGTGTGTAGATAGCTAAGCAATTAATCAAATTACCATCAAGTACAGGTACCCCATACCCCGACTTGATGACATGTTAGACGAATTAAGCAGAGCAAGAGTGTTCTCCAAGATCGTCCTTAAATTTAGATACCATTAGATTCAAATGCACGAGGGTGATGAGTGGAAGACCGCATTTAAGACACAACATGGTTTATATGAATGGCTTGTAATGCCATTTAAACTGTCTATTGCACTAAGCACATTTATGCGCCTAATGAATCATGTGCTCCAAGAATTATTAGAAAGGTCTGTCGTAGTCTATTTTGATGACATTCTAGTGTATAACCCCAACTTGGAGATTCACCAGGAGCATCTCCAAAGAGTCTCAGCAAAACTCTAAGCTGAACAGCTCCACACTAATCTGAAGAGGTATGACTTTTACTGATCCGAGGTGATCTTCTTGAGGTTTGTTTTGAGTAGAGGTGGCATCCAAGTTAATGATGAGAAAGTAAGAGCGATCATAAAATGGCCCAAGCTAACCTATTCTGTAGATGTAAGAAGTTTCTACAACTTTGCATCATTCTATCACAGGTTTATAAAGAATTTCAGTACAATTATGGCCCCACTCACCAAACTCTCAAAGAAGAATGTTGAATTTAAATGAGGAGAGAAGGAGCAAAGGAGTTTCATGGAAGTAATCGATAAGCTAACTATAACCCCTATCTTAGCTCTGCTGAGCTTTGATAAAGCGTTTGAAGTAGAGTGTAATGCATTCGGACTTAGCATAGGTACAGTACTGATGTAAGAAGGCTAACCTATTGCTTACTTCAGCAAGAAACTTTAAGGAGCAACAATCAACTATTCTATCTATGACTAAGAGTTTTACTCCTTAATTTAAGCCCTAACAGTATGGCAACACTATCTACTGCCTAAGGAATTTGTGATCTGCATCAATCATGAATCCTCAAGGTATCTGAAGAGCCAACCCAAGTTGTCTTGAAGCCAAGCAAAATGGGTCGAGTTCATGGAAGGTTTTTCTTATGTTGTAAGATACAAGAATGGACGAAACAATGTAGTAATCAACACCCTATAAAGACGACATGCCCTCCTGACTGAGCTGTAGATAAGACTACTTGGTTTTTTAATGATAAAGAACATTTATGATAAGAATCTACATTTTGGTCCTATCTACGCCCAGTATGAGGAAGGACGAATACAGGATGACTATCATAGGGAGTACAAATACTTATTTAGGAGGAGGAGGCTATATATTCCGACTTATTCCATGAGAGAAATACTCGTGCACAAGGCGCACACTGTGGCTAGCACTAAACCGATAAGGTACTATCCTTCAAATTCTTTTAGCTAAGAATGATAAGAGATGTGTAGTTTGTGTTAGAAAAGTATATGACTTACCGAAAGGCAAAGAGCCAAGCTAAGCAAGGATATTATTTACCCTTGCCTGTCCCAACCAAACCATAGTCTGAGTTAAGTATGGACTTCATGTTAAGATTATCAAAGACGTCTCAAAAGAAGGATTCCATCATGGTGGCTGTAGATCGATTTAGCAAGATGGCACATTTCGTGCCTTGTTCCAAAACTAATGATGCTTTGGTTATCTCTTTTCTTTTCTTACAGGAAGTAATCAAGCTTCATGGTATGCTTAGAACCATTGTTTTAGGTTAAGACCCCAAGTTCATGAGCCACTTTTAAGGGACACGTTGGAAGCGATGGAAACAAATGAGAACCAAGCTGTTGTATAGCACATCTTACCATCCATAAATCGATGGATAGACCAAGGTTGTCAACAAAACTATGTGAACTTTGTTACAAGTTACTATTGGACGAAACATGACCAACTGGGATTTGTGTTTACCAATCATTGAGTTTGCCTACAATAGGACCACCCACAGTATAACAAGCATGTCTCCATTCAAAGTTGCCTATGGGTTTAATCCCGAGCTCCTGATGGATAAAGTACCCCAACCAAAGATTAATGATGATTGGCCAACAGTTGAAAGAGTTGAAGCCAACAAAGCAATGTACTAGAAGGTTATAGAGTAATTGAACCGAGCTAATACTAAGCTCGAGAAGTGAAGTTGAGGGCAAAGGAAGAGGGAGTTTCAACCAAGTAATTTAGTCTAGATATATTTCAGCAAGGAACGATTCCAAAACTTAACGAAGAGCCGATGAACCTTTCAAAGTGCTTGAAAAGATCAATCCTAATGCCTATAGGATTGAATTACTTGAAGGATATGGAGTCTTAGACTCCTTCAACATTGCCAATCTCCAACCTTATTCTCTTGAGGATGAGCAACCTAGAGCTGAACTAGATTTGATCCTAAATCTTAAACAACCTAGAGGGGATGATAGGGATTAAGGACCAATCATATGCTCCTAAGCCTGAGGGCTTTCTCAGATGGTTCGCTGAGCTGTCCAAGGTAAGTTAAGCACCGAAAAGCAATGTTTACCCCGTCTAATCTACCGAGCTACTTTACTCTCTACACCATCTAAGAGACTGTCGAGGTGATCAGCTGACGTACCCAACCATCTGAGGTCAATCCCAAGTGTGAGTCATCCCTGAGTAACCCTGGTCTAGTCCCAACAATCAAAGCTGTCGAATTGCTGATGCTAACCAGACCTAATCAAGGCCCACCCTTACACAACTCGCAACATTATTGGAACTATTGAATGAGCAAAATTACATGCGTGCTATCCTTTTTAACATTCGTACTGTCTTTCTAATAGTGGATATTCTCTTTGCATAATTACATTGTTTCCCCTATAAATTATTCCCCCTTTTTTCCTAGCTAGTAGAAATCCTTTTTTCCAATTTCTTGTAACTTAGGACTTACCATAATTGGATACTATAAATACTTGCAAATTGTAATATCTACATAATCATACATATAAAGAATACACTAAACTTTTTACTCCCTCTTGAGCTAAGTATCCTTCTGCTTACTCTTGAGCTACTCTTATCTAGCCCATTTGAGCATGGACTACCCTTTTGGTTACATGTGATATTGGGTTCGTGTATTCATCCACAAAATTCGTATCAGGTCCCTTAGGCAAAAGTTCTTTGAGTGTTTGGAGCTCGGCCTAGAGGTACTCGGGGATCGGGTCCTCTCAAGGACCTCATGAGCCCTATGTTTCTTTAGACACAAGGGGGCATCCGTAGGCATCTAATGCCCGGGGTTTATCGGAAGAGCTTGTGGGTTCCTTGAGCTTAGTGGGTAGTGTCAGAGTTCGTATTGAGTTGCCCAACTTGGGAAGGAAAAGCACCTAGCAAAGGGGGAGAAAGGCTTCTAACTGGCCTAGTTGAGCTTCAACAATGGGCTTAAGCCTTCGGAGCCTTAAGTTGGAAGGTGACCATTAACACTTGCCTCCCTCTCTCTTTGGCATTGAGGTGGCAAGGAAGGTGCCATAAACTCAAGCTCAAGAGCTGAAGCCCTCACGAGGTGCTCTCCGAGGATAGATGTAAATGACCTCAAATAGTAATGGCAAGAGGAGTTGTTGGGGAGTCCTTTTGACGCGACAATTGAAGTGATTACTTTAGATGGTTTTTCCAACATAGCCCTTTCTTAAACACAATAACAACGCATGAGGCATTGTATTGCATGCTTGGGTATTAATATGCCTTGAAAATTTTGTAATCAAGGATTAATGGCTGCATTATTGATGACCTTTCATTATTGTCTCACCCCAACCATTAAATGGATTAATAGAGACATGTGGACAACTTAATCTTCTCCCTCATTTATAAAGGCCTAATAGGGGATTCTTCTTCTTCATTCTCATTCTACCACTTCAGTTTGCCATTTCAGATTCTCTAAGAGTGTAGTAGAACCTTCTATGGCTTTATAAGTGTGAGAGATGTCTAAGTCAAGAAGGATTATACTGTGGGATAGAGCATATAAACATGGGTTATACCTTCACAACGAGCTCCTGAGTGCTAATTAAAAGATATAATGGGTCGCTTGGAAATGAGAGGTGGCCCCTAAGTACCAGTCGAAGGGTTTATGTACACCCCTCCATCCAATGAAGGGTACTTGGGGCCACATCCTCCAATCATTATGGCGCTAAAACCATAAGTGATATGCTACTCCAAGGACAGACAAGAATGATGATATTGAGGGTGGGGTTTAAGCTCATAGAAAGCTTGAAATGAAGGATGAAAAAAGTATGAAATAAAAGAAATCGAGAAAACCACGAATGATTATGGGAATATAACACACTAAGGAAGCTCCACGAACTCATAAGCTAATCGATATGATGTATGAATAGCTCAATGAGGTCACTTGCCACCTAACCTTACTCAAAGGATAGGACAATGGTAAAAGGAGATCAAGTAGTCAAGTAATTGCTTTAGCTCCAATACTGGTGGCTCCTCAATCGAAGGTTTTAACTGTGCTTCCTTCCTTTTTTCAAACTCTTCAAACCTTTTCTCAATAGAGATAGGTTTATTTGCCTCCAGTTAGGCTACCACCTCAGATTTGACAGGATCTTCTGAAGCTTCCTCCATGCCTTATTGCAAGCAACTCTCCAATGGATCCTTAAGAAGAACTTCCTGCATATAACTTGAAACAAAAGTGTTAGTAACATCCAAAAGGTAGCAAGTATCATCCTGATCGATAGATTTTTCATAGCCTCCGAAATTTTAAACATGATCTCTTCATCTCCTACTCGAAGAATGAGCTTGACACCACTAACATCAATGACAGCCCTAGCGATAGTTAAGAATGGTCTACCTAGGATAAGAGGTAACTCAAAATCTTCATCCATATCCAATATCACAAAATCAACTGGAAAAATGAATTTACCCACTCGGACTAATACATCCTCAAATATACCTCTAAGATACGTCATAGATCTATCAGCTAATTGCAAAATGTTGCGTGTGGGCTTAGGTTCCCCTAATCCTAGTTTCTTAAAAAATTTATAAGGCATTAAATTGATGCTAGCACCCAAATCAGCTAAAGCTTTGTCAATTAACAGATTACCAATATGACAAGGAATTGTAAAACTTCCTGGGTCTTTTAGCTTCTTAGGCAACTTGTTTTGCACGATCGCTGAACAATTTTCATCTAAGATGATTGTAGAAAGCTCCTCAAGCTTCCTCTTGTTGGATAACAAATCTTTCAAGAACTTAGCGTACTTCAGCATCTGTGACAGGGCATCAATAAGAGGTAAGTTAATATGCAGTTGTTTAAAGAGGTCAAGGAACTTACTGAATTGTTGGTCATTGCAATCTTTCTTGAGTCTTTGGGGATATGGGATAGGTGGTTGATATTCCTTCACCTTTGATGACTCTACATCTTCCATTGCTTTCGTCCCCTCCTTGCTCTTGCTAGTCTCCTCGCTAACCTTCCTCTCAGCATGCAACTCCTTCCCATTTCGAAGTGTTACTGCCTTAACATGTTCCTTTGGATTGGGTTCTGTATTTCCCGGTAGCGATCCCTACGATCTTTCAGAGATTAGCTTCGCAAGTTGACCAATTTGGTTCTTAAGGTTGCGATTTGAAGCCTCTTGATTCCTTAGCGAGGATTCAATGTTGGATAAGCGAGCCTCATTGCCTTGAATATATTTTGTGAGAAGTTCTTCCACACTGGACTTCTTTTCTTAAGGGAGAGGAGGTGGGAATGGTCTCTGAAATCTAGGTGGGCCAAAGTTGGTCTTCTACTGGCCTTGGTTTTGGTTTCCCCATGAGAAATTGGGGTGATTCCTCCATCCTGGATTGTAAGTGTTACTGTAGGGGTTATTTTGTTGCTTAGGTGGATTTCCTAGATAATTTACCTATTCCAGTTGTTCTTGTGCTCCATACCTCTACATACCAAAATCACTTACATCCGATTGCACTTATCAAGGGCCAACTAAGAGTGCATCAATCTTCTTACTTAACAGGTCCACCTTGGCTGCCAGAGCAGTGGTCAAGTCCACCTCATAAATTCCCATGGCCTTTTGCTTAGCTCTAATGGTTTCCCACTAATAATTGTTCATCGTTATTCCTTCAATCAGGTTTTGTGCTTGCTCAGGTGTCTTTGTGTTCAAAGTACCTCCTGCAGATGCATCAATCATTTGTCTAGTAGATAAATTGAGACCATTGTAGAAGGTCTGAATCTGCATCCATAGTGGGAGGCCATGATGTGGGCACTTCCTGAGCAAGTCCTTAAACCGCTCCCAAGTGTCATATAGTGTCTCCACTTCCAATTGAGCAAAACAAGAAATATCATTCCGAAGTTTAGCGGTCTTTGCAGGTAGGAAATACTTCTCCAAAAATTTCTCTACCAATTCATTCCAAGTTGTGATTGAATTTCTTGGTAGGGAGTTCAACTACTATTTTGCTCTACCCCTCAAGGAGAAAGGAAATAGCTGCAGTCAAATGGCATCATCCGTGGCTCCGTTGATTTTAAATGTATCACAAATCTCTAGAAAACTAGAGATGTAGGCATTAGGATCTTCATCTTGGAGACCATCAAACTGAACATATTGTTACACCATTTGTGTGATGTTAGGTGCAATTTGGAAGTTATTAGCCGCAACGGTTGGCCTTGCGATATTAGAATCAGCTCCAATAAGTGTAGGCTTTGAATAATCAAACATGGTCCGATTTGCTTCATTCCCATTGTTAGCCATGTATAGTGGATCTTCTTGCTCGATGAATTGCGTGTTAGCCTCTTCACCTTCTTCCTTGATTTCAACGATTGACTCGTCGTCTATGGTCGCCACAACTTGTCTAGGTTGCGATCTCAAATTTTGAAGGGCAGTTCTCTTAATTTCAGGATCAAGTTCTACCAAATCTTCCGAGTTGCTTCGGGTCATGCACTACAAGGGCAAGAAATAAAAAATCAATTACAGCTCTAGGTAATAAAAGTAAACAATGTAAACAAAAGAAAATAAAGAAAAAATGGTCAAAGTAATAAAGCAACTAGCATTCTTAATATCGAAAATCCCCGGCAACAACACCAAAAACTTGATATGAGGCAAGTACACCTATCAATTTTAATATAGCGGATGTGAGTCCGAGTCGATCCCTCAAAGATTTCAAGTACTAATATTAACCTTAGCTTTATTATTTAACCGGAAAATTGTGATAAGTTGAATGAATTAAAAATATTGAAATTAACCATCTAAACTAATTATGAGACTTGATTAAGCAAATTAGAAAGCAATAAAACTACGAACGACTTTAAGAAATTAATAACATATTTAAGAATCATTTCCCTTAGTGTTTAACATGTGACCACTTAAAATATATTCAATTCAGTTTCTATTATTCTTGACCGGAGGGATTCACAATTAAAGCTAATATCTTTCTCAAGTGTATTAACCCTAATCCTAAATTATTTACCGGAATCTCTTCACTTAGTAATATAACTTAGAATTGCATTAATGTATAATGAATTCCCACACAAATAATTAACTTTCTTGAAGAAACATGTATCTTATCTCTAAGTATACATGTAATTCTCTCCAATTATGCTAAGATCTAATTACACATGCAATTTCTCAATCATCATGCATAATATCATATATTGATACTCTAGAATTATCAATCAACAATTAAACAACATAATTGAATCAAGAAAAGATAGAAACTTTATTGAAATTTATAAATCAACCCAAGAGTCACATGAAACTCTAGGTTCCATAATCCTAAATACACGAATTCTAAGCTATCATAATGAATCTAAAAACGAGTTCCATCAAAAACGTAAAATAAAACATGGAAAACCCCTTTAATTGATGAACAATCTCTCCAATCTTGAAGTTAGTGTTGCTCTTGCCTTTTTCTTCTCTTTCTCCTCAAGTCTCATCTCTTCTCTCGTGTCTCGTTCTTCTTTTCTAATGTCTCTCTCCTTTCTAAACCCTCAGATATCCTTTTATATATGTATTATAAGGATTCTGTTTTCGTCACCAGACACGGCTTGGGACATGGCCGTGTCCCCAGGTCGTGTAACTTTCTGCACCTGGTAAATTTTTCTGCACTTGGTAAATTTTTCTGGATGAACACAGCCTGGGGACATGGCCATGTCCTAGACTGTATAACTTCAAAACTTCATAACTTCTTCATTTGAACTTCGATTTGAGTGAAACTTGATTCATTTTCGATTCTAAAACGCGTTCAAACCTTAAAATCAAAATTTTACTCAATTAAGTATCAATTTCTTTAAAGAAAACCAAAAATGTAAGGAAAATACTATAAAATCACCATGTGAAATATGTTTAAAATCAGAGTTATCAAGTACGAAAGCTTGAGGAAGGAACTGGAGGGGTTAAGAGCACAAACATTAGTTATGCAAGAGAATTATAACCAGTTCGGGGTAGAGAAGCTAGGATTGGAATAGGAAGTGGCTAAGATAAAGTCTGAGGTTAATGCTATGAAGAAGCAGGCTAAAGACTTAGAGGTGCCACTTACTGCTAGGGTAAGAAGCTAGAGGCTTCTAATAAGGAGGTAGAGGGAAGAAAGTAAGTAGTGAGTCCACCAACCGAGAGGTAGAAGCCACCAAGGAGGAAGCTAAGTCTTCAAGGAAGGATGTAGAGGTAGCTTAGGAGGAGGTAGATGCTATGAAGAGGGAACTTGGGTCCAATTTCTAGATAGGGAAGCTAAGCTGAAGGATGGGCAGAAGTTGACCGAAGCAATAATAAGGAGGTTGCTCCAAGAGTTTAAGTCAAGCGATAACTTTAAGGCCGCTATTGATAATGTCGAGTGAGATGGGTTAAAGCTAGCGAGGGAGTTGATCGAAGGAGAATACCCTTACTTGAATCTTAATTGGCTTACTTGGTTAGACAAGGAGGCCGTAGCAAGTGGAGAGGAGGGTAGATGAAGGATTCTAAACCTAATGATGATGAGGTTGCTGAAGATGTAGAGAAGGATGGTAGTGCTTAGGAGGATGGTACGATCGATGTATCGACTAAAGATGCTTAGGGGAAATGACCTTGTGAATGTTTATTCTTCTTGTTCATAGTTAAGTTGTTAGTTTTGCTCTTTTCCTTTTATCTTGGCTTTTGTTTTTCTTTTATTTTTTTGTTTTTGTTTCATTGTTTTGATCTACATGGGTCAGGATGATAGCCCTTTAACCCCTAAAATTATGATGAATGATATCAATGGGAATGTAGCAAGTATGTTTTACTCCTCTTTGTACACTTTTCATTGTTTATTTTCATGCTCTTATTCTTTCCTTGTATGGTTTGTACACTCGTGTTTACAAGCGATTATTGTTTCTAGTATATGGTTGTCCTTAGTTCTTTGGTTCCCATGGTATAGTATTTAGATAAAGGATCAAGAGCCTCAGTTAAAGTACTACTTGGTTGAGAGTGTCAAACGTGCTGAGTCTAGCTTGATGTATGAGGTCGAGCATTATAGACATAATCTATTTGCTCAACACTGTGTAAACCTTCAAGTGTAGGAACTTATTAGGTGCTTGAGGTGAGGCTTAAGGCTTTACGGTTCTTAGACATAGTAACTGGTGAAAATGTCTGGATGTCGAAGATGAAGATTGACTTGACTCAATCTAGTGTCTCATTGATGGGTAAAGGATAGGATTCGATGATAATCGAGCTACATCATCATAAAACAAGCATGGGAGTAGGATAAACACAAAGCTTTTGTCGCATTCATTTCTTCTTGTAGATTTTTACAAAGTGCACTTGAGTCTTCATACATGTTATAAAAGGTATGGCATTAGGTTGTTGGCATTATAAGTCCTAAGGATGGGTTATACATCTATGGTCCCTAACTTGTAGGCCCCATTGCTTACGTCCTCTTTGATTCAAACGGGGTCCTCCTAATTTGGTGATAGCTTACCTTATCCTTCTAGTAATCGATAGCTTTGAGATTTCGATAGACTAGGTCTCTGGGTTAAAAAAACCTTGTACTTGACCCTTTTGTTGCAATACCTGGCCACCCACTACTAGTATACAACCACTTGAGCGCGTATAGTGTCCGTTACTTCGTCAATAGTGTCTACGCTTGCCTAAAAGGCTCCCTTTTTAACACCAACATCAAAGTTCTAGGTTTTGGTCATTAGGAGCTCTAACTCGATAGGCAGTACAGCCTTTAATCCGAATGTGTGGTGGAAAGGAGTTTCTCCTATAGTGGTTCTATACATGGTCCAATATCCTTAAAGGATCATGGGGAGCTGATTCGCCCTCTGACCACTTGCTTGTTCTACCCTCTTTTTTAAGCTACTGAGGACTATCTTATTAATGGCCTCAAGTTGCCCATTAGTTTGGGGGTAACCGACAAAGGTGTAGTAGAGTTGAATATGATGTTTATCGCAGAATTCCTTGAACCACGCATTGTCAAACTACTTCCCATTATTTGTGATTAAGGCATAGGGTACCTCAAATCTAATGAGGATGTTGGTTAAAATGAATCCTTCCGCCATCCTAGTAGTGATGCTTGTAACCACTTATGCCTTTACTCACTTTGTGAAGTAATCTATAGTGACTAAAATGACTTAACGTCCCCTAAATGCTTTTGGGAACGAGCTAAGGACATCAAGGCCTTATTGGGCAAAAGACCATAGATTCGTGATGGGGCGAAGCTCTAAGCTTAGGTCATAACTAATAAGAGCGTATTTCTAACAACTATGGCATCTTTGCACTAGGGTCTTCGTGTCCTCCTTTATAGTTGGCCAATAGTACCCAAGATAAAGGGCTCGGATGTATAAGGCCTGGCCTTCAATATGGTTACTGCAGATGCCTACATGCAACTCTCTAAGGGCATGAAGGCCTTCCTCTATTCTTAAGCAACGAAGAAGGGGCATACCATGCCAGCGTTGATAAAGGACACCATCAATGATAATGTAGTTAGCAATACTGTAAGCAAGCCTCTTAACTTTAGCCTTATCATCAAGTAGGGTACTTGTTTTAAGGTAGTCAATAAAAGGGTCCATCCAAGATGATTCCACAGGCACAAAGTAGATCTTAAGGGTTTACTGTGGTTTTTCATTAACAGTTTGCTATGGTATGTACCAAAGGAAAATCTACTTATTGTTCTTACAGGGTAGGGCTATGTTCAGGGATGCAAGCTTGGATAACTTGCTTGCCTCTAAATTCTTCACTCGGGGGATTTTAGTGATGTTCTAGGAGGTAAAGTTGGAGACGAAATCCTGTACTACCTAAAGGTACTTTACCATAGCTTCTTCTTTCATCTCGTATTCCCTTTTTACTTATTGTACCACCAACATAGAGTCAAGTAGATGTTGATCTTCTTGGCACCAATGTCCATTGTGATCTTTAATCCTACAATGAGAGCTTCATACTCGGCTTTTTTGTTGCTAGCAAGAAACCTAAACTTAAGTGCGTACAAGACTTTGTTACCAAAGGGTCCTTATAGCACTATCCTTGTTCCACTTCTCCCCCTACCCTAACTCATGCTACCTCCCCCCCATGGAGGATCCATCAATATGGAGAGTCCACATAAGGATGTTGATATAAGTTGGTGCTTTGTCTTTTCAGTGTACTTAACAACAAAGTTCATGAAAACTTATGCCTTAATGGCTTGCTTGGGGTGGAATAAGACACCATGAGCACTAAGTTCCAAGGAATGCTTAACTATTCGCCTTAACACGTTCTATTTCTGTAGAAGTGTTCACAATAGCTAATCTGTAAGAATGACGATAGGGTATGCTTGAATGTAGGGCATTAGTTTCCAAGTAGCAATGACCACAATAAGGGTGAACTTCTCGACACATGTATATCTAACCTCCAGCCCCTATAAGATGTGAGTAATGTAATAGGCTAGCTTGTGTTCATGTTCATCAACTTAGAAGAGCACTAAGGAGAAGGTTCAATTACTATGACTAAATATAGGTAAAGTTCTTCACTAGGTACTATTGTTGGTAGATTTTGGAAGTCGGAAATGTCCTACAAAGAAAAGAAAATTACTTAGTACCAGGGCCAGTCTAGTGCAGCTACTCCGATGGTTAAGTCAGTAAGCAAGAATGAGGGAAGTAATGTGAGTGGTTAAGAGTTATCAGATGTTTCTTATAAAGTTTCTTTCCCATATTTATAAGAGACTATAGTGCTTAAAATAGCAGTTATCGGAATAACTGTCGGACATGTGAGATCGTACTATCCTTTCTGACAAAAGATGTTCGCTGCACACGATTTTGTATTTTCCTTGTAAATTATTTTCCTTCTTTTTAGCAAATTGGATCTATTTTTGTAATTTTCTATAACGTATAACTTACCTTAATAGGGTACTATAAATAATTTCATAATATAATAGCCGCAAAAGAATATACAGAAGAATACACTAAACTTTTTACCTTCTCTTAAGCTAAATGTCATCCTACTTACTCATGAGTTACTCTTATCTAGCCCATTCAAGCGTGAACTAATGGCAAGTGACCTCCAGCCATACTTGTGCATCATATCAAGTGTGACCTAAGCTCGTGTGAGGTATAGGTGCGTCATATACATCTTCGATGCTCGGAAACCCCCTACTTACTCTTGACTATCATTTACTTTTCAAGCCATCCTGCGGCTAGGACCCATCCTTTAGGTCACGCGTGATATTGGGTTCTTGTGTTTATCTACGAATCCGTATCATTTTGGTATCAGAGCTTAGCTACGTTCAAAGCTGGATTTTGCTACCGTATTCTTTTTATAGTTTATCACTGCTCTTATTTGACAGAGGTTTTATTGTTCACATTAGAGTTTGGTAATTGAGTAGTGTTTTGTACTCTATTTTTCCCTTGTTTTCGATACGTAAAACAGAGTGTAGTTGACTATTCATTTGATTATCTTTATGAAGTAACCATCAATGTCAGACTCACGTGTTCAAGGAACTTTTAGAAACCAAGAAAATGGTACTCGACATGGCCAAGGGTAAAAAGGGAGCTTTACACCTCAGTCAGTGGATGATCGATTGGATAGGCTTACCAATTTGGTAGCTAGTTTGGTGACTGTTATACAAAAAGACAAACAACGAGCTAGAAATAGCCTCACTAGAGAACGTGAGTAGCAGCACCAAGGCAATGGTTAGTTTGGCCAAGTTAATACCCTAGCTCGCCTACCCCGAGCTGAAAGAATTAGTAAGGATGCTAGATGAAGGCTAGTACTTAAAGAGATCGAGGAGGAAGTAGAAGGAGATGACAAGGCAGATGAGTACTACAAGCCTAAGGAAAGAAATGCATAAGCCCCTAGAGTTAAAGGATTGAAGATGCGTATTTTAAGTTTCTTTGGTAGTGGTGATGCCGAGGACTGCCCGGATTGGGCAGATAAGATTGAAAAGCAGTTTAAATGCCATGAAGTACCTAATAATGTGAAAGTTAGACTTGTTGTGTTATAGTTCACTGGTTATGCTGCCTTATGGCAGAAGAACTTGCAAGCTACCAAAAGAAGGGAAGGAGAACGGGAAATTAGGAGTTGGGATGATATGAAGGTAGTTATGTAGAGAAGATTTGTACCGAACTATTTGTCTATAGGATGCCTTCAAGAGGCTACAAGAATTGAAGCAAGGAGGATTGAGTGTAGATGCTTACATTAAAGAATTCTAGATGCTAATGATTTGATGTGAAGTCATAGAGCCCGAAGGCTGAACTGTGTCTTGATTCATTAAAAGATTGAAGTATGAGATTAAAGATGTCCTAGAAACACTGAACATTAGAACACTTGATGATGCAATCCAAGCCTCCTAAAGGATAGAAAGGAGCCGAACAGGAAGATCCCGACCACCTATCAACCATCCTAGCGGTAACCGACCTGTTTCAAGTAGACTTGTGTAAATGGAACCAAGTAAGGCTAATAAGATCCGACTTTTGCTCAGACTACCTGAGCTAAGGAGAAGGAACCCTCAAGGAAGTTTGAGAAAAGCTAGAGTTCAAAGAGGAAGACAAGTGAGATCAAGTGTTTCAAATGCCAAGGATTTAGATACATAGCCGCTTAATACCCAAACAGGCGAACAATGGTGATCCGAGGCGAGGTGCCGACTACTAAGGTCGATAGTACTGATGAAGAAGTAGAGGAGCTGAAAGAGGATGGACAGACCGAGCTGTCTGATGAAGAAGTCATCTACAACAAGGAAGGGAACTTCATGTCCACTACTCTAGTGTTGAGGAGGACAATGAATGTCAATGCTATGCTTGAAGACAAGTAGAGAGAAAATCTCTTCCATATTAGGTGCAAGGTGAACGAATCATTATGTGCACTATTCATTGATAGTAGGAGCTGTACCAATGCAGACTCTGCATTTATGGTCCAACAGCCAAAATTGCCAACCATGCCCCACCGAAAACCTTACAAGCTTCATTAGCTCAACGATAAGGGCGCCTTACAAGTGAACAAACAAGTGTCTGTGCCGATTTGTATTGGCAAGTATCGAGATGAAGTGCTTTATGATGTGCTGCCTATGAGTGCGTCCCACCTTCTACTTGGACGACCATGGATGTTTGACTGAGTAGTTATATATGATGGCAAGAGGAACACATGTTTTGTGGAGCATGAAGGAAGAAGGTTGAAATTGAGTCCCATGATTGTCGAGTAGGTAAAAGTCATGCAATCCCAGCTTAACTAAATCTTAAAGAAGGAGGCTTTGGTATTGACCCAAGCTGAGCTAAAAAGAGAAAAGGAGCTGGCGGGATCGACCTATCTACTTATCAAAAGGCTTCTGAAGATAAGATCCAAGGAGGAAAAGTTACCTATCGAGATAAAAACCTTATTGGAAGAATTTGCCAGCCTATTTTCAAAAGAGCTACCAAATGATCTACCCCCAAACCGTGGCGTCGAGCATGTAATTGACCTATAGCTAGGAGCCACACTGCCAAATAAGCCTGCCTATAGGTCGAATCCTGAATAGGCTGCTGAGCTGCAAAGGTAAGCAGATGAGTTGATGAAGAAGGGGTATGTATGCAAATCCTTAAGCCCCTACGTTGTATTAGCCTTATTAGTACCGAAGAAAGATGGGTTTTGGAGGATATGTATGGATAGCCGAGCGATCAATCGAATCACCATCAAGTACAAGTATCCCATACCTAGGCTTGATGAAATGCTAGACGAATTAAGCGAAGCAAGAGAATTCTCTAAGATCGACCTTAAAGCTGGGTACCATCAGATTTGAATACGTAAAGGCAATGAGTGGAAGACTGCCTTCAAGACACAACATGGTTTATATGAATGGCTTGTAATGCCATTTGGACTGTCCAATGCGCCGAGCACATTCATGCGACTTATGAATCATGTGCTTCGAGAATTACTAGGAAGGTTTGTCGTGGTTTGCTTTGATGACATTCTAATGTACAGTCCCAATCTAGAGTCTCACTGAGAGCATCTCCAACAAGTGCTTGCAAAACTTTGAGCTGAACAGCTTTATGCCAATATGAAGAAGTGCAACTTTTGCCATTTCGAGGTAATCTTCTTAGGTGTTGTTATGAGTGGAGGTGGTATTCGAGTTGATGAAGAAAAGATAAAAGCAACCATAGAATGGCCTGAGCTGACTTATTCTACCGATGTGAGAAGTTTCCACGGCCTGGTATCGTTCTATTGCTGATCCATCAAGAACTTCAATGCGATTGTGGCCCTAATCACTAAACTCTCAAAGAAGAATGTTGAATTCAGATGGGGTGAGAAAGAGAAGAGGAGTTTTGAGGATGTGAAGGAGAAGCTAACTACAACACTTGTCTTAGCTCTACTAAGCTTTGATAAGGTATTTAAAGTAGAGTGTGACGCGTCTGGACTATGCATAGGCGCTATGCTAACGCAAGGAGGCCGACTTATTACTTACTTCAGTGAGAAACTTTGAAGTGCCATACTTAACTATTCCATCTATGATAAGAAGTTCAACTCCTTAATCCAAGCCTTAACGGTATGGCAACACTATCTGCTACCTAAGGAATTTGTGATCTACACTGATCATGAATCCTTAAGATATCTAAGGAGCCAACCGAAGTTGTCCCAAAGATAAGCCAAGTGGGTTCATTTCATAGAGGGTTTTTCTTATGTCGTAAAATAAAAGAACGAAAAGAACAATGTAGTGGTCAATACCCTATCAAGACGACATACCCTCCTAACCGAGCTCTAGACGTGGCTACTTAGTTTTTCAACCATAAAAAATTTGTATGTTAAGGACCCATACTTTGGTCCTATCTACGCTCATTGTAAGGAAGGATGGACGTTAGACATTGGACGACTATCACAGGGAGGACGGATACTTATTTAAGGAGAGAAGGTTATGTATCCCAACCTGTTCTAGGCGAGAACTGCTAGTACGCGAGGCACATGGAAGGGGGATTAATAGGACACTTTGGTTAGTGCTGAACTCATGAGGTATTGTCCTCCAAATTCTTTTGGCCAAGGATGAAGAGAGATGTCCAATCTATGCTGGAAAAGTATGCTACTTGCCGAAAAGCGAAGAATCAAGCCAAGCAAGGACACGACCAACCCTTACCGATCCCGACCAAACCATGGTCCAAGTTAAGTATGGACTTCATGTTAGGATTACCGAGGACATCCCAAGGGAAGGACTCCGTCATGGTGGTTGTTGATCGATTTGGCAAGATGGCACATTTCATGCCCTATTGCAAAACTAGCAACACTTCAACTATCTCTTTTCTTTTCTTGCAAAAAGTAATCAAGTTGTATGAAATTCCTAAGACCATTGCTTCAAATCGAAACCCCAAGTTCATAAGCCACTTTTGGAGGACGTTATGGAGGTGAATAGGAACTATGCTATTGTACAGCACATCCTGCCATCCACAAACCGATGGATAGACCGAAGTGGTCAATAGAACAGTAAGAACTTTACTACAGGTTGCTATCGGACGAAACACGACCAATGGGATCTGTGCCTACTAATCATGGAGTTTGCATACAACAGGACCACCTATAGTATAACAAGCATATCCCCATTCGAGGTTGCCTATGGGTTCAATCCCGAGCTGCCATTGGACCAAGTGCCCCAGCCGATGCTTAATGATGACCAGCTAGCTGTTGAGAGAGTTAAGGCCATCAAAGCGATGCATCAAAAGGTTATAGAGCAACTAGGTTGAGCTAATATTAAGCTTGAGAAGTGAAGCCAAGGACGAAGGAAGAGAGAATTTCAACCAGGCAATTTGATCTGGATACACCTCAATAAGGAACAATTCCTAAACTTGAGAAAGAGCACGTTGTCTCTTAGGGTCGACGGACCTTTCAAAGTGCTAGAAAAGATTAACCCTAATGCTTATAGGATTGAATTACCTGAAAAATATGGGGTCTCAGACTCCTTCAACATTGCAGACCTCTAACCTTACACTCCTAAGGACAAGCAACTTGAAGTTGAGCTAGATTTGATTCCAAATCTCAAACAACCCGAAGGGGATGATAAGGATCAAGGACCAATTATATGCTCCCGAGCCCGAGGGCTCTCTCAGGTGGTTCACCAAGTTATATGAGGTGAGTTAAGTGCTGAGGAGCAGTGCTTGCCTTAATCTAATCTACCGAGCTACTTCACTCTCCATACCATCCAAGGTGTTGCCGAGGTGACCAGCCAATGTGTGGAACTGAACCTTCTATTATGCACTAGTCCAAGCGCCAAATCTGAATACAGCAATCTCCACAATATCGAGGCCAAGCTAAATGTGAGCCGTTCCTAAGCTAACCCTAATCTTGCCCTAACAATTAGGGTGTTGAACTTCCGACACCAAATATACTTAAACAGAGGCCCACCCCTACTTGGCTCACTATACTATCAAAATCGCAGAGTAAAATACGCATGAGTTATCTTTTTTTATAACCGTATTGTCCTTTCTAGTAGAAGACATTCGTTGGGCACGATTTTGTATTTTACTTGTAAATTATTTTCCTTCTTTTTAGCAAATTGGATCCATTTTTTTTGTAATTTTTAATAACGTATAACTTACCTTAACAAGGTATTATAAATAATCATATAATGTAATAGTTGCAAAAGAATATACAGAAGAATACATTGAACTTTTTACCCTCTCTTGAGCTAAGTGTCATCCTGTTTACTCTTGAGCTACTCTTATCTAACCCATTCGAGTGTAGACTAATGGCGAGTGACCTCTAGCCATACTTGTGCATCATATCAAGTGTGACCTAAGCTTGTGTGAGGCATCGGTGTGTTATATCCATCGTCAATGCATGGGAACCCCGTGCTTACCCTTAATTATCATTTACTTTTCAAGCCATCTTGCGGCTTGAACCCATCCTTTAGGTTACGCATAATATTGAGTTCGTGTGTTCATCCACGAGTCTGTATTAGATACCTTCCTTGAAATGTAGGGAGAGTAGGTAGTTATGTAATATAACCATGCTTGTGATAACTATTCTCACCATGAACTTAAATTCAAATTAGGAACAGATTTGTGTTACTCAGCAAAATGCCAAAAATGTCAATTACTAGGCAAGATGCCGAGAGTGTAGATTAGCCAGCCTGGTGATAGTCAAATAGACAAGTAAGTGAAGTTATATCAATGCTTGTCAAACCGAGTGAATGAAAATTGACTATCAACAGGTACCAATTTAGAGGCCCTAGTAGGCTCTCGAGAAATTGCTTAAGCCTATTGAAGGTGATTCACACTCATCTATCCACTTGAATTCCAATAGGTTCTTTAGTAACTTAAAGAACTTAGAGCACTTATCAGTGTTCATCAAGATGAAGCGATTGAGCCCAATTATCTTACTTGTAAGGTGTAGAAAGTCCTTGATATTCCACAAAGCCTTTATGTCCTGGATAGCTTGTATTTTACTGCGGTTAGTCTCGATACCATGCTCCATCACCATAAATCTAAGGAATTTGCTTGATCCTACACTAAAGACAAACTTTTAGGGGTTTAACTTCATTCGGTTCTATTCATAAGGTGTTAAAGGTTTTGCGTAGGTCCTCAATGTGGTAACTCTTGTCCCTACTTGCAACGATCATGTCATTAACATAAACCTTAACATTCTCTCTAAGTTGGGGTTTGAAAGCAATCGTCACCAACTGTTGATATGTTACCCCATCATTTTTTAGGCCGAAAGACATTACCTTGTAATAGTACATCCTGAAGTCAATGACGAAGAAGGTGTGGACCTGGTCCTCCAGGGCCTTATATAGCTAATTGTAGCTAAAGTAAGCGTCCATGAAACTTAGTCTTACATGGCTTGAGGTGGAATTGACAAGTTAGTTGATTTACGGGAGCGGGATGCGATCTTTGGGGCAAGCTTTGTTGAGGTTAGTGAAGTTAACGCACATATGCCACTTACCGTTGGATTTCTTTATAAAGACAATGTTTGCTAACTAGGTAAGATAGCATTCCTCCCTTATGAACCCAATTTAGAGCAGCTTTTGCACTTCTTGCTCAATGGTAGCTTACCACTCAAGCACTAAGTGTCTTCATTTTTGCTTCATAGGGTAAACATGGGGATTCACTCTAAGGTGATGTGTAGCCTCGAGTGTGTTGATGATCTCGAGCATTTCTTCAGGGTATGTTGCAAAGATGTTTGAGTTGGAACGAAGAAAGGCAATGATGTCTTCTTTTTCCTCTAGAGACAAGAAGGTTCCTATTTGAGTGGTTTGGTTAAGACAATCACTATGTTGGACAACCTCAGTTTCTTCTGCAAGTTATCCCCTCAATTTTTGTGCATTCTTGGTAGTAGATTCTATGTGTATGATTTTGTCATGCAAGATATCACTCATGTATAAGGTCCAAGATAATTTCTCATTGCTGGGTACGATCTTGACTTTTGTTAATGTTGGAAACTTCATCATAACGAACTGCTGTTGATGTACACGTCAAACTTGTTGAGGCTAATTACCTTAGGATAACAATATAAGGGGACCAGTAGTCATTAATGACGAAATTTATTAGCTCTGAGGCAATGTGCTTGTCATCGCCTAATTGGACCGGTAGTGTAATTATGCCTTTCTTAGAGACTGTCTTTCTACCAAAGCTAATGAATATTGGTTGTATAGCCAGAGCTCTTCCTTTAACTCGTCCTTCATTTGCTCATAGATAGAGTAAAAGAGAATGTTTGCTGAGCTACCATTATTTATGAATGTTTTAGGGACTTCAAGATACCCTAGTTCGGCATTGATGACTAGGGGGTTAATATGGGGGTACTCAACGCCCTCCTTGTCATTGTTCGAGAAAGAGACAGTGATGTCAATTCTGGGTTTTTTTGGTTGAACGGATAGTATTTCATACTGGGGTTAGGGAGAGCAATCTTCATTTGATAAGCCTAGTCCTTCTATAATTGTTTGTATCTATCCTCATCGCCCTTGATGGTTCGTATCAATGGGTGGGTTCTCTTACTACGACTATGGTTGCTATTGCAATTCATTAGTACAGCATCACTAAGCTAGGCATGGGTAGTTTCGTTAGTCGGTGACTAGGTGATAGATGCAGCCTTTGCGAATAAGGCCTTCAACTACATTCTTAAGATGCCTATACTCATCATTATTATGGCCATATGTACCGTGATAATTGCAAAACTCACCTAATGTCACTGCTTCGAATGTTTCCTTGATGTAAGAGGCATAGGGTAGCCATTCATAGACTTTGTAGAAAACTTCATTGAGAGGGCAATTTAATGGAGTGTAATGGGCATAATTAGTGAACTTCTACTTCTGCCCTTCTCGACATTCTCTAAACAACAAAGGGTGATCTTCATAGGGGTTAAGGCAATCTTTTGGGGAGGAGCTCCAATATATATCACTCTCTAGTTGCACTTGTATGACATCTTCATAGGTGATATACTGCTCAGCGGTAGTTATGAATTCCTTAAAGTTACCAGAGCACCGTAATGCTATAGGTTCAAAGATTTTACTATTAGGGTCCAAACCGTATATGATAATTTAATAGCTATTTCGGTATCGACTTTGGCTATTAAGAGCTTGGTGTGGTTGAAGCACTTAAGGTAGGTTTATAGGGTCATGTTGGGATGTTTTATAATGTAAACGAGTCTAGGAGTGATATCTTACTATTGAGGAAGTGCTATTGGAATCCGTTGGTGAGGTCATCAAATGAGTAGATATAACCATATGAGAGTTTGTTGAAACATACTAAAGTTGCCTTGGTAAGGGTGTTAAAAAATGCTTTGCACATGATTGCATCAGAAAAGTTATGTAGGCTCATCATTGTGTGAAATGTGAGAGGTGGTTGTTTGGGTCACCCGAGCCACCGTATGTGTTGAGATGAGGAAACCTCATGCCTTGTGGGAGGGTTTCCTTTAGGATAACTGATGTGAAAGGACTCTTGCTTGTTGCTATGGCTAATTGCTGAGTGGAAGATTCAAAGTTCATCTCTTTCAAGGACTTTAGCATGCACCCAAGCATGCTATGATTTCATATCTTACTTATGCATTATTGTTCACCTTGGTGTTGTGCCTTGCCGCGATGGGTGTTCATTCAATTATGTATGTCTTCTAGTAAACAAAGCTTAGACTAAAACATGATCGCATGAGGGTCCAAGGTTTGCTAGTAGAGGTGTGGGTAAGCATCTATGTGCTTGCTAAGTCGGCTAGCAAAGTTAGCAATATGTCCTCGAGGTTGACCTTGTCATTAAGGTTAACAATTTCTTTGAGCTTTTAGGTAATTGTCAATTGTTACCTTAAATTTGCATTGTCTTGGAGGGCTTTTGAATTAGCCTCTATGAACTAGCGAAACATGGTCTTTGGTCTTCATCTATTCCATCTCTAAAGGTTGTAGCTTCATTTGTGGTCGTTACGGTGTTGTTGATGACCGCTCGTTATCATCAAGGAGTATTGGTTGAGAATTAGTATTCCTGCTCTTAACCATAATGATGAGGTTACATAAATGGTGGGTGCTAAATGTTGATAGTAAGTATCACTGATGTAGCTTCTAAGTGAACTCTTGATGGTATGTTGGTCATGTATGGCAATGAGCCTACAAAAAGCCCCGTATGGCATAGCTAGTGAGGGCCCTCCAATACTCAAGTTGGTAAAAAGAGTAATTTGAGTTCAAGAGAGTTCGTAAGATAATAGCTTAAGAGAGTTCCTAGAAGATTCAAAGTTCCCTTATCTAATGCTTCCCCTCTTATTTATAAGCTAAGTAGATTGACCTATTTAGATACGTAGTGCAAGAGGATTGACTAGGACTAAATCTGAGGGAGTGGCGCTATCAGTATGAGAAAAAATTTCTACCCTTCTATCAGTTGGTAAAAGCTTGGGGCATGGACTTATCACATCAATGGAGGCGGTTGCCATAGCTTGGTGGCTAGTTTGGAAGCTATGTGTTAGGGGTCACTTGACAATTAATGAAGAGAAAGAAAAATAGGAAGAGGACAATGAGCTCATCCTTTGCCAGGTACCGTACCTTCCTGAGGTACTCTTAACCTAAAGGTATACTGTCTCTAGGTGGCTAAATAATGAAACATTGGTCCCTTAAGCGAAAGTTCTTTAAGTGCTCGAAGTAAGGCTTAGAGATGCTTAGATGTCAAGTCTTCTTGAAGACTATGCGAGCCTTACGATTCTTTGGACACGAAGGGACGTTGGAAGGCATTCGATGTTAGGGGGTGTCTAGAGAGCTCATAGGTTCCCCAAGCTCAATGGGTAATATTGAAGATCATACCAAGCTTCTTAACATACTTGGCAAGGAAAAGCACCTAACGAAGGGGAAGAAAGGCTTCTAACTAGGCTTAGTTAAGCTTCTGCAATAAGCTTTAGCCTTCAAAGCCTTTAGCCAAAAGGTGACTGTTAATAGAACTTTACTAACTTCTTATCTTACTTATCTTGCAATTGTAATTGTTAAGAATTGTTGTGGCTACTAAGTATGTAAATATGACTTATGATTAGTAATTATGGTTGAGAAGTTTAGATATTGCTCAATTTTTTTTATTTACACATATTGAAAGGTTTAGAAAGTGTTGAAGTTTTTATTTTATAGGTCTTGAGGAGCTTATTCATTGGTGTTATGGTATTATTTAAGGAGTTTAAAGAGTGTTGAAGTTTGGTTTATAAGTTCACTAGTGTTATGGTTAAGAAGTTTGTTGATTAGTGTTAGGTTGATGTAGTTGTTAAGTTTTGTTATACATGTGTTGTAAAATTTAGGCCATCTTGACAATTTGATTTTGGTTTGTGTAAGGAATTGATAAAATCGACTCTTCAGAAGTTAGCTGACCAATTTTATGTCTTAAACTAAAATTAACCAATTTTAATTCATTTTAAAATCACTATTTTAAGAGTTAATTTCAAGCATGATACTCTTGAAATTATTTTTAAAATAGTTCTAATTTTTTGGATTATTAAAAAAAGTTTAAAAATAGTTTTCTTTTCTCAAACTTTTTATCCCTCTAGATCAAATTATAAACTTTTGGTTCCATTCCAACTAGAAAATTTTTTAAATCAAATTATAAAAATTCATAATTTCAATTTGATATGGTTCATTAATCATTTTCCGTAACTTATTTTTACATCGATAACTCGAAGTCAATTGGGTATTCCATGTACTTACAATTTAGACGAGGTTTTCCCACGTGGGGGCAGAATTTCAAATTTTCCGCAAACAAGCACCCCTTCTCCTGGGCATTCTGGAAAGCAGACCGTGCTGACTCGAAGGTGCCACTGCATACCTTCACGCCATTAGACCATTACTAGTCCATCGTCGAAGAAGTAGTAGAAAGCGATAGAGAATGGCTCTATGGATGGAAGCGGGTGCAGAACCCAAAACGGAGTCTGAAATAGCTGACTTGGAAGCTATTACTGCTCTTAAAGGGTCCGCTGCTCTCGAGCTCAAAGTACGTTATGCTCTTGTTGTTTCGATTTAATGAACTGGTTCTTATTTTGTTATTACCTCTACCTAAAATCGTGCAGAACTAGGTTTTTATTTCACCGCGTTTGTTAATTGGAACCGTTAGAATATTCGTTATAGTTTAGTTGCCTTCCTCTTGTTTGATGAATTGCCTGCGCACTGCGTAGTGTGATGTGTTTAAGTGTTGAAACGTAGAAATTACTGCCTATTTCCAAGAGCTACTGATTCGTTTCATATACCATGACAAGAAAAGTAGTAGAGAGCAGCACCAGTATTTGCTTAAGTACACGGCCACTAATTTTACCTTGCCCATGCAAGTGTATGGAGATTTGATTCTCTCTCAAGATTAATGGTAATGGTTCTGGAAATGTAACAATTCTGGATTTTTCCTTTTCAGTATCCATTTAATTATTCTCACTTTGGTGTTCTGACTTATCCAAGCATGTTTCCAGTGTAAGAGCATTAGATTTTGTCTACATGGATAATTAAAATGCCAAAAAAATGACCTGGTGTACAGTTGGAACATTAAAGCACCTGCTTTGCTCCTATTAAATCCATAATAGAACCACAATTGTGATCAACCATGCAATAACCAGTCATTTGTTAGTGTTAAATGAAGTTTTTAAATGTTCCAGTAGCACACTCAGGGATTATCTTAGTTGTCCATGTAGGTGCAATGCATGATCAATATAGTTAGAGGTAACAACGAGGCACCAAAATGAAAACAATCAAAATGTGTGCACTAAAATGGAAAAAATGACAAAGTTTAGACAATCTTAGAGTATTTTTCTCCGGGATGAACCAGGTAAAACCTGGTGGGGATCTTTATGGCCAGGTCCTTTGCCTTCGTGTTTCATGAGAAGGGGTAGGTCTATGCACTTCCCTCCTCGGGTGCCCAATTAACAAAAACCTAAATTTATGGTTATGGAGCTTTGTTATCTAATATGGCATTGATTACCTAGGGAATTGATTGTTGATCATTTTTTTTTTTTTTTGGGGGATAGGAGATGAGACTGGAAATTGTATATATGAGGAAGTAAAATTCTCTTAAGTATTGCTGCTTTCCGTTTAAGTTGGTGTTATGCATGAAGCAAGTTTGAGGGCACATGGTTAGATTACTCCTTATGCACATGTTTATTCATGCAAGAGGAAAGGGGCAGATGTTTAGTGGTTGATCAGTGTTGGCTAGAGTAGTATGCTGTGGTGGTGTACTGTCATTGTTGGTCACATGCTTCTAGTTCAAGTGTACAGTAGCCTTTGTCATGTTATTTTTCATTTTATCATTGCTGCTCACATGTTCTTGGTTTACATGTACAGTAGGCTTAGTCATGTTATTAATTTTCATTATATGTATGTGTTTAGTGGGTCTTATGAGTTGTGTAGAGGGTAAATACTATATTGTACTTGTTAATAGAAGCTATTAGTTGTGTTCAAGAGCAGTTAGTCAACTGCCTTGCCAAAGTGTATCAAAAAGGGATTTTTCTTGTGGAATGAAAATCTCATTGAGTGTTCCTTTGTCAATATGCTTATATGTATTATATATACATATATATTTATTTATTATATATATATATTGGTTGTCACCGGAGATCATTGAGTTCTTTCTAAATGAGTTGGTAATTTTATTTTTCACTATAGGTTGACATGGAAGAAAGATGCCTAGACAAGCAAGCGAATCTATTTGTGTTATTACCAGCCCTAGTTTTAGTTCTAATACGTGATCCTATAACAACTTGGTATTAGAGCTAGTGATGTTAGAAGATATTAAGCAGTTGCAACATCAATTTGAAGAATTCATGAACATGTATAAGAAAGATAGAGAGCAAGTTGAAGCACTCTCGCAGCAAATGGCCAGTTTCTCCAAGGAAGTTACAGCAACAAAGGGCAAGGGAAAAGCAAATGAAGAAAATAGCTTGGCCAGTGGTGGCCACGACCATCTATGTCCAGTGCCGGTGGGAAAAGGATAGTGGCATGATAGTGCCTAAGTTGGTGAGATTGGACTTTCCAAAATATGACAGAAGAGAAGACCCAATTGGTTGGCTCAATCATATTTTTTTAAGCTTCACAAGATTGCGAAATGGGAGAAAATGGAGGTTGCTGCTTTTCATATGAAAGAAGATGCCCAGTTGTGGTTCATGAAGTTGGGGCGAGATTGGCCAACAATTGGTTGGGAGGAGTTTAAAATTCTTTGTAACAAGAGGTTTAGGCCCCCTACCTGCACTAACACATTAGGTGAACTTGTGAAACTCAAACAGAGTACATTTGTTGAAGCCTACTGGAAGAGGTTTACACAAATGGCAGCACAAACACCCTCTCTCACTCTTGCACAGGAAGTAACATTATTTTTGAGTGGGCTTAAAGAATATATTGCTTTAGATGTTGGGCTGCAGAATTCGAAAGATCGGAGGCAAGCCGTACAATTGGCTTGCTTTTTCGAGTAGAAAAACTTGGCATTGAAAGAAGAAATTGATTCGCTAAGGAAGGACGTCACTATCAGCCCTTCTACAGAAAAAAAAAAAAAAATCCTTATGTTAACTAGCTTAGTAAGGAACAAATGGAATAGCAACGAGTTAAGGGTTCTGCATCAATTGTGATGAGCCTTTCATGGTGGGTTATCATTGCAAGCGACGTTTCTTGTTGGAGAATATAGTGGAAGATGAAAATGAAACAACATTGGCGCCTGAGGACAGGCGCTATCCTGAAGAAGGGGAATAAAATGTTATGCATGAAGCAAGTTGGAGTGCACATGGTCAGATTACTCCTTATGCACATGTTTATTTATGCAAGAGGAAAGGGATGAATGTTTAGTGCTTGCTGTTCAGTGTTGGCTAGAGTAGTGTGCTAAATGTTAGTGTGGTGGTGTGCTGTCATTGTTGGTCGCATATTTCTACTTGAAGTGTACAGTAGGCTAAGCCATGTTACTTTTCATTTTATTATTGCCGGTCATGTGCTCCTGGTTTACATGTATAGTAGGCTTAGTCATGTTATTATTTTTCATTATATATATGTGTTTACAGGGTCTTATGAGCTGTGTAGTGGGTAGTTACTATATTGTACTTGTCAGTAGAAGTTATTGGTTGTGCTCAAGAGCAGTTACTCAACTGCCTTGTCAAAGTGTATCAGAAAGGGGCTCTGCTCATGGAATGAAAATCTTATTTTTGTGTTTCTTTGTCAAAAAAAAAAAAAAAAAAATCGGTTGTCACCGAAGATTGTTGTATTCTCTCAAAACAAGCCCGTAATTTTATTATTCACCATAGGTCAACTAGGAAGAGAGATGCCTAGACAAGCAAGCGAATCTGGTTGTGTTATTAGCAGCCCTAGTTTGAGCTCTAATATGCAATCGGATGACAATTGGGTGTCAGGATTTCTTTCTTCAAGAATTTAGTTACTGAGTGAAACATGTTAAGCAATGATTCTCTTGCACCCTATGTGCTAGATGTTAGTCCACTTAAGCGAGAATCTCCTGGTTGTTCTTGGAAGGAGCTTTTTCTGCATTTCCTCTCTTTGTCTTATAACGAAGTTCTTGGGGGTTGTATACAATTTCTATCACTTATAACTTTGTGCTTATCCTCAGTTTTGATTTTTAAGAACAGTTTGGTAATAAGGAACTACTCTTCTCTCATAAATTTAAAAATGGGAAAAGTCACTTGAGATGATATATTGCTGGTTGTCCTCAATTACATATACAAAGGCAATTTGGAAACATTTCTTCGGTTGGCAACAACTTTGCAATTATGAACCAGGTCCACTTGTCCAGTTTATAACAAGGAAGTTGCATTGTAGCAAACCCAGTGCTTTGAAGAAGCAACCTTTTTCTCCCAGCTCAATGGGAAGTCTTATAGTGCTGATGGTTTCTCATCGAGATATCTCAAGGCCTCTTGGCAGATTATTAGGACTGAGTTTAGAGCAGCTGTCAAGGAGTTTTTTTAAGTTATGGCAATATCTTGATAAGATTAAAAAATACTTGTGTATCTTTGATTCCTAAAGTGGAAAACCCTCCTAGCATGATGCACTGTTGTCCTGCAACCTGCTGCAATACTATCTACATAGGCATTTCCAAGTTGCTTGCATAAAGTTTGAAGGTGTGGTATTTCCTAACTTACTTGGCCATTTACAATCTGCATTTATATCAGGAAGGAAAAAGGCAGATTATAACACTTTCTTGCAGTAAATCTTGTTCATGGCTACCATCTTGATAGTGGACCTTCTTGTTGTGCAATCAAAATGGACATTATGAAGGCATATGACACTTTAGATTGGAGATCCTTAGAGGAAGTTTTGGTGTGTATTAAGTCTGCTTCCCATTTTAGAAAACATCTTACTCACTTCACAATCCTAAGGCTTTTTATTAATGTGATTGGTGGATTACTGTGTTCCACACCCCCCCATTTCCTCTCTCAAGCTCCAAGGTAACCCAATCTCTCCTTACATTTTTCTGCTTGGAATGGAGGTGTTTTCTGGTATCATGAGAAATATGGCAGCAAACCAATGGTTTTCTTATCATTAGAGATGTTAGGAAGAGAGAGTATCCCATTTGTGCTTTGCAAATGACCTAATGATTTTTTGTGGAGGTAATTGGAGTTCAATTAAGAGAGTGACAATTGCGAGAGTGACAAAGGCTTTATTAACATTTCAGAAGTTGGCTGGTCTTCAAGCAAATCTGGACAAAACCCTAATTTTCTTGTGTGGAATTCCTGATGATGTTAAACTAGGAATCCTTTTAGCACTACAGTTTTTTGAGGAAAACTTACTGTTCGTAATCCTGGGATGTCTCTAATATCTTCTAAGTTGAGGATTGAAGAATGTGAGTCCTTGTCCTGGCAATTACAAAATGTATTGGAAGGTTCAAAACTCCTAATATGTTGTACTCTCCATGCAAATATATTGGGCTTCTATGTTTCCTTCACATATGTGAGTGATCCTACAAATGTAAAGCTGATGTGCAACTACTTATGGAGTGGGAGGCTGGATATATCTATGAAACCAAAGGCAAAATGGGAAATTACTTGTTTACTGAAAGCTGAGAGGGCTTAGGCATGCCTAGGCTGGAAGGGTGGAATAAAGCGGCCTTTAAGTACATGTGGCACCTTCGCAGAGTGATGGTGGTGGAATTTGGGTTGAATGGTTGAATACCTCATTAAACGGTAACTCTTTTTGGGCTGCCAAAACTCCTTAAATTTGCTCTAGTAATTGGTGAAAACTCCTAAAGTTACATCCTCTAGCTATGCAATGGTCAGAATGGAAAGTTTTAGAGTGGTAATAGCTTCTCCTTATGGTATGATCCTTGGCTACCAAATGGCTCCCTAATTTCCAAATTTGATTGAAGAACCATTGCATCCATGGGTGTTCATATATATTTCTATTTGTTCCCAAAAATTGCATCCATGAGACTTTAGATTGGCCAAACTTTGTCGGATTATTGAAGGTAATTATTTAGCTCTAGTATGGCGGTAGATTGACATTACAAGTGATTGTCCCCTTTTGTGAGCAACCTGGACAAAACTGATTTGGACCCATTCTGCTTCTGGTATCTTCTCCATCAGAAGCTCCCAGAGAAGGCTCAGAACCTCCTCTCCCAAAGTGCCTTGTGAAATTGTCATTTGGTGATCAAAAATTTGAAAAAAGGAATGTAGATTCACGAGTTTTTTTTTTAGTTCAATATGCATATTGAACTCCAAAAAATCTCATGTATCTATGTGATGAAGTGTGCTGTTAGTAATGATAGCGTGACCTTCTATTTTCAACTGGTAAATGGCAATAGCAAGTAAAATATTTTTGAAGCGATTGATCTACTTGTGTCATCATTCAGGTGTACATAGTAAACATTTGGGAATGCATGCTTGGTTGAAATATTGTTGGAAATTATTCCGAATCTCTTGTTTTAGATAGTTTTGGTTCTATAGGGATTAATTTTTGTAGCATCCTCTGTTTTTGATCCTTTCTTTAGTTTTGTTGATTGTAGCAGATTTAAAGGGTTTTATTTCTTACATTGCTCTCTCCTTCTCTTGTATATATTTTGGGTTTGAGACAATAGAATAACATAAGTTTAAGCGATACATTTTTTCTCCTTGGTATTAGATCTCAGCATCTATGGGTGACGCATGAGGTCAATCACTCAATAGCGGTGAAAAAAATGGAACCAAACTTGTGTTTAATTCTCTTGAGGAAAATACATGTCATGGACAACTTAAGGGTCAAGTCCAATTTCCATTCATCCTTAATAGTTGAATAGCAAGAGCTACAAATGAGTAGCATAAGTTTAGTGGATTCAACTCTAGTCAGTGGTTGCAATTTGAGAAACTTATGATAAGAGGCAAGGAAACTTAGGTTACATGAGTGGAACAATTTTTGCTCCTCAATCTCACGAGCCAATCTATGAAATGTCGGAGGCAAAAAGCTTAATTGTTATAGCTTAGTTAATAAATTCAATGAAACCACTAAGTGGGAGCACTTATTTGTTTTATGTAAGCTGCTACAGACATCTAATATCTATTCATATCTGGAAAATATGTCCTAATGCTTTCAAATAGGTCATGTTACCAACAAAGGCACATGGATGTCAACTATTATTACCATGTACTAGTTAAGCTGTGGCTAAAGATGTATATGTTTTATGAAATCAATTAGAACTGTATAGAGGATAGTGCTATGTACAACAAAATGTTAGAGAAATATTAAGTTTTCAATTTTATTCTGACCTCATTGGAGTACGTGGAACGCTTCTTAGCAAAAAGCCATCTCCTTAATTTATGGAAGGCCTTTGCTAAAGTGTGAAGTTCAGAAGGTTAGAAGAAGGTCATGTCCAACGCATTTGGTTTTGACTCTTCATGCTTAGTATTGGTGGTATATCACAACACTCTCAAGAGATGCAATAGGTGAAACCCTAGTGTAACCACTACAAAAATCCCTACCATACTCTAGAAATATGTTGAAGCTTGCATGATAAACCTTTGAATTGAAAGTGAGAAACTAAATGGACAACGACAATCCGAAATGGTTCATGTTGTGGAAAAGGATGCTAGGCAAGCACAAAGCTAGTTTTTCTCTTGAATAAATTGAAGTGCTCCAACAAATCCTTAGCCAAATTTTGCCAACAAGTAACTCTTAGCTTTGATATTAAAAATATGATGAATGCATCTGTTACCATTGCTCACAAAGGTAATCTAAGTTACTCATTATTTCTAGCCACAAATAGTTAGATTATTGATACAAGAGCTTCCAATCACATGAGTAATTCTCTAGGGAAATCTGTAATGTATGAAGAATGTGGGGATGAGATTAAAATATGGTTAATAATGGGAGTGTGGCTAAGGCTATAAGGAGAAGAGTGGTTTGTCTCTCTAACTTAGTATTGAAAGGGGTTCTTTATGTTCCATAATTAAGATATTGAAGGAATTTATAAGATATAAAGGAAATGTAAAGTGAAGATTCTTATTTATCTTAACCCAATAATACAAAAAGCACCTATAAATAGATACCAAAACTTTAGTAGGTAAATATAACTCATTAACCTACTAATCTTTTAGAAACAACTACTACAATAGAAAATAAATAAACTATTAATAATATAAGTGCTAACAATAATAGTGACATAACTAACATATTTTCCTATACCCTTTCTCAAGTTGAGGAATTGATATCTATTATTCTTGGCTTGGATAATACCTTTATGAATTGAGGTCTTACCAATGACTTTATTAATAAATCCTCTTCTTGACTTTTGTTAAGAACATACTCCACTTGAATGCTTCCATTCTTCATCTTTATCTTTATGAAGTTCTTATCTATTCTCACATGCTTCATTCTTTCATACTAAATTAGATTTTTTTATCATGCCAATGGTTGATTTTTTGTCATAATATAGAGTAGTAGATCTTGCTTCTATTTTTAAATCAGCTAACAACTTTTGCAACCAAATTATTTCACATTGCTTGTGCAATCACCCTATATTTTGCTTTTGCATTACTTTTTACCACTACTAGTTGTTTTTCGCTTCTCCATGTCACTAAATTGCCCCAAACCTTAGTGTAAAATCCTATTGTAGACTTTGAATTAATCCGATCACCTCCCCAATCTGAATCTACAAATGTTACCAACTCTCTACAATTAGACTTCTTGATAAACACATCTTTTCTTACTATCTCCTTAAGATACTTGAGAATGTAATTCACAACTTCCTCATAGTGTCTTGTAAGTAAATACATAAATTGACTTAATATACTAATGGTAAATGCTAAATCTAATTTAGATAAAGACAGATAAATTAATTTTCCCATAAGTCTTAGATAACTCTCAATAGGCGTATCAATTTCTTTAGACCAATTCTTTTAATTTAGGGGTAGAGAAGTATCTTTAGTTTTACACTCAAGTTTCCCAATCTCTTTAAGCAAATCCAAGATATACTTCCGATGACTAATAAAAATTCCTTTTCTTATGCATGCCACTTCTATGCCTAAAAAATACTTGAGATTTCGCAATTCTTTAGTTTGAAACTTCTCCTTGATTCTCTTTTTCAAGTTTGTAAACTCTCACATTATCACCAGTTATAATAATATCAACATAAATGATTAGAGTAAACTTCTTTACATTTACTCCAAATTTTACAAAGAGCATGTGCTCTACTTGACTTTGACAATATCTCAACTCAACTAAAGTAACACTAAACTTTTTAAATCATGCTCTAGGTAACTGCTTCAAGCCATATAAAGATTTGTTTAATTTACATACTTTACCTTTCTTCTCTTCTAATTTAAAGCCAAGAGGAAGTCTCATAGAGATTTCTTCTTCCAAGTCTCTATTAAGGATCGCATTCTTGACATACAGTTAATGAAGAGGCTAGTCAAGATTAGCTGCTAATGATAGTATAACTCGAACAAAATTCAGAGCTTAGCTACAGGTGCAAAAGTTTCCTCATAATCTAATCCATACGTCTAGGCGTATCCTTAAGCTATTAAGCTAGTCTTGTATCTCTTAATAGTCCCATTTGACTAGTGCTTGATGTTAAAAACCATTTACTATCAATTGCTCTCTTGTCATTAAGCAAGTCACAAGATTCCCATGTATTATTGTGTTGCAATGCTCTCATCCCTTCCAAAACAGTTTCCTTCCACTTTTCATGGGACATGGCCTCATAAATATTCTCTAGTATCTTCTCACTATCAATTCTTGCCAAACACGTTTTAAATGCAGCAACAATATTGGCATAAGATAGATGATTTGAGATAGGATACTTTGTACATTCTCTTCTTCCCTTCCATGGAACAATAGAGTTCCTATTGATCACTTACTGTTTCGATTGAGATTTGATTTTTGATAGTAAGTTCTTGATCTGTGGTTTTAGGTAACAGATCCATATCAGTCTCCTTATCAGGTGTGGACTTATCTTTTGAGTCACATGATGGCATATGCTGATTATACTTAGGTCTTTAGGTATATACTCGAAGTGCAGCTGTGTATCAAGGAGATTATTGTCATATTTATCACGAGACTCAAGAGCATCATTGGTATCAAGATAATCCACTGATTTAGTTTCATGAAAAACAATACTCAATACATCTGGAATGAGAGTTAGACATATACTTTTGGAACTATTTTCATTTTGTTGTGAACTATTCAAGTTATAATATGAATTGTGTTCAAAGAACATCATTCCGAAGTGACTATGACTCACTTAGAAGGTGAATAATAACGTTTGTATCTCTTTTGGAGAGGTGAATACCCAATGAAAATACACTTTAGAGCCTTTCCATCTGGTTTGTGTCTATTTAGAGAATCATTAGAAGCATACACCACGTATCCAAATACTTTTGGTGGTAAGGAGTTAAAGATATGTATGCTGGGAAACTATTTGAGAAATACATTCAAGGGGTATGGTATTCTAAGATCTTGTTGTGAACTATTCAAGTCATAATATGAATTGTGTTCAAAGAACGCTACATCCAAAGTGACTATAATTCGCTTGGAAGGTGGATGATAATATTTGTATCCTTTTTGGAAGGGTAAACACTCAATGAAAATACACTTTAGTGCCTTTCCATTTAGTTTGTGTCTATTTAGAGAATGATCAAAAGCATAAATTGAGTGTCCAAATACTTTTTGGTGGTAAAGAATTAAAGATATGTGTGTTGGGAAAATATTTGAGAAATATACTCAAGAGGGTATGGTATTCTTAGATCTAAGAGGGAAGTCTATTAATCAAATAAGTTGAAGTTAAAATAGCTTCTCCTAAAAGTGGTGAGGAACAGAACTTGTTATCATTAGAGAGCAAACAGTTTCCAATAAATGTATGTTTTTTCTTTTGACTATCCCATTTTGTTGCGGTTAGTATGCACATGAATTTTGGTGAAGAATTCCTTGCTCATTTAAGTAATTTTCAAATTCCCTAGAAAAATGTTCTTTACTATTGTTGGCTCGAACAATTTATATTTAGGAATTAAACACATTTGAGACAAGTTTATGAAATCTTTGAAATATACTATATGCCTTTAATTTCTCTTTTAATAGATACACTTAACAAATCTTCGTATGATTATCTATGAAAGTAATAAACTATCTACATTCAAATAAAACAGTGACTCTAGAGGGTCTCCAGTGTGAATTCATTAGAAAGGCTTAGAAAACTTGTAAGATTGAGTAAGATAAGATGTTTTAGTAAACTTTGAAATGATGCAATATTCACATTTGAAACTAGAAACACCTTTATTCAAGAAAAGTTATAGACACAAACGTAACATATAGTGAAAGTTAAGGTGACCTAGATGTTAATGCCATAACATGATCTTACTATCATTTCAAACAAACACTAAAGAAATGGATGTGATTAGATTTCCCAAACAGTATAGCCCATTGACTTTATAAGTATTGCCAATCATCTTTCTCGAAGATTAGTCCTCGAAAACGCAATGAAAAAGAGAAAAAATTACTAAGCAGTTCATATCTCTTGTTAGATTATTTATTGATAATAAATTATAATGCAAATCAAGAATGAATAGCGAAACATATAATACTAAACTTCCAAGTTGTACCATTCCCTTTCCTTTAAAGAACACACAATCTTCACTAGCTATTTAGACTTTACAAACACCAAGAATAAAATTCTTGAAATAATGCAATGAATTACACGTAATCTATAGCTTCAGTATGAATAATCCATTTGTAACTCGTGTTATTTCAAGAGAAGGATAGATATGTACCTTTTTTAAGTGGTTGCTACCATGGGTGTTTCACCATTTGTAGTCACTATTTTATTACTAATCTGCACATTTTCAAAAAGTTTCTTAGGTAAAGCCATTTGACTAGAAGTAAGATTCATACCATGTCAATTTCAGAATTGTTTGCTACCTCTGCCATTTGTGCCATTTTTTGACCTCCTTTTTGCTTTCACAGCTTTATAAGCTTTCCATTAAGCTTCCAGCAAGTCTTTTGTGTGATGAAATCTTTTGCAAAAGTCACACCATGGCTTATCATATTGAAGTGGTTCTCATCACTCTTTACCCATTCTCCTCTCATCTCACTTTGAGTGCCTCTTTTAAAGTGGGAAATGACTTTTTCCCTAGCAAACTTACTCTCACTTCGTCTAAGTTTAAGTTTTCCTTGTAAAAAGTCAAACACTCTTATCTTTTTCGTGCATCTTAGTATATTTGATACTATCTTCGATACAAGCTCACTCAACATCATAGAACAAGTCAATCTTGCCATGATTTCATCAATGTATTGTAGTAATCTGTTACAAATAAATTATCTTGAGTGGTAAGCCTTATCTTTGGTCGACGCTCAAATGCATTGTGAGGCATTCTCCATATCGAAATATATCCCCTAGACCATGTCTCAAATCTCCTTAGCCGTATTGCAAAATAAATAAAGTTAGCCAATGTTGGGTTCCATTGAGTTAACTAACCATGCTGTCACCATAGCATCCTCGGCTTCCCATATACCGTACTCTTGAGACTCCATTGCTGGTGCTTTGCATGCCTTGTCAAAAACATTAATTTGCTTCTTCCATGAATTACAAGCTTCATTGATCAATACTATTCATGAAAATTCTCCTCATTTAATTTGCGTTGAGTGATTTTAAGAGAATGATTTTCCATGGAAACATTTGTTCTATGTTGATTTGTGCTCACGTAGGGCAAGGTTTGGTCACCTTCATGAAGTGTACTGAACCAGAATTTAGAGCTAAGTGTTTTTATGGGATCAGATGTTTCATCTCCCATCACAATTTCAATATTTTGATAGAAATGGCTCTGATACCATGAAGGAATTTATAAGATATAAAGGAAATATAAAGTGAAGATTCTTATTCATTTTAACCCAATAGTACAAGAGCATTTATAAATAGATTCCAAAATTGTGGTAGGTAAAAATAATTTACTGACCAACTGACCTTTTAGAAACAACCACTATAAAAGAAAATAAATAAACTATTAATAATATAAGTGCCAGTAATAATAATAAAGACATAATCGACATCTATTATCTCCTCAAATCAACTAAAGGAATTGAATTCTAAAGCACCACACCTCCTTTCATTATTGTGTATTTTAGGACCTGCGTATGGGGAAAATGATTGGCAATGTTAAGGAAATGAATTGTCTATGCTATCTATCAGGAGACAATGCTGCTATCTCTTACGAATTCCAACAATAATCTCTATGTTGCCTTGTTATTCATTAGCTATTCTAGATTCTAATGTTATATTATTACATAAAGGTTTAGTTCACAAAAGTATGTCTTAGTTGAAATGTTTGTATCTACATTCATTTATAAATAGAAAGGAAATTTTCTATTTTGAGCATTGTGTTTTACCTAATTCCCACCAAATCATTACTATGCTCAACCATAAAAGCCATCTAAGGCTTTCCATGTGATTCATAGTGATGTTTGTAGTATAGTTAAACTTCCCAACTTATCTAGTTTTCATTGGTTTATTACTCTATTGATGACCACACAAGAGTTTGTTTTGTCTATCTTATATAATACAAGTTTGATGCTCTTAAAGTTTTTGAAATCTTTCAAAAATTGATAGGAAATATTGTTCAAACGTCCATTTGAATCTTTGCAAATAGATAATGGGAGGGAATATTATTCAATTGCTTTGAGTGGACAAGGGATGAAAATGACGCGATTAGTTCACTAAGGGATGGAGAAAATTCTGAAATTGATCAAGACTTAAGTTCAAATCTTCTTATTCCGCTTCAAAAAGAGAAAAGATCATGTTTAAGGCATCTTGTATCAAACTACATATAATAGTTTATTTCCTGAATGTCAAGCTTTTATAGCTTGAGTCAATAAAGTAAAGGTCCCTCCCAATATTTATGAGGCTCTTGATGACTTGGGTTGAAATGAGACGTTAAATGAGGAGAAGCAAGCTCTATGTAAGGATGAAACTTGGGAAGTGGTAAATTTGCAAAGGACAGTAATACAAGCGGATATATAGAACCGACTTTTAGGAGACATTTGGTCTAGTGGGAAAACTTAGTTTCATAAGACTTCTACTTTTACTAATAGCCAATCTTGATTGACCATTTCACCAAATGGATGTAAAAAATGCATATTTATATAGAGCTTGAAAAAATTTATATGCGAATTCTACAGAGTTTAGAGAATAATGAGGATGGTAGGAAAATGTGTTATATGGCTTAAAACAATTTTCAAGAGCATGAATCAAGTGATTTAGTTCAACTCTAACTCAGCTATGATATGCTACAGGATAGTTAAATCGCACATTGTTTGTTAAAAGAGGTGAAAATGGAAAGAAGTTTGTCTTGATTGTATATCTGGATCACATAACTATAACCAGTGATGGTGAAAGTGGATACAGGCTCCTAAAGTGCACATAAAATTTGAAGTCAATAACAAAGACTCAAGGCTCCTAAGGTTTGTTTAGGGGATGGAAGTCGTAGGAAGCAAGAAAGGCATTTTCATTTTACAGAGAAAATACACTATGGACTTGCTTCAAGAAACTAGAAAATTAGCACGTAAACTGGTTTGCACTCCATTTGGACATGATTGGTGTAAGATCAGAGAGATTATGCTTCCCCTACTGATGTAGGTTGATATCAGTGCCTAATTGGAAGATTAATCTACTCACTCTCACTCAAGCTAATGTTGCATATGTTGTACAGTGAGTCAAGTGATGCATCATTTGAAATCAAAGTCATGTCGATATAGTCAATTGTATCCTCCAATATTTGTAGGGCAGCCCAGGAACGGGGATGTTATTCCAAAAAAAATTTAAGTCGAGGAATAAAAGTTCTTGTAGAATGTTAATTGGCTGGAAGCATAGGTGATAGTTAGTCAAACATTGGTAATTGAATGATGTTTTGGGGAGATTTAGTTACTTGGAGGAGTAAGAAACAAACTATGGTAGGTAGAAACTGTGCAGAAGCAGTGTTTAAAGCTGTCTCTTTTGGATATGTGAAGTAATTTGGTTGCAAAGACTAATAGAGGACATACATCTTTCACACTGAAATCCTATTCAAGGACATAGTTATAATAAATCGGCCATTAGCATTGTGAAGAATCCTATTTAACATGATAGGATGAAGCATGTATGTATTAAAAAAATATTTAATCCGAAGTTGAAGAAGGAAGAATAATCTCTCCTATATTCCACAAGAAGCTGATGTTTTGGCTAAGTCCCTTCCTAGACAAGGTTGTATGCAAGCTAGGAATGATACATATCTATCCTAAGCTTGAGGGGGAGTGTGAGAAAGCATTTGAAATCTTTTATTTTATGTATTTTGGGATATAGTTGTTAATTTTTATAGCATCTGTTTACTTTGGTTGATTCTTTAAGTATGTTGATTTGTAACAGAATTAAGGGACTTTTGCTTCCTCTTTAGTTCTCTCCTCTTGTACATATTTGGGTTTGAGATGATGGAACAACATAAATTGGAGCCATATATATATATATGTATGTATGTGTGTATATATATATATACGTATATTTATTTATTTAATAAATATCTAGCTTCTATAATTGGGCCTAATTTCAAGCATGTTTATATTCATAGTCCACCGCTATGCTTGAGTATGTAAGACCGTGCATGTGGTAGATACCTTTGATTGTTCAAACTGCTCTAATACATCATATCTACTTTCTTCACATACTATGAGACCCATGGTTGTATACCAACATTTATAAACCCATTGCAGTGTATTTGCTTTTATTCATTTTCTTTCTACTATTCATTTTTCAGGACAAAGGTAATGAGTATGTTAAGTTGGGGAAGAAGCATTACCCTGATGCTATAGATTGTTACACCAGGGCAATTAATCAGAAAGTTCTCAGTGATGCCGAGAACTCAATTCTTTTTTCAAATAGAGCCCATGTAAATCTCCTGCTTGGAAATTTCAGATGTGCTCTTAAAGATGCTGAGGAGTCAATAAAGCTGAACTCCAATAATGTCAAGGTAGTCATACGAAGATTATACTTTCCATAGTATACAGTTTAGTCAATTGCTAGTGTCAGACTTTATGTTTGATCTGTATTCTTGGCATTGCTGATCTTCAGGCATTCTATCGAGCTGCCAAAGCATCTTTATTCTTGGAGATGTTACCTGAAGCTAAATTGTTCTGTGAGAATGGGCTCAAGATTGACCCAAATAATGAAGAACTACAAAAACTTGGAATGAGAATTGAGTCTCAGTTGCTGGAGCATCAGAAGCACAAAGCTGAAGTCTCTAATGCTATCACAATGGCAAAGGTTTCCTAATGTCTTGAACTGAATCTAGCTCCATCTTATCTTGCACTTTAATTTGTATTTTTCCCCCCTCAATCTTCTTCCTTTAAAATTTTCAGGACCTTGTTTCTGCAATTGAGGATCGGAAATTGAAGATTGGAAATGCAATGTATCAAGAGCTTACTGGTCTGAGGAAGCCTGTATTAGATAAAAATAAAATTCTTCACTGGCCAGTGCTCCTTTTGTATGCAGAGGTTATGTCCAGTGATTTCATTGAGGATTTTCCTGAGACTGACATGTTCACAGCACATCTTGACATGATATCCTTTCCTATGATTTATATTGCCAAAATATGGTGGTGTTGGCTTTCAAACCTATTTGAAGCATCATTGGATCCTGCCTACTTTAAGATCTTTGGTCTTTTTACTTATTGATAAATGGCAGAAATCATAGCCTCTTATCAGTTTCAACATCTGACCTTCGCTTATCAGTTACCTTCAAGCAGTGTTACATTGATTACCTGATTAATACAGAGCAGTGATGCACTTTGTTATGTGTATTCTCTTAAAACGAATGCAAACAGCATATGGATCATGATGTGTAGGGATCATTTACAAATTTCCTTCAATTCAATCTTGACTGCTTATGATGTTGATGTCTGGAACAGGTTGAGCTGAAGCATGCAATTTTACCCTTTTCTATGTAAATATTTGTAGGCCCTTAATTTTCGAACATGTTTTCAGAAGGATCTCCTCCATTAACATGGGACAAAGATAATAATTACACCCGTGATGCTATTGAGTTATATTATGAGGTAAGTTTTTTCCACTGGTTTTTCTTGCATATTCTTCTTATTGATTTATTATGATGTCTCTTTTTAGAATCCTGTTATAGGGAGTAAATAAGTTTTTAATATAATGTTGGTTCATTATTTGAACGGGCCTTTGGATGTGGTACACACCAGAGCAAAACATAATGCTGATGAGTTAGTGTTGTTGGAATGTCTTGAGTAATCTTAGTTCTACTCTTTTTTTCTAGTGGGTTATTGAATTGGGATTTTTATTCTTCCTGAATTCTCTTTGATGAGGTGATGAATGCAGTGATTTTAAACAGCTTTAGCAGTGCTTGGGCTTGTATCATTTTTCCCTCTATTTCGCTGTTTTTCCAGCTAGAAGGTATTGTCTGGTAGATAGCTTATAGCCTAGCTTGGGAAAACTTGATCCAGGATTAAGCTAATTAACAAGAAGCTGATTTCTCCAAGTTTTTATGCTTTCACTTATTGTCTTGAAATCTTTTTCCTTGTTTTTTTTCAATTAAAAAACCTAGTCACATCTAATCAAAAGATAATACCTTGAGAGACTGATGTAGGATGGGCCCTAGCAACCTCACACCATCAACCAACTTGAACCCATAAATAAAAAAAGGAGACAGAAGAAGCTATGAACAAAAACTTACAGAAGTTGGAATGTTTATACAATTTAATGACTTAGATGTTCAGAAAGTTGTAGTTTGCATTTTAATTTGTGATTCATCAAAGGATGCATTTGCTATGATTTCTTCCTTTTCCTTGTACAATAAAGTGCATGTGGTTTCTTGGGAATGTCTATGATCAATCAAAAGAGCACACTGCATATAATTTTCTTGCTAGAAGGAATCTGATTGCTGGACTTGGATGTGGCCATTCATTGAAATTACTCACGTTGGCCTTTGGAGATTTTACTAGAAACGTTTTGCTTGTTTTTTACTTGAGCACTAAATCTTTGGCAATCTCTATTCTTGCTGGCTGCATTGTGCATTGAAAAGGCTGGTTCTGGAATACCTCTATCAAGGGGAAAGGTTCTTCAGTATTTCTTGGAGGGAACTGCAGGTGCTAATGTGGAACTTAAAGGTGATGATGAAGATGTTGATAGTAATCCTTCAGGTCATATTTAGTCCCTTTTCCTGTCTTTAGTAATTTGAGTATCATTTGCACTTTGTTTCTAGAGTAATTTGACAATTACCTCTATAGTATTGTGTCTAGGCACTTGAATTTTCAGTTTTTACTCTATGGACATGCATTAAGCAATTGAGTAATTGTTATGGGATTGAGTTGATTTTCTTCCTTGTCTTCCTATGACTGATTTTGGTTTTGGCTTGTTAGAGAAAACTCAACGATCTCTGAAAATATAGTTACCAAAGTAGGATAAAAACAGTGTTGGTTCTGCCTTCCTTTATTTCCCGACATATAACATCCTTACAAGGCAGTTAACTGCTATTTCCCTGACTTCTCTTTTAAACATAACACCAGGTAGTAAACTGTCACTGTCCTACATTATTCAATGATTTATTGACACATAAACATATCAACACTCATGAACATCTTACAAACAATTACAGACGATGCAATAACAAACACCAACACAAAACACTCAACATTATACACGATAGACACCAACATTAATATTTCTATCTCTTCTTCCTTTGACATTTATACAAATTTTTGAAAGGAATGACCCCGTGACCAAAATGAGCATTTGAAGGAGCTTCAAATGTGACAGTAATCTCCTATGAATTCCTTAGCAAGGAAAAAATTCTTCAAAACTATGATGAAGATTGCAGGTTTATAGGTCGGAAATTTGACTAGCTTCTTACTGACATCCTATTATGCTAAAGACCAACTCCGGTTGCTAAGTTCAGTGATAAAAGCCAAGTCTTATAACTCACATATTAATTTGGTCGTACCTATCATTAAAATTTGAGAGTTTTGTTGTGGATGCTCAAGTTAATGAAAATTCACCAACCAATACATATTTTATCAATCAATCGAGAATTGTCAAATCCATCAAATCTTTGATTTCTCTCTGATTGATAGATTTGAGTATTTTTCTATTATGAGGTTTAAAATATCATTTGGCCATTAGGCTTTTTATGATATGTCACATGCAATACATAGTCATCCGCTACCTAAACTATATAAGACGAATTTCAGTAAGAGTTTGGCCTGAAATAAAACCAATAGGTGGTATAGTAAAAAAACTCAAAAACTTTTTCTTAAGTAATTTTTTTAGGGAAAAAAAAAAAGAAAAAGGAAAAAAGAGAGAGAGTGTATTTTGGAGAATACAGACCTTTCAGCACAAAGGTATATGTTCTCTCTAGGTTTTTCATGGATCCAAAGTTTTATCTCAGTACAAATGTTACTTGATGTAAGAGAAACCATGGTATCCATATGCAAATAATTTTGCGCCTAGGGTAGGAGTAGTTATGCTACATCAGTTAGTATCTTGTATCACATGCTATTATCCTTAATGCTTTAATCCTTCATCAATTTAATTAGAAGTGAACGAGATTCAACATGCTCTAATACCCTAAAACATGCTTCTTTCTATTCAAAGATATAAATTTACACTTGATGTGTTTTCATGGAATATCATCAACTTTTGTCTTATATTGAAAGTTTGTATGGAGACCATTTGGAAATGTACGATTTTCCTAATGATTCTTCTATGCAATGGAAAAAGTAGTTCTTTTATTATTGGGTTGAAATCTTTCCTGTTTAGTTGTTTCTATGGGACAATTTATTCTTCCTTTTTCTTTTTTAATATAACATGTAAAGGGCAAATTTGTAGTCCCTTAATTATTAGTCAGGTGCAAGTAGACCATCTAAAACCTCTAAATCAGTCACAAGGACCTCAAACTTTGGTGATAGGTATGATAAATTTAAAAGATGAGAGGGGTAGATTGGATATTACTGAACTGTAGTGGCCTATGGTAATTTTTAGCTTATTCTAATCAGCAAGTCATTTGCCATGATTTCTCTGGGGCTCTTATTAATTGGTGTATGATATTTGACTTCAGGATATGTTGCATCAATCTTGGAACCTCCATTGACGGTAAGAAAACATAAAAGAAGATTAAAAAGCTTGAAATGCATGTTTAAAAGAGAAAAGATCTTTGCCTTGCCCTCTTATTTGGTTTATGCAGGTAGTCCTCACTTGTTCTCAGTAAGGCAATTTGAGTGGCAGGCAAAATAGATTTATGCAACAAGAATGGGATTGAGAAGTTTTGATTAGCTTGTTGTCAATCAAAGAGAGATTGGAATCCAAAGCTTAATAAAAACAAATTTTTAAAAAACCATCTTAGCAATAGTGATTTGAGTAAAATATTGCATTTTTTGCTTTGCTAGGGCCTAGGGTGACTTTCCCATGTAAACTGCAGCAAAAGAATGCATTGAGGGTAAAACACATGTCGAAAGTGCGATTTTATGTCACTTGGGAGAAAATAACCTAGTGATCCGCTAAGGAAAACATGAGTTCGAGATGCATTTTCTCTGAAACACAATGTCAAAATGTGTTTCCTTCAGCACCCTCTCCTTGCGAAAAGAATCTGACACACAACACAATCCCTAATTCCTGTGAAATCATCAATAAGCATGTACGACATCAGCTTCAACAGCTACAGAAACAGATACATCCTATTGGTGTTTTATGATGACACTGGCCCATGTGTAAGCAAACATGTTATAAATCACAAATTATAAGTCAACAATATCTTGATTTCCTTTATCGTAGCACAGTAGGTTTATTGATGTTCTTTTCTTTAGAAACTATTACATAAGATTTAAACACAGCTATTAAAATACAATATAAGAAGAATATCTGTAGAGATTTAGTCTCATCTCATAATGCAGTGGCATAGGTATCGTTGCTGCAATCCTCTGTGGCACCTCCAACATGGTCACCACTGTCAGATATGAGGTTGTGCATATTGTTGTGCCTCATTTCACATAGTTTCCCATGAAAAGTCACACGGTGCCATCTAAAGTTATCTACTTGTTGTCTATTGCTTTTGAGGAGTGAGTTGAGTCACCATAACATCAATGGTTGGATTTAGAAAGGGGGTGGGAAAGTAGTTTACTCTGTTGGGGCAGATGATCCTAGGAGTGATAAATGAGTAATATGAGCTGAACTAGAGTTAGGATTGAGTAGGGTCAGTATTAAAGATGTGGCAGAGAACCATGATGTCTGGTGAGTCCCCAGAAGGAGAAGGTGATCTCTTTGCTATTGGCTGGCAACAATGACCACTGCTACTCTCTTGTCCTTTCCATCATCATACAAGAGTTATGGGAGCGTCTAATTCCATGTGCTCACTTGAAAGGAACAGTCTCATGCCTCCATTAGCTTCAAAGATTTCTCCCAATAGCTACAAGTGCTTGCATCTCCAATGGATCATCAGCCATCTCAATCCAATCAAAAGGCATCCGCGTTATGAATAAACATATTATCTTTAATACGTGGAGCTGTATAATTTACAAGATTCATCAACGTAAGGCATTGTTAAAGTCGAGCTCCCTGATGTGAGCACTCGGTTGTTGCCACATGACTAGTACTCTGCATGTGGCATCTTCCAGTACTTATTGATCTTTCTTGAGGTCAATCTGGTGGAGGAAAAATTGTGTATCAATATGATTAGGGATACACTGGACTCCACCATTCTGGCGTACAATGGCATGTAAGCTAGATTTTAAAACATACCTCCATGGCTTTGAATGAGATAAGTTCCCTACAACTGCAAGTGCCTTTATCATTTATTAATCATGAGCCAAATTGATGCGGTTAAGAAGTATGCAAGTCTTGAAATTCAGAACCTTGTCAAGTTCCAATGCACAAAAGGTAATACTTTATATTCTATTCTGTGATAACGAGTCCTAAAACTTCAGAAACTAAACCTCTCATGTCCATCCTGAAACCTACGAAACCATGTACAGTTCTACAAGTTTCAGGGTACAACATATTCTAAAGTGCATATCATCTCAATTATCAATAAAAGTAAAACAGTATGTAAAAGCAAAACTTTGTTTTTTTAAGAACAAAATAGACCTTTTTATTTTGACTATGCATTAAACTCAATATTAGGTTCGACAATTTCATTGCTTCATTATTGAAAATATTTGATTGACCTAAATAACCATAAAATTACTTGGCATATTGATTCCTTTTTGTCAAGGACAATGTTAAGGATAGAGGCAAGAAGTATTTTATTGATAGTATTAAGGCACATAGAGAACAACCTTAAAGCATCTACTGATCCTCCATCAGAGCTAAAAGCTCCCTTACAATGGAAGAGAAGAGGGAAAAAAAATATGAAGAAGAAAACCAAATATTTGAATGTCCTACTAATTGGTGCTACTTTCCTTGTATATTGCCTTTTGAATGCATGAACTGATCGTATTTCTCCCTTTGTAACAAGTCACTCACTAAGGGTGTAAATGAGCTATATCTATTATTGACTACTTAAATTTGGCTCGATAACAATTGAGCTTGAGCTACTTGAATAGTTTGTCCAAATGAGCTTTAACTTCATGATATTTGGCTTGGCTAGCTCATTAGTTCAATCAAGCTTGAGTCAAGTTTAAATATTAACTTAATTAGTAGTGTTGGGTTTACATATCAATCTTATTTTAATTTGAATATATATATATGTATATATTCTAGTGAAGAATTTAACTAAGCTTGAACCTATCAAGTGCTACTTTGAGTGGACAAGCTGAAGTCTGATTGTCTCGACTTGACTGTATACTGCTCTTCTGCTTACTTTATCTGTTTACTGAATTTAAATCGGCCGAACCACATGTTCTCCACTTGAGCCCCCACGCATTCACTGTTCCTTTTCTTTCTGGCACAAACTCTGCAAATGCTGGGCACTCATCTATGTTCCTAACAGACTAAGACAATCATGTAAGGAGATGTTACAGAATAAAATTGTGAAAATATTTAGAGACAAAGTTTGAGTTAGAAGCATATGATGTGATTAAGATTAGAATGTGTCCGTTCAAAATTTCCCAGTCAGTCCCTTGATTTAATCTTCAAAAGGAAAAAGTAGAGGGATGGTAGTCACAAGCTATGTTTTTCCAAAGCAGGCAAATTCTGGGGATGGGAGAGACTCTACTTCATGCATTGTATTATAATCAGGAAATACATTTTAAATGTCTGAATTATCAGGGATTTGATCTTTGCTAGGGATTAATGAACATGTACCTCATCTGTTTTTCATTACAGTATTGAATGGGAATCAGCTGCTTAGATAATTTTAGTTAATGGAGACAGGTTATAGCTTAACTTTTGATGTTTGAGGTCAATAACTAATCTTATCTAGTAAATAGTTAGGTTCAGGAGATGCTGATATCTGCATTTGAGCTATCCTATTTGTTTCCTCGTAGAAAGCCATCGGTGGAGGGTTTTCACTATGATTAATGCAAAAGCCATTTTCTGACAGCGTGCGTGTCTTTTCTTCAGACCTTGGCTCTAGCAAGTGGGTGAAGGTAAATGAGAAAAGAACACTGAATGGTGTTCTAAAGGAGCCTAAAATCATTATCCCTGGAATTCCCGGTGAGTGGCTTGGATCCTCTTATATAAGGGCCTATGTGTTCTTGCTTTTTGTCTTGCCTTCTGACTTGATTTGGGCACTGCACTACAAATGCAGTGTTTTTTATTGTGTCAAATAAGTCCAGCTTCTATAAAGTGTTCAAATCTGGGAAGTGGACTCCTCAATAGCAAACTGTTGGACGAGGCATCAAAGATTGGCTTCCATCCCTTGAACGAACTACAAATCTTTTGGCCAATAAAAGATACAATCTAAAAGGCCCTAAGTTCTACTTAGACAGGTATCGCTTCTAAATGGAGTGTGCTGAATATATAGAGATAGTGTCTTCATGTTTGAATTCATCCGGTGTATTGTACATGGCATGTCAGTGTCCACCCTCTCTTGTTTTACCTTAATAAGTTAGTGATAATTTCATGATTTGTAATTGTGGGAGCAGTAAGGGCAAGTACCTAGTGCATGACTACCTTGTAAATGAGGGATTAACCAGTAGGTTTTCGTTGGTCAACTTTGAAAAAACATTGTTTTTTCTTTTTTTGGGAAGTGTGTACATGTCAGTTTTATCACCCGCAACTTCTTGAACATTTTAAAATTTTCTGCTTTTCATGTCTCCACTAAAATATGAAATGGCTAGATATTGTACAATTTGATCCAGAGACGCACTTTTTAAGTTTGTCTACTTTGAGCCCTCTTTTTCTGGGACGATGCCCTATTGGTTATGTACTCGATCTTTGTTTAATGCAATTCCTTTACCAAGAGAGTGAAGATGGGCCGTAAACAGTTCCAAGGAGTTTTGACTGTTTTGAGGATATCAAAGAAAAGGTTACCTTTGAATTGATCAGAATCTTGAAAATTCAAGCAACCTGGTCTGGACTCCTGAAAAAATCAGTGTTGGTATCTTGCCAAATTGCAATGCATGTAAGTTGGACCAAAATAAAATATTTTCTTAAGAAATGTCATGGGAAAACCAATAATATTGGAAATTAGTTGAAATCCTACACTCTCCGTATATTGGTTTAGATTATGCTTTTTTGTAATAATAAATTTGCTGGATCGTTTATCACAATTAATATACTAATTATACACTTACAAATTATTATGAATATGGGATGAATATAATTATTTAATTATATTAAAGCATAATAGGTAACTATTCATGTGATTATTAAATAGTTTTCCTTGAAATGATGTGTTATTAAGGAAGGGCTTTAATCATTCAAAATAAACATTATGGAATGGAAAATTGTATTTTACATTAAATTATGGGTTGAAAGAAATAAAATTTGTATTTTTTTTAAATATTCTTAAAACTAGGGCTGTCTTAAAAATATTTTTAGAAATATAGTACTTAAAATTATTCTTAGGACACGATCTTCTATTGCTGTGTTATTGGTATTAGATTTCCTTGGGAATAAAATATAGGGTTTGGCGTGCTCTATAAGATTCAGACTTGGATGCCTTTTCTTTGAGGGGTAATCTTCGATTACCACTAAACAAACATAAATTTATCATTAATCTTAAGAAAAAGTATAAAAAAGTTTATAACATTTATTTGTATATATCAACCAATCATTAATCTTTCATTTAATCTATTTTAGTTTTCAACATTTTAATAAATTTACAAAAATATTCCTCCATTAGTTTTTCCGTAATGTGTGGACACATTGGAAATAAGCTTGCTCTTACCCCCTTTTCGTAGCTATGGATTAGGTATTTGCATGAATCAATTATATGTTAATACATATATACAGTAACAAAAAATTTAATAAAAGGATTTATTTGATACGATTTAAAAATATTGAGAATTATAATAGATTAAATAAAAGGTTAAAGATTGATTTGTAAAAACATGAAATGTTCCTACTCATACTTAGATCCTAACATAAACAACATACGCCAACTCTAATTATACAAACATCCAACAATTCCACATAAATCTTCACAATAGTCTAGGGTTTTATCCAAGTAATCTTGACATGTAGATTAATTCAACTATTAGATTTTTAGGTTGTAATTCCTTTATTATTTTAAGTTTGTTGCACAACACAGCCAAGTTTAACTTTACACTCAAATATCTTACCTAAGGGTCTAACTCTCATACTCACAGTTCCTATTATTGCAAATCTTAAGTTTATCTTAAACCTGTTACTCTGGTACCACCTCAAATGCTATGTCCTAAGTTCAAAGGGTGATAATAGTTTGCCACATGCTTCGCTTAAGTAGCTTACATAAGGCTTCTCTAAAATTAAAGTAGGTTTGTAACAAATTTCAACTTTTAAGGAAACATTGATTAATTTAGAAGACCTCAAGAGAAGTTGAATCATTCATATGAACATAGATTGGGATTTTTAATCTCTACTCCTTACTTATTTTAATCTCTTCTCTAGTGTCTGTCTCTACATCTCTTTTTCTTTCCCCCTCTCACATCATCCATTATAGTCCACTTCGACTTTAGTTCAACTAAGAATTATACTCTTAAGATTTTATTTCTTCTTATATTCTAAATTCTACCATTGTAAGACAAATGTGTAACATAAATGCATAATACATTCATATATATATATGTGTGTGTGTGTGTGTGTGTGTGTGTTCGTTAAAGAGCATGCACAATGTATAAGTAAAATTTAAATAATGATTATAATTTAAAAAATATATATAAATATAATCTAATATTTTTATGTATGTATAATTTTTTATGAAGAAAAACTTATGATAAATTACTAAATAGCATCTAATTCTAAAATATTCAAATAAATTTGCTACAATATAATATAAAAGATAAGAGCTTCTAAAATTATTTTGAATATGACACAAAAATTAGGAAAAATGTATTAATGATGCATAAAAAAGAAATCTAGAAAAAAAATAAGGAAATAGATGCTAAAACTATATATGATAATATGATATATAAAAGAGCAATTATGAGTTCTCTTTCATATAGAAACTTATTTACAAAGCATATATTATTTAGACCTTCAACTAAAGTAGTGAAACCAATTAATACAGTTAATATTTTCCAAAGGAGTGCATTACATCATGCAATTAGAAGAATTTTTCTTATCGAGACATTAATGCCCCACTCCATGTAAAAATTGAAATGGATGTATGGATTAGTTCTTGTTGAAGTGAGCCATGACATGCTTTGCCCATCCCAACATGACAATCATATCTATAAATTTTTATTTAAATTATTCATATAACACTCAAATTTTTAATTAATAGTTAAATTATTAAGTTATTATATTTTCCAAACTTATATTTTGCTTAAAAATGGAAATATGTCTTTATAAGTATTTCTTTCAAGTTTATAATGTTGTTTCCATTATATGTATTTAGAAAATTGAAAACAATATAAAAATTGACTATATAGTAGGTACTTTTGCTTTGTAGTGTTCTACCTCTCCTTTTTTTTTTTTTTTTTGTAGTCCAAAGATGAAATTATGAATTGGATTACTTACTGTTTTGCAAAAATAGTTTATAGTCCAAAGAATAAGGAGATGAAATAGATTGGTTAATGTTTGAATCTTTTTTCTTTTATTAACACAAACATGCTTTTCATATAAAAACATGATATTTGTTCTATATTTATTGTAGAACACATCAGTTTAATCAAGATAAGGAACAAATTAATTAAATGGATGTGGTTACAAGTTTAGATTTTCACATATGGTTTAGCCCTATGGATGACCTGCACATGGTGATAAGTAGCAATCCACATTCTCAAAGTATATTTATTTAAAAAAAAAAGGAGAAAGCATTAAAAACCTAATTGGTCAAAGCCAGGTCGCCTTTTTTCTTTTCTAATTTGAGGGTGGTGGCACTTACCACTATATGTTGGTTGCATAACCTACTTTCAAGGGTAAGTTACAACTAACTTTTGTTGGTATAACACCCTAGAAAGGGGCCTGTTAGTTTTTTCTAAGATCTTTATATCACGTATATATCCATGATATAAAGATCACCTTGTAAATCAAAGGTTGTAAAGCTTTAACTAGTAAATTTCTAAGGGTGTTTATTTAATTTACATACATCTGTTTAACTATATATATATGTATATATATATATATATATATATATATAAGTAATTCAACAATCCATAGTCACCGAAACCGTAAATATCAAATTATAAAAATTTTTAAAACTCTATAAAATTATCTTAATACTTGAAAGCCATAAATCAATAACATTATCAATAATTTTGTAAAATCATATAAAACTGATAACGAACGACTCAAGAATTATTTCAAGTAATAATAAATAACAAAACTAAGCTAGTTAAAGGAATAAATTAATAAATTTATAAAAATTACTTTACTTATGTACATAAGTAGCTTCACAATATGTATATATATATAAATATATTATTAAGCAATTTCCTTTTCTTTTCTTAACTTATATATATATATATGTCACATAATAAAGTGATGATCCTAAATAATTAAGCTAATTGAACCTTAAGCTCTTAAGTGTAAGTTAATTACTCCCGAGTTAGTAAAAAACCTTATAACATATATAAACTCACTCGAACCCTAAATCATACATAAACTTGCTCGAACCCTAAAACCTAGGATGATCAAGGACTTACGATCCTAAATAAATAATTAAAAATATAATTTGAATAAATTTTATTCAACTCTAGAAAATTCTAAAATTTCTTAAAAAGCAAATCATAACTTATAAATTAATTTGAGAATCAAACCCTAAAAGAATTTCATATAAGACAATTTCCTTATTTTCACTTATAAGTTATGTTACATATAAATAAGTTGTAAACTCTACTTTTTAACAGGCTTGTGAATCAACCAAGAGTACTTTTTGAACGTTTCCAAGGATCAACTAAACTAAGAATTTAAGTTTATATTTAAAAATGAATTTAATTTTCCACTTTGAAACCTTATTATCGATAAAACTCGAATATGAGAACCACGGATTCTAAAGTCACTCAAAACCCAAAACCCTAAAACAATTAAGGACTTGTAACCCTAAGCAGCTAATTAAGAATTTAATTTGAATAATTTTATTCAACTCTAGAAATTTGCATAATTTTATAAGAATTAAATCATAACTTACAATTTAATTTAAGAAATAAACTCCAAAAGAATTTCATATAAAACAATCTCCTTATTTTCATGCATAAGACTTGTGCACATGAATAAACAAACCAACCAATCATCTTAAATAACTTATCAATTGAGAGTTAGAATTATTTATCAATTAATAACTTATCAAAAACTAGTAATAAGACATTTCCATTATCACACCACAACTTATACTACATATGAACAAATTATCACTTTATTTTATATGTTCAACTTTTAATTAAGTGACAAGATAACACCATACCTTATTTACTTCCTACTTGGCCGGTTGGAAAAGAAGGAAAAGAGAGGCCATGCTTTGTCATTTGTCCATCACTCAAATGTCTTACACATTTACTATTCACCCCTTGATACTTACATCATCTAGTCTTATCAAAAAGTTGGTATTTGTGCATACTAAAAAATAATCAATTAAAACATTTTGTACACACTTCTCTTTCCATTCAAAAATCTGCCACTCTCTCTCTCTTTCACTCTCATTTTCACTTCCTTTTCTCTTACTTTAAACACAAACCAAAAGAAGAAATCTAACTCCATAAAATCTCAACATTGCCACCACTATTTTGCTTCCATACTCAAGGCATCAAGCTTTATTTTGTGCCCTTTATTTGTCAACTTAAAAAACCACTTTTAGGAACTTTAAAATCTCCTCAAAGCCTCACTTCAAAGATCAAGACTCTAGTTTCTAAAGGAGCTCGCAAGAAGGAGGAAAAACAAGGAACATAAGATGATACTTAGTTGCACAACCACCATTTCTACGCTTTTAGGACGAGTAAGTTGTTTCCTTGTTAAAGTGACCTAATATGTCATGTTAAGAGACCATGATTTCTTGAGGATATGAGCATAGTCATAAGATGATAAAATAGCTAAACCACCTTAAAAAGAAAGCTTGTGAACCCCTTTACATGGAAGTTGAAATATGAGCGTGCTAAATTGGTGTTATGTAAAGATATATATTTAATACTTAGAATGGAAGATTTTAAGTTGAAAAGATTATGAAATATGTACATGAATGAGGAGACATCATGCTGGACGTGGAGTGTATGTGAGTCATTTAGATGTTATTTCTACTTTTATTAAGTTAAAGATGCTCAAACCTAGCTTTAGGTAAAAGAAAATCCATTACATAAAGCTTTTATAAAGAAACTAACTTTGTAAGATATGAACAATGATATAGAAGTTGTGATAAGTATGAGATCTATTATTTTCATGTAAAGTATAAGTTAAGTAATCATGTCATGAAAGAGAGGTTAAGTCAAGATTTGAATATAAGTAGCTTAGGTTTATGATTTAATACCTAAACTTAAGGAAATGATAAAACAAGTTGAGAAACCAAGTGAGTACCCTTTGGATTCTTCACGGCCAAATCTAGAACCACAATGAAAGTCACTTAAAAATATGATAAAACCAAGTAAACAAAGTGAAAAAACCAACCAAGACAAGTACGATAAGTGTATAAAGCCTAAAATTCAAAATCAAGCCTAAAACTCTCAAAACGAGCCTAGAACTCTAAGTTGGGCCTCCATTAAAATTCTGACCAGCAATTTAAAATATTAAGAAAGGTCGTTTTCAAGCCCACAAGAAGTTCACTTAAGACTCCAAAAGCCCAACAAAGTCACTAACTTTAGTTTGAACTAAAAACAAGCTCATTTGACAACTTAAGCCCACATAAAAGCCCAAGGAGTTGTTGTTAGCACCAAGAATGTAAACCAAAGTTGAAAATTTGAACTTAAGGAGTATTTTAAGTTTAGCATAAAGTCCTAAGCCTAAGCCCAAAGAAATTTCCTAAGTTACCAAAAAGCCTGTTAACCAAATAAAGCCTAAAAGCACTCCAAATCATAAGGATAGCTACTGTTCTAACCTATGGGCAGTTTTTCGTGCCTCATCACGAAAATCTAATCTCATCACGTTAAATTACACTCGAAAACGATGAAAATTAACTATAAGATCATAAAAATCAGATTTAAAACAAGAAAGTTATACGCAATTAAACTTTAAGTAAAAATCAAGAAAAATATGAAAACAAATCAAAAGTATAACTAAAAAGGTTTTAGTTTAGTTTTCCAAATCCTATTTCAAATCCTTATAGTATTATATTTACGATGTCCAAGGGACCCAGCTTTTGGAAGACAACCTATCCCTGATTAATTTGATTGATCTGCATGGCTGAATGAGTAAATTTCCGATGACTCTTTACTTGATTTTGTTTGTAGAATAGATACATATAAACTTATATATATATAAATTTAGATGCTTGTAGGATATGTGAAATGCATATGTATGAACTTATGAATGAATGTGATGGTTTGTTAATTATATAATAATGGGAATTGTTTGTGATAATTTATACGTACAATTATATGGAATGAAATTGTTTGATCACCTTTAAAATTGAGTTAATCACTTATATGATTAAGAAATTAAATGGATCATACATTCCCCATAATTGCATTCCGATAACACCAACTGTCGCTTCACGCGGAAGATGAGAAGGGACTCATAGAAGAAAGAGCCTCCTGAAGATTGGGCACTAGCTATGTCATCATTTTTATTAAGTCTCTGTCCTAAGCTGATGGGCTTACTAGGCTCCGAGAGACGCCAACCGTTAATGAAGGGTTGTGTCTTGTAACTTCTACTTAGGGCGTGTATTTGTGGATTACGGAGGCCATCACACCGCTAGACTTAGGATTTTGAAAATACGAGCCGTTATTTAGAAAGAAAGTATATTATAAACAATCTATGTATGTGTGTGTGTGTATATGGTTTTGTTTTGACTTGAACACAATAGTACAAATGAATTAAAACCCAAAGTTTAGAACCCGGATTTTGGTTTGGGTTAGTTAATTATCTCTAAACCCCGACTACAAGGGGCGTAATTCTAAGTCGTATGTAGTTCCTAGGCTACTACATGCGTTGTTCAACATACTAGTTATTCATGCATTCATATGATTGTGTATCTAATAAATTTCTGTCATACGGTATTGATGAGGGTATTTATCTTACTAAGTGTGAGCTTAAACTCCAATAGTTTTTTTCCTTACAGGTTGATCGATAGTTAGGACAGGGATAGGAACCGAGTGCAGAGTACTACTATTGAATGAGTATGATGAAAAGCTTATGTAGTTAATTCGAAATGTTCCGAAAAATGACTAATACCTCAATTAAATTTAGTATCTTTAATAAGTTTAGAATTTTCTGGAATTGTCTATCTTCTTTTACTATTTTGGCAGGGGATACCGATTCTCCATGGTTCCTCAAAACCATAGAAAAATGGATATCCATAATTATTTATATTATATAATGAGTCAATGAACTAAAATTAAAGATCTTAGTGAATAACTGTTTAGAGTCTTACAATCTCTAACTTGTAAGGCGATTTTCTTATCATGGGTGCACACGTGATATGGAAATTCTAGGCAATACTACTAAGGCCTCCTTAGGGTTGTTATACCTACCAAACAATAAGAAGGGATATCTAAACTCCAACAATCATAAAGCCACCAAATACTTTTAAAAGTTTAATTCAACTATCCTACTTGCTTTTCTAAACTTATTATTCTACTTTCTCAGCTTAATGGAGCACTCTACACTCGAATTCTAGCATAGCCCCAGCTTTGTATGACCTGCAAAAAAAAACTATTGGGAGGTAAACAACATCTAGCTTATTGAGTAACTTTCCTATCTTACCACCAAATAATAACAAGTAAGTTATTAATCAAACATATAAATGTATGAACAAACATATGCAATCCAAACAATATATACAATTGGCCACTAACTGTATATAACATAGTGTTCACACCTACTATTGCCTTGGATGGGAAGTATTTAAGCATGTCATGACCTAGGTATCCACGTTCAATACGAAATCTCTTAACAATATAATCACTCTCAACAATAGATACGGCTTAGCCTCAAGTAGAAGGCGGCACTCTTTAAAGCCAAGTAGTTCTCAAAAGTTGAGGCAAGAACATGTCACACAAAATACATGGTACGATAAATAATTACAATACATAATATCAATATGGATCCATCTAAGCATGATCTCCCACTCTACTACGTGGTATTAACACCCTTTAACTCATGTTATAAGATGTAATGCATGTCCAGTTTAATTAGCGGCCAGATATTTATTAATTCTGAATTCATGGGGAAGTTAAGCAAGTATATTCCAAACACTCTAATGCCTTATGTTCAAATGCAACAAACAAGAGTGTTTGAAATATCTTAAAATATTTTGCAAGCATAGTTTAACCAAAACAGACACACATAAGTTCCCATATACCCCAACATGCATCAAGTTCATTCATCATATATAATTAGATAGTATACTAGCTACAAACACAAAACAAAGTAAAATAGGGGGCGATATATTTACTCATCCTTGAAGTCAAGTATTCCTTGTAGTCCTCGGTAGTCTAAACTTGATATCCCAAATCACCTTAGTAAGGTAACTAAAGTAAATAAGTCTCAACTTAAATGTAATCTATTCACGAGCCTCTCTATAATTTTCTTATTTCTGCTTATTTCATATCTTGATCATAACTTTCCCGTTTTAAGTGGGAATTTTGCATTCTTATAGTTGATTTTCATCATTTTTGAGTATTCTTTCATTTGGTGAGGTTATTTTTGGGCGTTTAGGTCAACAAGGTTTCAGTTTGGGCCTTACAAGTTCATGGGCTCAAATGGCGAATATGGTCACTTTATGGCTTGGGCTTAGTTTTAGGATTTGAGCTTAGCTTTTGATCTTGGGCCTTACACTTAATATTTTGGGCTTTCTTTTAAGTATTTTAAGTGAACTTTTCCTACTCAACACTTTAAATTTTCACCTTAAGCCATGGTGTTGCTCTTGTGAGCTTAAATAGACCATTTTTACTAATTTAAAGCCCTTGCCTACTAACGGGCCTATAAAGGATGCTTTAATATGCTTTTAGACTTAATAGACTCTTATATTTTATTTTATGAGCCTTTTAATTTAGGGATCAAATATGGCCACTAAGTTATTGAGCTCTATTTTTTGGTTCTTTTAAGAGCTTTTGAGCTTATTTCACATTTTAGGGCCTTAAGCCTAACTCTACTTATTATTTTAGGCTTACGCCTACTAAAAGTCTTAAGATAATTCCATTTTCTATTAGGATTCAAATATGGTTCTTTTCATTTATTGGGCTCTTAATCATATTATTAAGTTTTTAATAACTAACTAAGCTAATTTAGGCCAAATTTGCATTCTAGGACCCTAAACGTGATTCTAACTTATTCCAATGGGCCAAATATCCTAATGAATCCACTGAATAACCCATTTTACTAAGTGTTCCAAATCTAGTTCATCTCATTAATAGAGTTTCTAACATTATTCCTATTACCTCAATCACCAACTTAACTATTTTAAACCATTAACTCATTATTATCCTACTTGATATGAATGAATGTATAATTATAAAGCTCTAAAATGATATGTATATGATTATAACATATTTATATAGTATTTATAATCTTAAAGTCTCAAGATATCATAGGTATAACTCGTATGAACAAGAAAGTCAAGTCAGGTGAGTTTTACCTTAGGTTGACCTGCACGAGTTCCAACTTTTCCACTAAAAAACAAAGTCAAAAACTACTCCTTTGAGAGAAAATGCTTGTCAACAAGAAACTAAGGTGTGTATGTGATCTTTTGGTTATGGTAGCTTGTCATTTGGTGGTGTATGGTGGCGGTAGGACTAAAAAGCGCCGATGTACATGGGGAGGGTCTGATAGCTCCTTTTGTTTTGTCCCCTCTTTCCTTTGGTTTTTGTTCGAGTTTCTTGAGAGTGTTTCCTAGGGTTTTCTATGCATAAAAAATGGTTTCAAATGAGAGTTTTGGAGGGGTGAAATGATAGATACTAAAGCTGGATTAAAGAGGACAAAAGATGGCTTGAGAGTGTATCTTAGGGTTTTCTATGCATAAAGAATGATTTCAAATGAGGGTTTTGGAGGAGTGAAATGATAGATACTGAAGCTGGATTAAGGAGGACAAAAGATGGCTAACTTAGGATAAGGATACATGGTCCTCTCTTGGTACTATTGTACCTTGTTTACTATTAAAGGAAAATTGTCCTTTAATTCCTAGTTAATGCTTTATCCTTAGTTCTTAATTAAGTTTGACTTGTTACTAATTATGATGTAGTTGGTGGATGGATTAAAGGGTAATTAAGCTAATTAATTGCGATTGTACTCAATTAAGCAATTTATGCCTAATTAGGGTGTAATTAGGGTCTTGCCATATTTTATCACTTTAATTAAGTTCATCGACCTATATTACTTTGTTTGTTAGAATCTTTTATTATTTGAGATCGATTAAGGTTTTCGATTAGAGAAATTATTTACTATTAGTGAATAGTTTAAAAATACACTTAGGGTTTATAATTAGGGTTTTGGACTTCCAATTAAGGTTTTACTCAATCTATTGATATTTTCCAATCATTTTAAGGTTTCCCATATATTAAGGTTTTTAGGGTTTTACACGTACAATTAAGGTTTTAGGGTTTTTTGACTTATTATTTAGGGTTTATGACTTATAATTTATAGTTCAATAGTTTTATCTGTGGATTTTATTATTATATCTTAAGCCATTCTAGGGATTTTTAATTAACTTCTATATTTAACTTTGAGTTCGAATCCGAAAGTTTACAGGGTTTATATTGTTTCCCTAAGTATAATCTTGGTATTCTAAAGGAGATATTTTCATATAATTCCTTTAGCTTTATATGATTATTCACTTTTAACTTATAGTTAATTATAAAGTTAAACTTGATTAGTGGAATAAAGTGTAATTAAGTTTCTTAATCTTAATTACATGTACACTTGACATTATTAGGTATAGTTTACGGCTTAAAGTGCCAAATTAAGTTAGTTAAACTCATTGGGTCATCTTGTCTAATTAGTTTAAAGAATTGAGACAATTATTGCTACTTAAGTACATCTTAGAGGATAGATTAGGGTTTTAAGGTAATTAAGCGATTAGTCTCCGATTAATGAATAGTTTTACTATTCAATTATAGTATAACAGTTGGATTAAGGTTTTTAACTATAGATTAGGGTTTTACAATTTAAGGCTTGTGCGTATTAGGTTTCCAATTAGGATTCTAGTGTTTGAAGATTCATTTAAGGATTATAATTTCATTTTAGGATTTTGAATTCATTGTTAGAGTTATCTATACCAATATTTATTTTTAGTTTAGCTTACCTTTTATCGATTTTAAGGAACTCTCATGGGCTTCGACTATCGGTTTTTTTCCCATTGGGGTTTGGGGTTAGTTTCGTTATATTAGGTTAACCTTAGGAGTTAAATATTAGTTATTAGTATTTGTTTATAGGATTTTAGAGCTTTTGAGTATAAGGGTTAAACTAGGGTTAAGAATGCCATTTAGGGTTTTAGGAGTTTACATTAGGGTTTTTGAGCATAGCCTCTTACGTTCAAGATTAGTTATCTTGTCGATATTAAAGGTATCTTTCGAAAGAATCTATTAACATTTAACCCCCGTTCTAGGAAATTTGCTGGGTCTATAGGTGGTAGTCCATATTCGCAAATATTTTTTTTTCAAAAAAAAAAAGGAGAAAGCTAAAAAACCTAATAGGTTAAAACTAAGTCACCCTTTTTCTTTTCTAATTTATGGGTGGTGGCATACATTACCATATATGAGCTGCATGACTTACTTTTAATGGCGAGTTGTGACCTATTATTTTATTTGGCTATTTATTAGCCACCTCAAGATTAGAAGATCGTCGATGACCACTTTGGGAGGTTAGGGTGGTTAGCAAATGGCGTTTGCAACAATCGATGGCTTTTCCTTTTTATTTTTAATTTTTTCTCTTTTTTTTCATTTTTCATAAATCTTTTGAATGAATTATATATAATTATATTTAATAATGTTATTTAATTTAAATCTTTACTGACCAATTAAATTTTGATGCGTGTCCCTATATATTATTAACAAAAAAAAATTAAGAAACCATATCATATATTTATCAATATAATATAAGATACTTATTCCCAAAGGAACACAAAATAAAAGTATTTTTTATTATAATTTTTGTAGGAAAAATTCTATTAAAGACCCAATATAATAATAATAGGAGGAAAAAGGAAAATAATATTATATTTTTTTAAAAATCCCTAATATAGGGCTCTTTAAAAAAAAAATCCCACAAGAGTTTCCAACATCTAATTTTAAGATCTATTGAAATGTAGTGTTGGAAAAACAATTCTAAAAGCCAATCTTATTTAACTACTATTTAGATTGTCTTTTTTGTTATCTATATCTTATCTGTAAATATATTTGATATGTATCTACTTAAAATTTGGTGCTTGAAAAATTATCTTATTTATTTTTATTTTATAATTACGATGAAGATAGTGATTAAAGCATGAGAACTAAGAAGTAAAAATTTAACTTTTAAGAAAAAAGATTTTAAAAAATGTACTTTATACATTGGAAAATGATATTTGAATTGGTATTTGTATAAAATGAATAATGTGGATGGTATATATATTCAAATATATAGGGATTTATTAAATATTCAATTTTAGAATAAAGGTATATATGTGATTAAATTTTTATCTTTTTGTTGACTTCTTCTTACCAAATGCAAGATTTAAATAAATATTAAAAAGACACCAAAAAGTGGGGTTGGAAATAAATATTGCAATTTTTTAAAAAATCTAAAAATATGACATCCCCTAAATTCCAAATACTTTGTCACTAGAGCATCATAATTCACTCGAGCCAAAGTTTCCCATCCAATGATAACCTAAGTCCAACCTCTTTCTTGGATAACTTACTATATTTCTTCCTAGCAGTATGATTGTATCGAAGCATGATCTAAAATTAACAAAGCAAAAGGGAGACTTCAATTTGGTATTGTGTTTCTAAAATTATGATGCTATGAAAAATTTTGCCAAGTAATTTAAGCAATCAAGAGTTTCTATAATGCAATGCTAACTTGTTGCAACACGAATTAATGAAGCATTAGGATTAAAGTACAATGAAATCCTAGTCTAGTTCACAATCTCTTTCAACGATAAGTTGTAGCATCTAGTAGGCAATTGTGTTAAAAACTTAAATATGGGCAAAACTATAGCAATCCCAATTCATTCAACAAGTTTTAAATGCTCAATACGCATTTATGGACAACATGCAAAGACAATCCCCAATCACTTCATAATATCTCCTTCTTCTTCACCACCCTCGCTACATTCCTCATATTCTTTCTCTTTTCAATATTCACAAAGCATAAATTTTTAAGAGTGATTTTGTGAGACTCAACAAAAATTGATAAATAATTCATAATCGGTCAGTTCGAAAATGAATCGTAAAATTTAGGCCGATCGTATAAATTATCCGATCAAGCTTGAATTTTTACTAAGAAATTAGAAATATTAATAAAAATGATCCCATAAGTTTGGATTTGGGAATGTAAATAATTAAATATTTTAATATTAAGTTATACGTATAACACCCATTATTTATAGAAAACGTGTAAAATAAGTTCCGATAATTAACGAATTGCTAAAGGTAAATTATATGTAATTATATAAATTAATAAGAAATAAAATGAAAAGTTTAATGCTTAAGACACACTTTAAAAATTAGAAATGAAATCAACATTTCTAAAATTAAGTTAAACCGTCTTGATAAAGGTATTAAGAATTAAAAGAAATAACTGTATAGTTTTAACATCTTAAATTAAGCCTATGTATATATAATTTTGTTAGAATTATTAAGTTTATTAGGTCTAATAACTATACCATAGAATTTCGTAATTTTAAATATAGCTTATAATAAATCTTTTGAAATCAACTATGTGATCTTAATAACTAGTATCAATGAGTAAAATTATGTATAAGATGTATATAAATAAATCTCAAATAATTAATGAAACATATCCATATATATCATATATTAAAGAAAAGTGTATTTAGAGCTTTATTTTAGAGTGTAAGACCAATGAAAAATTAGTTTCAAATAAGATCAAATGATAGTATGATTTTTCTAAAAGTTATAATGAATAGTCTTGTAAAGTTAAATTTCGAAAATAAATTGAAATACAACCAATATAGAATATAACATAAAAGTTTATTGAGTCAAATTTTAATTAGTCTAAAATAAAAATTTTCGATTAGGTGTATAATATAACGTTCTACTATTTTTAAAATATATTATGAAGTTTTATAAAATATAAATCATGATAAAATTCCACTCAAAAGGTCACGTAAAATTAAGAATTAAAAAATAATATATAACTCATCGCTTTAGTTGAGGTGATAAAAATGCACTATATATTGGCGAAAGCCAATTGTGGCAAGTGACATACGAGAAAACGAGAATCAAGGAAGAGAAGAGAGGAGAGAAAGAAGAAAAGAGAAAGAGAAAGAGAAAGAGAGAAATAAAGAAAAGGGAGACTTGATGAAAAGAAAAAGAAAAAAAAGGAAGAGAAAAAGCAGAAAAAAAAAACAGAAAGAAGAATAATGAAAGAAATAGGAAGATTTAAGCTCTTTTGGGGTTCGAAATTTCCAGATAACTTTGTTTTCATAATTATAAGTATTGTTTCTTTTAATTGATATTTAACAGTTGTAAAAAAGATATATTCATAATCTATTATTTTCTTAAATAGAGTATTTTATCTATATAATGTCATAAATTTCTTCTTGTTTGAATTTTAACTTAAAATATTGATAGCTATATTTTTATTATTTCCATTTAATAACCGATAAAAGAACTAGTTAAATATATACATATTTCTATGAATCATTTTCTCCATATACATATATATACATAAGCTATGTATTTAAAATGGCATCTAATTAATCCCACCGTTAGTATATGTAGCATAATATGATGATTTCACATATAAGATAAATTGCATACTATATAACATTTTAAACATAATTAGTTCTATTTAAAAAAATATAATCACATGTTATAGACATATATTACTTATTAAATGATACTTTCACTAATAGCATTATATTACATTATTATGTTACAACTATATATATATATATATATATATATATATAACAAAGGTTATATGATAAGTAATATATAAATTATGATACATATTTAACATGTATATATCTAACACAATGATATATATATTTAATAAAGTTTTGATTATAAGTAATATAGAATATGAACAATTAACAAAAATTATAAACTTAAACTAAAAATAATGAATTGAAGCTTATATGTAATAAAAGTATAAATATTAAAATAATATTTATAATATAGGAGCAAGTGGTGACGATATGACCCTACATCAAACTTGAGTGAGCAAATTGGAGACTTTAGGTAAGTTTAAGATTAGTACGTCACTGTATTTTGGAGTATAAAGTACTGTTTCAAAGTATTCAAAGGCTTAAGATTATACTTATTTATACCTGAAGGTTGTTTAAATGTACACATGACTATGTGTGAGTATTCTTGAATGCACTGTGTATTATTGGCTTATTGTATTGGTTTTGCAATTTTTTGTATTATGTGATATAGACTCACCTTAACTAGACTTAATAATATATGACTTGTAAAAATTAACTAGTCAAGCATAGACGTTTAAGGTTCTTCGACCAAATACTAACCCCTTTGAAAGGGATAACGCTAGATAGCATAATTGATTCCTTTTTTATTATTAATTGAACTAAGTGACAAAAAAGGACGTCATGGCAAGAGTAAAGTTAATGGTTCAAAGGTAGTTACAGGAGGAATAGTATCTCCATTGCATAAGCTTGGGTTTGGTCATGAGATATTGATATACATACTAAATTCCTCAACCCAGATTAGAGCAAGTGTAATTCTTTAATCTCACAATGGATCGGATAATGTTGTGCGATGGCATTTGTTTGTTACATTGCATTAAAATAACTGGCTGATAACTCTGTTCGTGCTTGATGTGTAGTTTTAAATCTCCATCCTAACTTATTGAGCGATTGGTTACTCATATCCCTATAAATGTTGTTACAAGTACAAGTTAGGAAGCAGCTTTATAAATATCTTAAAGTTAGTAACTGTTGGATTCTAGGAAGTTATAAAACAAAACTGAAGAATAGATACATTTCTAAGGTCTTAGATTTTACTTTATAATCCTTAATTGTCAAATAAAGTATCACTTATGTCACATCCCGGCAGAGCACAGGATATACCATCACATAGGAATATTTATTTATATTCAATAAAAGTTCTATTTATAATAAAAGAGTAATACAATAAAGTTTAACTTTACACCTATTTATATAAAACAGTACATCTGTTAAACTTAACAAAACCTAAAACACTATAACTTTTTTTTTTTTATTTCATATGTACAGATTCTTCATGGAAGTAAGATCAAAATATAGCAAGGCTTCTTCAAAAGTGGCTAACTCTGTCCTACACACTGTCAAAAGACTTTTCCTCTCAATTGATGTAGATGCTTAGTCAATTCTCTTCATAGCCTGAGGATACACAAATAAGCTCTTTGTAAGCTAAGTGAGAGTGGATAAAATAAGCATAATACACATTCACAAAGATTAATACTATAGAAAATTTAATTTCACAATTCGAGTTATTAAGATAAACTGTTTATGCAAGGAATTGGTGCCATACTTATGCACGTGGCATGTATCGATACCAATATCTTATGCTCTTCAAATTACTCATCAGGTTAATTGACATACTTAGGCATTTGGATATAACATCCAAGAACTTGGGGTAACAAAGAGCTACTTGAAAGTTGGACCCTCAACCTACTAAAACATAAATCACCCATTGTGGTTTGAAAGTCCAGCACATAGCCGACCTAGTTGAAACCACACATCATGGCTAGAATAAATTAAGCAATACAATTCTATATACTCAAAACCTAGCTTAGCAATATTCAAGTTTTTAGAAACTTGACCAAAGGTCCTTTTGTGCCATGCTATGAATGCAGTAAATAACACAATATCCCAATATCAGGCATGAATCTCAAGTTCCATATCATAACAATGTGACTGTCTCAACTTCGGTTTTGTTTCTTAACTTATAATACATTTCTTCGTATAGGGTTCACTTAGGTAAACACCTTAAAGGACTAATTAATTTTTGAGTTTCTTAAGCAGAGATACATATCGATAAATTAGTCATACATGAAGAAACACTTGATTCGGTTAATGCACATTCAACAAAACTATGTATCCAATTAATTCAGCACATCATTACAGTTTATGTCACAACTAACTCCAAGTCAAATAATCATAGGTCTGATGCACAAAAATAGAAATATCCACTTACTCGAGCTTGATAGTAGCATAAAATCCTAAGCTTTACGATGCGATCCTTCCTTACATATCTCACCTAGGAAAAATATACAGAGACCCTAAGTCAATTACGCATCGATACCAAACTCTTATGAGCTTTTACTGTTGCGATTTTAGGCTTCTTTCAATTGTATCTTATTCATTTCTTATCTGATTTTAATAAACTTTACATCATCACAATTATTATTTTGAGGACTATTAGGATATCTTAAGAATCAAGACTAATCAATATTGTCAAAAGCCTAAAAATACCCTTTCCAACTACCAACTTAATCGTATGTTATCGTAACTTCGTAATTGACTCAAGTAAGCTTTTCGACCATGCTCAATATCAATTACATATCATAGTTACCAATCTTACATTATCTAATAAACACTTTAATAGTATTATTAACTATTTTGCATATTAAACTAATATATAGGTTTATACTAGGAAAATACATAATAAATAACATACCAGCTCGATTAATTATACAAAAAATACTGTAAACTCACAAAAATATATAGTTTGGATATTAACGATCAATTGTACTAAATTAGTTTATCGCTTATATTTCTAACAATAGCGTTTTAGCTCAAAATTAGTGAAAATTAAGAAAATAAGTTAATTTAATTATAAGATAAAAATTAAGTGTTCCAAATATCATTATAAGCTTCCAAAAGTTAGAATATATAGGGTGAATACATTGATTTTGTCATAAACTAATTATTCTAACAAAAGAGCAAAATTGCTAATTTTATTCAAAATAATTATAATAAATAGCAAACTTGTTTATTTTCAAAAATTATTATTATTGCAATTAAATATATATATTAAACATATTATGTACAAAAATTTAGTTTGAAAGGACATTATTTAATATTTCAAAAATTTAATTTAATTTTCGTTCAAACAAAGCAATTCCTTAAGCACCTTATATTTCCACTAATTATTTAATTAAAATAAAATTATGAACTTGATCTACACATAAAATAACCTTAGAAAACCAAGTTTTATAATTAATTAACATTATTTAGTATTTTTAGAAAATTAGTAAACATTTAGTTGGAAAATTGGTTCACCTGAACCGGTTACCTTTAGCCACTCATCCTTATCAGAACAACTGACCGCACCACCCTATCTTTAACCCCAAATGGCCACCACAGCAAGATGTCGACACCTTCTTAAACCGGCCTAAACAAGATCATGCTCTATTTTTCCCTGTTTTTTTTTTTTTCTAAATTTTCCGTACTTGAATTTGGTTCACTAAAAGGTTTGATATTTGATATTGCGGGTCTATTTATAGTTTTGAAGTTGGTTAGGTTAATGATTCATTGTGCCACATGTCATTAACCTAGCTTAGGTGTCATTTTTAGGTGAATTCAACATGCTAAGTGTCGTTTTCTTATGTTTTGACTTTTGACAAATCATTTTTTATTAATCTTAGGCTGCCATATCATTTGATGACTTAACTTATCTATTCATTTTTTATTAATTTTTCATTATTTTATACTAATTTACCCTATTTCTTATAATTTATTATTATTATATATATTTAATACATATAATGCATATTCTATGTTAATATATATATATATATTATATATAATTTAACTTCATTTATTATTTTTGGAAGTTAAAGAATTTATCCCTAATATCTCACTATATCTTAAAACTCAAATTTTGCGTTTTTAATAATCATTAACTTTATTGATAAATTAACGTTTTTTCTTAAATTAATCATTTTATATAACTTATTTTAGAAAATTGACTTTACTAGAACACTTTATCTAACTTTTCTAGCATTATTGTAAAGTTTGAATTAAAACGAATAACATAGTCGATGCTCTAAATTTATGGGTTCAGATTATAGGATTATTGTATAGGCTCGAAATATTGGGGTATTACAACTTAGGTAAGATTATGCTATGAAATCATGTAAATATTAATTGTAACATTTGAATCTTAATATGTATTTTTCATACTTAGGTAAATAACCTGTTTAATTTGTTAACTATTTATTTTAGAGCAGGTTAGTTGTGGACGCCTTGTGTAAATCAGATCTAAGATAGATGCTATAAAATTAGCTTCTATCCTAAAATGGTTTATACGATAAGACTGTTATAACTCTATCATTTCAAGATATGATAAATTTTGAACAAACAATGTATATACAATACATTTTATCGCACAATCTTACATTTATCACTCCTAAAATCAATAATTTCTACACATACAACCATCACATTATCTCACCAAACTCTAAATAAAAATCCAATTTTTCTTCCTATAAACAACAAATCTATAAATCCAAGTAGAGATTAAGGTTATGCGTACCTTTGATTTGTTGGCATATAAGAGAAATCCACAAAAATCATGGGGTTTAAGTGCTTGGTAGTTAAAGAGTGAGAGAAAGTTATGTGATAGAGAGAGAGTATATATTTATAATAAGAGGAGAAGAGAATAGCCATGAAGTTTGAATTTGTAGATCAACCACGGTTAGGGATCATAGTTGTAGTTTTGTCTATAGTCCTTCCATTTTCTACGTGTTTTTGTTTGAGGCATGATTACAAGCGTGATCTAAGCTGTAATCTTCTCAACCTCAAATTTTTAGTGAGTCAAGCAAGTCGGAAACCCTATAATGACTTGCCTAGTAGCATCTTTAGATCAATAGAACAAGATTATACAGATACCATACCTAAATGAAGCATATGTGGGTACGGAGCCAGATTGCCTTTGATTTGTTGGCATAGAAGAGAAATCCACAAAATTCGTAGATAACATATTTTTTATTAATTATTATTTTTTATTATTTACAACTAATGTTATAACCAATAGGGTCCTATTAAGTGAGGGCCACTCAGACTTGTCATCACAAGGCATGAAGGAACATACATAAACTCGCAACTAATGTTGCCACTTATACCAATTACCAATATGTGTAGCACAATCCATTCGCATCTTCCCCATTACTACCATCACATATGAACATAGAATCTTATAGGTTTGCCACTTATTATAAGTACACCAATGCGTCCTTAGTTCAACCTTATGGCTGTTTTTGCACTTTTGCCCATGTACATAGGTCAAGTAGTGGTTATCACCTCAAATATGTATTTGTTATAATCAAATATCACAACACGATAGTCGCTAGCTACATTGCGCCACCTATCAAACTTCCTTTTTATAGATTTTATCAATACTTTACCCATGCCCATTTCCATAAATATCTCAATCCTCCTCTCATTGAAGTAATCTTTAGAATTATAAAAGAACTTCTTTACGACTGTAGCAATAGACAAGTTCCTTACATCTTTCAAGTCATTATTGTAATTCCCAACAATATTAGTAGTAATAAGACCAAAACAAGCCCTGTCATCATATGTTAAGATCTACATTTTCAGGTGCAAGCCATTGAAGTATGGTCTAATGTATGGCTCATCATGTGAGTTTCATCATAGTATTTACGAAACTTATGGGCTACACTTGAAACATTGCCTTCTTTGTTAGGTCTCTGCATTATTTGTTCTTAGCTCGAGTATTAAAGTTGCCTGTTACATGATGAATGCACCAGTGCCATAGCCAACTATTTGGCTACACTATATTGTTGCCCTTTACAACAAATTTTATGCTAACATGGTGGTCAAAGATCAGGCATATATTCCAATGATCCTTTATCACGTATGCTAGCACGTACATTAACAACTACCCCTAACTATCCTAACACTCCTCTTCTACCAATGCAAACCCTAATGGTATGATGTGATTTGCACCATCAAACCTGGTCGCGATGAAAAGCTTATGCTTAAACTTCTTGTATAGAAACATTCCATCAAATGTGATCACGAGCTTGAAAGTAAGGAAATAGACAATTAGACAATATGCATATTCATGAAATCATTTATTATGTATTATAACTTAAGTAAAGTATATCATCATACCTACAATGGAGGAATGCTTCAATACATGATCCGAAAGCCCTAAACACTCTATCGAAAAACACATGACTTGGAGTGTTGCTTTCTATCAATTTCCACTCAACCATCATACCTGGATTGCCTTCTACATGTCATACAACAGTTTAGGGAGCACTTTTGCGAAATGAAAATTTTATTATTTAATAAGAAATTCTATTATTCAAGTTGCATCAATTTCATGTTAAATTATTGTGAAGTGAGTATAACATATATAAACAATATATACATGAAATTACTAGCCCATAGAGTTATAACGTAAGATATTACAATATTGAACAATTTTAAGTAGGAAATTACTTATATATGTATGCAAATACTATAGAGAGAGAAATTGCTTCACCCACTAGATTTTTTCCATAAAATGCAAAATCCATCAAGAAAGAGTGTGTAAGAGTGATATAGATCACAATTACACCTTCAATTTGGAAAAAAAAAAAAAAAGGCTTTCAACAAGGGTAAGAGTTTAATGTACAGAGAGAAGGTAGTTTAGTTGAATGTGGAAGAAGAATGTAAAAATTATAGCCCAAAAAGCTAAATTTGTTAAAAAGCTGAATTTATATTGAGCAACAAATTTGATTTTTGAAAAGTTGAATTTGAATTGAATTTTTGAAAAGTTGTATTGACATGCCATATTTTTTTTTTGTTTATTTTTCAAACGACTATATTTTTGAGTTCTTTTTTTTTTAATATTTTACAATATTTATTTTATCAAAAAAGCGAATCAAAGGGGACCTTAAATTAATGAGATCAATTTTTGTAAACCCATTTCATACCAGATATCCAACATCGGCATTTCAAGACCCAATCTTAATAGATTTTAAAATCAGATGTTGGAAACACGAAAGCAATATTAGCTAGGCGAGAAAAACTACATTGGGATTATTTTTAAAAAAGAGAGATTTTTTTTTAAAAAATAATATTTTATGAACTTAACGCTATAAACTAACATTTTTAAAAAAACGTATAAATTCATAATAATATTTTATGAAATTAACGCTATAAACTAAAAAGAACGATCGAGTCGAGTCGCACGTTATTTTGCGCGTATCTCTGAACTCTGAAAATTCCGATCATAATCATCGTGTTCTGTTCTTATTCCCGCATCTTCAACTCGACGCCCTCTCTCCTTTTTCTCCAAATTCTCTATCTCCTTCTCCCTCTCTCTCTCTCTCTCTCTCTCTCTCTCTCTCTCTCTCTATATATATATATATATATATATATACAGCCAAAATGTATCCTCCACCGCCGCCGCCGCACGGTCTTATGCTGGTCAACTGCTCCAACTGCCGCAGGACTCTCCAACTCCCTCCCGGCGCCCGATCTATCCGCTGCGTCATCTGTCAAGCCATAACGAACATCGCCGATCCCCGCACCGCCCCTCCCCCCACCAGCCACCCTCCTCACTCCTCCTACGCGCCGACACCCCCTCCTCCTCCCTCCCCCGGCCAACCACCCAACCCCCACGGCAAGAAACGGGCCGTGATTTGCGGGATATCTTACCGCTACTCTCGCCACGAGCTCAAGGGTTGTATTAATGATGCTAAGTGTATGAAGTTCTTGCTCATTAATAAGTTCAACTTTCCTGAACACGCTATTCTTATGCTCACAGGTAATGTGATTTCCACTTTCTCTTAATTTGTATTGTTCATTCATTCATTTATTCATTCAGAACAGTGAACGACTGTGATTATGAATCTACGAGTTTAATGAGATTATTGGGTTGAGTATTAACTAGAGAACAATTTCAAGTTCATTGAGATTTTTGGGCATCTTCTTTAGAATTTTAATGATCAATTATGCGTTGGATCATGCTTACACCTGTTTACAAAACCCTTGCTCAACCATTGAATCAATTAGACCGAGTTATCGAGAGGCCCTCATGGTTCACATGACAAGGACAATCTCCCCTTCTCCTATGTAACCAAGTATGTCGTGCCATTCTTCTGGTTGGCAAAATCATAGTCAAGGTTTTCTATGAACGTTTTGCATTGTATTACTTTTAAGCAATAGATTCATAGTTTTACCTTTTTCTGACGCGCGGGAAATCAGTAGCCCGTAAGAGGAAGCTGTGGAGTTTATGTATAGAAAACACTACACTCTCTTTGACATCAAAATTCTTGTATAAGTAGAAAGATAATGTCTTACATGAACATAATTGATTCTGTTAAGAGTGTTGATATTGCACTTCCAATGAGATGTTTGGGTAACACATGGTCACACGGATCTCCCTTGATCTCCCACCTCACCATGACAAAAAGAAAAACTCACTGCTAGCCAATCCTTTGACCATGGATCCTCATGGGCAGACCTTTTGGATTGCTAGAACCAGTTCCACAATCTATGGGGACCACCCCCACGCCTTGTTTCGTTTCCAATTCATATGATCTAATTCCTATTATCTAATTTATTGGAATTTGATCAACAATTTATTGTTTGATAAATTCATAGAAAATGGAGATGGAATGTTGTTAATTTTTTTTTATTGATTTGACTTGAACATTGGAATCATAAGCGAGAGAAAGAGACACATACAAAGAAGAAGATTAGAGGGGTGAGCAAGAGTGTGTAAGAGAAAATGGAGTTTGGAGAGAGAGTAAAATGATAATTTTATTAGGAGCAAGGAGCATTCTAGAAATTAGAATTCTAATGATATGGTGAGAATAAAATATGATTCTGTAGATTTTTTTGGAATGGAATTTTACCTTATTTTTGTTAAAAAACAATGGAATTGGATTCTTAAGATATTGGAATCCCGTTCATAAAAAACCAAATAAGCTCCCAGTGTGATAGCACACAATAGAATTCTGGTCTAGTAAAGCAGTTTTAAGTAAAAGAAAAAAGGGAAAAATTAGGGTTTGTGGGCTAACCTCGGCTACAAGCTCAGAGCCTGAGTAATATACTCAGAAAAGAGAACGAACGTGACCAATTTGGTGGGAGAATTCTGGATGATCCCTTTAACTAACTCCTGGTGATATATGTATGTTGCCCTTGCCAACTCAGCATTATTTATTTTTTCTGTTTTGGCCAATGACTGAGCATTATTTATTCTCCAAGTATTGTTATACTCCACTAGCCACATCAGCAACTTAATTATTATTATTCTCACTTATTTATAACCCTCTCCTACACTACTAATTTAGCCCAACCCAACTCATGTAATAGAAATAGGAGCTACTGGCTCCTTAGGCTTCCGAACAGAGACCCAAGAAATTGGGCCTACCACCCTAGTAGTATCACAGTGTTTTTAAACAATGGCTTGTATAATAAACTAGCATGTTCTCCTGTTAGATTAACTCCTACTTGACATAGAAAAAATAATAGTACTGTTATACCATGGTTTCAGCTTTGGAGTTTATCTTAGAATGCTTTTAATGGAAGTCTTGGATGGCCTGGTAAGTGAAATGGTCCAATCAGAATTTTGGTAGATAAAATGCAGTTTGTGCAGGATGGACTGAGAAAACTGCTAATTTTAGTGATTCAGTTGGCAACAAGGTGAAGGATTTATTGAATCTAAACCAAGCAACTCCACAGCTTTTCCTCTTAGAATAGAAGTTCCAGGACACATATTATGTTGAGCTGCATTCAGATCTCATTCAATCTGGCCATATAGCCATCTCACCTTGGATAACTTCCCAAGTTGGAAAAATGGAAGTATTTGCAATAGTTGGAGTGAAGCAACACTTTCTAGTTTCACTTTAATTGATGCAATTTGTTCAAACTTATCTTGATTAAGATATTACTTTATAGGTAGTGAGATTATCATGATGTTTCCAGTTATTTTTCACACCTTGCCTCCAGATAGACAAAAATATGACAGGTTGAATTCAAGGGCTGGATTGGGGCTGTGTGATTTGAGCAAGCAGATATATGCATTTACTCAATCCCTTGTTGGCCATCCCCATCTAAATACATAAATAACATTTCAGAGTAATTCCAACAACTTGAGGAATTCTTCTAGCTTTAAAAAATCAGCTCCCAAAAACTCTGTTTGTCTCATTTTAATTTATAGTCTAAAGCAGAAGCTACTTAACGTACTTCTTGTATTGTACTCAACTTAAAATATGCCTGATGCAGAAGAAGAAACAGATCCATATAGAATTCCAACAAAATACAACATGAGAATGGCACTGTTCTGGCTTGTACAAGGCTGTCAGCCTGGTGACTCCCTTGTATTACATTATTCTGGGCATGGTTCACGGCAGAGGAATTATAACGGTGATGAAGTCGATGGATATGATGAAACTCTGTGTCCCCTTGACTTTGAAACTCAAGGTATGATTGTTGATGACGAAATAAATGCAACAATTGTCAGACCTCTTCCTTATGGTGTCAAGCTTCATGCAATAATAGACGCTTGCCATAGTGGCACTGTGCTAGACTTACCATTCCTTTGTAGAATGAACAGGTCAGTTTGTGTTCGAATTTATGTGAAAATTCATAGTATGTAGCATCTTTGCAGCTTGGACATGAGTTTGAATTCAGAAGACCTAACTAATACTGAAGTCCAAACATTAGATGGAATCAACAATGAAAACTTGTAGATTTTCTCCTTTCGGAAACTTTCAGCATTTTCATCTTACTATCCTGTACAAAGTTTGGTTCAAACCATCCTTAAGTTGGCCAGGTTTTTCCTTCTATATATTCTTACCATGTTTTATCTCTCGGTCACAGGAGTGGGCAATATGTATGGGAGGATCACCGTCCTCGATCAGGCATAATTAAAGGAACTAGTGGTGGAGAAGTTATTTCTTTTAGTGGCTGTGATGATGATCAAACCTCAGCTGATACATCTGTAAGTTTTTGAAAATTGAAATGAAAAATTGATTCTCAATTTTTTTGAAACATTTGCTTCCATATCACGCACAAATATATGAAAAAGTGATATATTGAACTTGGCGCTTTGATGAACAGGCATTATCAAAAATTACATCAACGGGTGCCATGACTTTCTGCTTTATCCAAGCAATTGAACGAGGAGAAGGGTCTACATATGGTAGTATACTCAATGCCATGCGTGCTGCAATTCGAAATGCAGGTAGTGATGGCGCTATTGGTGGCGCTATTGGCACTGGTGGTGGCCTTGTGACATCTCTTATAACCATGCTTGTGCCTGGAGGAAGCGTTTCAGGTGGGTTTAGACAGGTAACTTCCTCGTGCCTCTCTTCTTTTTCTTTTGTGGGGTTCTTAAAAAAGAAAAGGAATTCTGGGTTTGATATTTATGACCTGCTTGCGGTGGTGGCAGTGGTTGTTCACCCCAAAACAAAAAAAAAAAGAGTAAAGCAAGGAATTGAATATATTAGCATGATTAGACAGTTCAACATTACATAATAGTGCTTATAAAAAATTAAAAAAATAATAATAATAATAATAATAGCAGTGCCTATGTGGGTTGTTGCATGATATGCTTTTTGCTGTGAACTAACAGAAACTGATAAATGCCCAGAATTCCTGGCTTTTCTGGTGATCCTTTTCATACATGTATTCTATAAATAACTTGGAACGTCAAGGGAGGATTGCCATGTGATAGGTGTTTCCGATAAGTGTAATTATGTCTTTTCCTTTCTTTCTTTCTTCTCTCTTTTTTTTTTTTTGGGTTAGAGATCATGCTTAGATTTTATTCTTCGTCACTCTACCATCATGATTAGTAGTCATGCTGATTAAAATCTTGGGAGATTGATCTTTTGACAATAAGATAATTGGGCAACAAAATCCTATGAGAACTGACAGACTAAATTGTGTATGCTACTTAGTCTGATATTGCACTATATCAGGATGAGAATTTAGATGAACCGTAGAGGTGCTGAGATGAACTTATATTAGCTCCTGAAAGCGAGAGAATTATGCATTTGGCTTTGATTGAGTTCACATGGCATGGACTTATTCTTTACATCGTGTCAACAGGAGCCGCAGTTAACTGCCTGCCAACCGTTCGATGTTTACTTGAAGCCTTTCTCCCTGTGATTATCGATGGTGTGCAACTGCATTTTTTTTTTCTCATCTTGCAGAATGTATCATAATTAATGTGCTTATAGATCGAGTACAGATGCAAGATAAAGATGTGATTGCGGAGGTTTGTCCTTATTGTCTCAGATTTTCTTTGTAGCTAATTGATTTGAATGCAGTCCATAAGGAGACTGAGGGGAAAGGAAAGAAATCTAGAAGACAGCCGAATATTCTTTCTCTGTACGATAAACACATACTTTATGATACAATCTATGGACAAACACCAAAGTAGTTCTACAATTTTATGATACGAAAAAATATAACAAGATGATCTCAGCCAAACACGAAGGATTATAGGGTTCCTCTTGATAAACACTGCACTTTCACAATAATTTGACTCAATAATGACTCCAAACACTACGTATACGTACAATTAGAGATCTCCCTTTAGCTATAATAACAGTTCTATATATGACGTTCACTCTTTATTACTTTTTCCTACGTAGGACCTAGCAACATATAGCATATCTTATACCTTTCAGTCATAAAATTCATTCGATATATCCTTGTAATGAGCCATGTCCGAGTTCATATCAATGAGCGGTATTGAACTCTACATGGTTCTATTTGAAGCTTAAACAAGCATCTGAATCGAACTATTTAGATTAGGCTATTGTTCTCTTGTTTTGTTCCTCAGAAATTATGGGGTAAGACATCAATTTTTCAATAAGAAAAATTCTTTTGATTACTTGATGTGACAAACTCCTTTGAAAAACATTTGCACGTCCTTTCTTGGGTGTGGATGGGACAAAGTCTTCTTAGTCTTTCGCTTGAATGATGATATCTACAATAAGGAATACATGTTGCAAGGTAAACAAGAGTTTTGGACTCAAGCTAAATGATATTGATGAAAGGACAATAAATTCTTTAGTTTAGAAAATGATCCCTAATACTTTCGATTTATTTCTTGGAAGAAGGGAAATTTCATTTGGAATAGTGGACATAATAGGTCTTGGGTTTTTTTTTTTTTTTTTTTTTGCTTGAGGAAGCGAGTGACTCTTGATCTTCTTTAAAGAGAGTGAAGTAAGCCAATAGCTCTAGGAAAGAAGCAAGAGAAAGGGAATATGGAATTATGAGGTTCATAATCTAATCTGCTCTTTCAATTAGTTTTTTTTTATCTAAAGAATTCGATGTAGTCAACGGAAGTCACAGTAGTTTAGTTCGAAAGGCAGTTCAATTGTTTATGGGTAGAAATCCTATGCTTGGCCTAAACCAACAGTTCTAGATTCCCCGAAATGGACAATGGGAACTAGTACCATATAGTTCTAGGTTTAGTTTAAGACCTGCCGATTCTCTGTGTTCTAATTCATAGAATAAGATTTTTGAACCCAACTAAACTTTTTTCTTCTTCTTTTTTTATAACTTGAGCCCAATTTTTAGCTTTCAACTTATTTTCTAAAGGAGATGTAAAGGATTATCATTTATTTATATAGAACTACTTCTATCTTACTAGAAATGTTAATAATGTGAGATAAGTATGCAAACTATTAGAAAGATCATAAGGTTCCACATTGCTATAGATTAGGAGCTTCCTTATGGTGAAATATCGACATATATCTTACTAAACATACTTTAAAAGTATATTTATTTCTTATGTTGTTTTATGAATAGAAAATAATTTTTCTTGTATTATATGATAATAATTTTAATTTCCCCTACATTTTAACTTTGTGCTTTATTCTTTAATTTCTTTTATTTTATGTGTGAGACCCTATAAGATTAATAATTTGAACTTAGCACCTAAATTTGGTGTTATAATGAGAGATATCTATATGAGTGAAAATATAAATCCCATAAAATTGTGAGTGGGGTACTAGTACCTAACTCTAGGATTTTAGTAGAAGTTTTTCTATTTTAGCTAAAATTTACCATGGAACCGTAATACCTAGTTGAAATAATCTTGTAAACTTGGATATTGAAAGTGAATCATAAAATTTAATAATTTGGTTAATGTAATGCCTACTATCTCGACATGCTAGCTTAAGAATAGTAAATTTTTCTTAAGACTGTACGTACATATGTATTAGATCAATGAGTGAAAATTTTAGTGATAATAATTTTAGTTGCAAATTTAATGTCTAAAAATGAAATATATAAGAGAGAGAGAGAGAGAGAGAGAGAACTACAAGTTGCATATATATATATGTATATATGTATGTATATATCCATATGGAAATAACGGTTGTGGGTACATGTATATACATAATATTAGTAATCATTAAATATTGTAATTGTAAATAAATAACATTGGTAATAAAAAATATGTTATACTAATTTATTTTCTTGTAGACTAGAAGTAGCTTGGTAATATGTAGTGTTTAATTTAACTATATGAAGGACACCTAAGATATCCTTTAATATAGTGCAAGTTGATGACATTGCATATCACCATGAGAAATCAACTTCAATGAAATACTTGCCACAACACCACTAGATCATAGATAGTAATAGTACAAGAGGAAGCGGCAACAAGAAGAATTAGGCTAGTACATAATTTAGAAGCACACAAACAAACAAACATATATATATATACACACACATACATAAATATATGTATATAATATAAAGAATGAAATATTACTAAGTCACATGTCCAAAGTTGTATATCAAACACCTAAACCGGAGATGTTACAATTTCATTGGATCATGATATGCTTCCCTAATACGTAGACAATATACAACCATAAAGTAAACTAGAAATGATTTAAAACAAAACTTCCTACACATAAATATACATCTTACAAGAAAAGAAAAGAAAAAAAATATATATATACATATATGAAATAATAAGTCCTTTAAACCGCCTTAACTTAGGTTGTGTCAAGAGCTCATAAACGAAGCCTCATTTTGCTGCATGGAAAAAAAAAAGAAAAAACAAGACAAATATTCCAAAGATTACTAATAAGCATAGAGAGAGAGAGAAGAACGACTGAAATCATGGAAGAAAAAGGAATCACAAGTTTAATGATTTTGTTTTTGGAGTTTGAATATTTGGAGCTTTTGGGTAATCTTATCCTCATTAAATTACATTTGTACCGTAGAGTTTGCAATATTTTCTTAAGTTTGTAACTTTCCTTTTTATTGTAAATTTTCTATTTATACATAATTCTACTTGAAGGTTATAATTTGCCATTATATCTCAAATTTTATTGCGAGAGAAAGCTTTCCTATGATTTTAAGAAAACATTCTCTTAAATTGAGTATTAGGGAAACTTCCCTTAATTTTCTTTTCCTTGTGATTTCCATTGAAAAGTTAAACATTGTTGAAATGATGCACTTCTCCTTGCTCCATTTTATATTTTTCTTTTTGGTACCTTGTTATTTTTCCATAACTTTAGTTTAAATATATAAATATATATAACACACATCCATTCAATACATAAATCTACTTTAATTTTAATAATATTACTTACTGGTCATATTGAAAATGATACCTTGCAACCTGTTACAGTTTATCTAATGGAAGTATTTTAATAAGGATATTAAAGATGTTTCTTGATATTTTAATCATAATATCTACTGTCCAAGTTTAGGAAACGGGAAAAGTTCCTCAAATAAGTGTGATATCATGGGTAAGTCATAAAGTACATAAGTTATAGGAGGAATAAGAGTAACTATCTTACTGTATATGCTCATCATATGCTTAACATAGTTATTATGTAATTTCTACATAAAAGATATATATATATATATGTTTTCATTGGATTAGGAAATATGAGGGTGTGAGTTGTCTTTCCAAAATAAAAGTGGCAAACAAATAACTCATATTTGTTGTCATTATGACAAATCCAACAACACTAATTGGCTAAATTTGACTAAAGATATTATTATGAATAATATGTAATATTTGTAGGACATACCATTTTACTATGATTCTTCCAAACTTGGACATGATATCAATATGAATGAAGCTATGTTTCATTACAATTGTGATGGTTTATTTTATGGTCAAATTATATCCATAGTTGTTTAAACTACAATTTATAATGTAGATTATATTCCGTATGCCTATGTATAGATACCCCTATTAACACAAAAATACTTATTAACCTATGTGTTAGCTTAGGAATCTATAACTAGTACATTAACTTAGCTTACTTCAACATTAGTAGCCACACATGTGTAAATAGTACCATGATATATAAATGTGGGCCAATATGTATACTAGATACGTAAAGTATAGCTCGAAAACTAAATAAAACCACTTTTTTATGCTTCAAGAGTCATAAAGCGTTATACAGGAACATAATATGATGAAGCATATATATATATATTATAAATATATTGTGTCCATATAACTATTATACTCAAGTAATTTACGTGTATGTGTATGATTATACCTACTTAACTATAGATCATTTGTCCTCTTACATATGTATATATTGTAGCTATATGACACACACACACACACACATACATACATACATATATATGTGTATGTATGTATAAGTGTATGAATTAATTATTTGTGTGCCTTCTTTAATATGTGGAGATTTAGTACGTTGAGTTAGAAAGTAAGTTAGAAGCTATATAAGGTAAGAACTCTAAACTATAATAAACTCACAAAGATGAGTTAGAAGATTCTTGAACAGGGGTTTCAAATTTAAACATACTTAGAGGATAAATCAAAGGACTTTAGGACAAGAACTTCAAGGTAAATTGGACTCAGAGAGCAAGTCAAAAGATACCCCATTAAGAACTATTAAAGCTAACTCAACCCAAAAGATTACTGAAAAGAAAATTTAGAAGGTAACTTAGAAGATATCTTAAGGCTTAACTAAGAAGAGCCTTATGATATAATTAGTGTGAGCAATATGAATTCCAGGAAAGTTTGGATCGTGGCTTTACTGTTTGTTGAGATTTATATTAGAGTATCTGAAGGCTTAAGAGTGTTTTGTTTGTGGTTGTATATTAGCTATCTGTATGTATATTACATGTGATTGGGATTCTATTTCATGATAAGAGTTGAGCTCCTTGACATACTGTTCTGCAAGATTTTATAGTGTTGTATTGTGTGATTTTATTTGGTCACCCCTAATTGAAACTAATGGTAATTTGACCACTAACATTACTGGACATGCATAATAACCCGTTAAGAGAACAATTAGGCATATCAGATCAAATATTAACTTCCTTTGATGAGAATAACTAAAATGATCTTTTCGCCATCCTTAGTTGAATTAAGTGGAAGGCAAGGAGGTTATGACAAGGATAAGGACCATAGTTTAAAAGTAATAAGAAGAGAGTGTTCTTTATGGCACATGCTTAGATTTGGTCTGATTTAAGTCACGGTAAACTCTTCAATTCGAGTTAGAGTAAATATAATTTCTCTAACCTTATAATAGATCAGATAACATTGTGCAATATTATAACTAATTGATTGCATTGCATTACTTTATAACTAGTAACCTCATTTGTGTTTGTGTGGTACTTTTTTGTTTCTATCCCACTTACTAGGTTAATTATACTCACATCCCTATAGGCTTTTTTATAAGTTACAAGTAAAAGTTTCAAGATGTATAGATAAAACTAGCTCTAGATTAATGCGTGGTTGGTTAGAAAAGTAAGGAAAAGAGAATCCATTGAATTTGGGCTTTTGACTTTTCTGTTTTATTTTGAGGAAACTAATTGGGAATCTTTAGAATACCCACTAGTTTTTTATCTTATTATAAATTATTTAGTGTGAATTATAACTTTATACGTGGATATACTTATATAAGTATTGTTATATTATTGGACAATAGATTATCTTGAATAGGAATTTTAAAAGGATATACCATAGGTTTAGTTATTAATAGGTATCAAATTGGATGTTTTAAGCTAATTAAGACGTACACTTATATGGACTGTATTTATGATCGTAACTATATGATTAGCTTCTATCTTAAATTAGTTTATATGGCAAAACTATTACGACTTCTTCTATTCGAGGCGTAATATTATGTAATCATTATTTTTTAAATTTTCATATGTAAACCTAATAGGCCATTCATTAGTTCAAACTAAGGTTAATAGTTTAGATTTTTATACACGATTAATAAATATATTGTGTCACGAGTTAAGATTTTCTAAACACAAATCCATTTAAATATAGAAATGAAACAATAGATGGTAATACGAATTGTGAACCTAATTCAAATCAACCCCTACCTTGATTTCTATCAAATTAATACTTATACATTTTATGCATGGTCCCCATTTCACAATAAAGACATGCATTAAATAAGGATACACAGTTATAACCATAGCATTTCAAAGACCATGTGTAATACTAAGGGAACTTTATAAGTTTTATAAGGTGTAATGTTAGTTTTTTTTAAAAAATTATCATTATTTTTTTAAAGGTTTAAGGGATCTTCTACAGTCTTGTTTATGTTTTTTACGAGATCAAGGCCGTGATATTTGATTTACTATCAAGGAAATCTAAATAATTGAAAACATAACTAATTCAATAATTGAGATTTGATAAATTGAAGGGTAAAATAGGTGTGGTAAAAAATCTGGACGGAACGCTTTAACTTTTTTCAATTAAATTTATTTATATTATTTATGGACAAAAACAAGTAACACAAAAGGAAAGTATTAAGAAGAAGTAGCAGTTAACTTATGGGGGAAGCTCATTGGGCCATCTCCAACGTGGGTCCTTGACTCATTGACCCAACTTCCAATGATGGAGGACGCCTTATTGAGACCCTTGTGCGATACTTCAAGGCCCAGTCCTCAACTAAGGACTTGGACCTTCATATTTTCCCTTCTAGATAAAGTCTGACTTGTTAGATTGTTACAGGCTCAATTTTTTTTGTTTTTGTCTTCTTTTAAGTTGTCAGCTGTGTTGTTTCTATAAATAATGTGAAAAATTGTTAAAGGAACTTTTATGGACTTTCTTTTGAATTATAAATATACCTATAACAATAAAATAAATGAGGAAATAATTTATAAAACAAATAAAATTATGATTCCTTTTATTTTAACAATAAAAAATTTGTTTTATGATACTAGTAATACACATTCAAAGACTTTTTTCTTTATTATCACAAGCATATTTACTTCACAAAATATATCAAACAAAAGTTTTCAAGTTATATATGCTTTTAAATGTCATGAAACATCTCTTTTTCTTAAAAAAGGAAAAATGGAATAAAAGACTCTTATAAAATTAAGGAACGGAATAGAAAGACACTGGTATGTTGCAAGTAATAGACCAAAATATAAAATTTAGTACTTTATGTAATTTTTTATTATAGAGAATTAATTATTTCACTATTCATTTCATGCACTAATTAATAACAAAAAAATTAATTAATTTTTCTCATTGATTAAAAACATAATTGTGCCTACTTGAACATTTTATTCCATAAAAAAAAATTTGATCTTTCATGAGGTAATAGTTTTTCCTTCAGAAGAGAAAAATCACTAGAAATAAAAATTTTCAAATCAAATTCCAAATAAACAAAATAATAAAAAGTATTTCAAAAATAATGATTCTATCTTCTCGCTATTACCGCCAAACAAACGGACCATTAAAGAGAGTAGAACCTAAGCATGCTCATGGCATTATTGATGCTTTAAAAAAATTAATTGAAGCTAATGAATCAATAGCATATACCAACATCGACAGAACACCACCAACCTAATCGTCTCGAATTCTATTTTGATTTTTCATCTAACCTCTCCCCAATCGAATCCAAACTGCCACGGGGGGAAGTCCATTTCAGAGTTCGTGAAATACCTACCCATTGTAGATTGATCCATTGAACATTTTTGCAGCTATATTTCTTTTGGAGAAAGAAAAATACTATTAGGATATGATAAGGATAACCCCATAAATTATCCCCACCACATGTAAAAATAGATTTCCAATCTAAAAGGTGACCTAGAAGCGCTAAACATAATTTCATTAACAAAGATACAATGAGCAGCAGCTTCTTCCTCTAAATGAATTTTTCTAATATCCTTGACCGAATTGGATCCGGGGACGAAAATCCTCCAACCGCAAGTTGGAGTTTGATCGAATTTCATTCCAAAAAGTCTCACCTTTCTCTAATTTAATCATCTCCAATGTGCTTCCAAGAACATCTGCTGCAAGTCCAATTTCCCGAAGTTGTCCAGGTTCTTCTCCACCTTCTCGTAGTAACTGTCCAATATCCCTCAGTGGAATCACATTTTCTATGATAACATTGGCAAATATGTGACCCAGAAATTCTGGTGCCTTGGGGGCATCATTCACTGCATCTGCCAGGGTAGTGAGCACCAATTCAAACCTGAACATTTAAAAAACAGAGTGAGCAGTTATCACTATCATAATCCATCAGCTTAATAATGTAAATCCGTACCCTTTTAGCAACTGTATTTGACTCAACAAACGATCTTGAGAATTTGTCAGATAGATGAGTAGCTCTGCCAAAAGATCCCTCTCTATGTCCTTCCTCTCGAAAGAGTCCATGACCCACAAAGAGACCATAGATGGGTAGAAGTTTGGAGAATTCAAATCTTTGATGCATAAAACAACTTCCTTCTTATCCTTGGCACTGAAAAGAGAAATAATTCTTTTAAAATGCTGCAGCCATCCTTTCAACAAACTTCTATTCCCAAAAAGGAAAAGAAAGTCCACATTTTTCTTCTCTTCTCCATATTCCAGTCACACTCCAACACAATGTATATTGTAACAATAGAGCCACTAACACATCAAGAATCTATAGAGAATAAACATGTTTTCATCACTAATACAATTTCTATACTACATGATACTGCCACCAGCAACCTGCAGACATACCCTTCATGTTTATATGCACCTTGTAAAAAGAAAAGCTGGATAACCCAAAAAATGGGAGATGACTTCAAATATACTCCCACTCAGAAACTAACACATCAACAAACAAAGAAAAAAAGAAAAGAAAATGTCAATGCAACTGCCATCCATTGATGATGATTGCTGTAGATTACTGGAATTCCTCCATTAGAGCCCATCACCCTAGAGTAATCAATTCAATCTAGACGATGAAGACTAACTCTACAGCTTAGATACTATAAAAACTCCAATCCCAGATTCCTAGATAAAACCATGGACCAGGCTCTTCATTATCAGCAAACAGAACCTTAAAACAGTGGCAGACAAGATCGTACCTGTAGAATTCTTTAATAGCTGCAATGGACATATCCCTCAGCTTTTCTTCAGGCCACACCTTTTCTGCAGGAACATTTCGAGAATAAGCTTGCCCCTGCCCCCTTTTTGCAGGACAAGCTGCAGTAGACCTATCAAAACTGTTTTCTGAACTTCTAAGGTCTCTGCTACCCTGCATAGTACAATCCTGCACATTCCATTGATCATAAGGGGCATGCCCTGAGAACCTATCAGCCATATTTCTCACTGAGGGATCATCACTTGAGCTGTGGCCTATTCTCTCCATAGAACTGAAACCATTGAAACTTCCAGGAATTCTTCGGGAGTCAACAGGGCCAGAGGACATATCAGCTACCAAGGTGCTAGACATTGAGGTTGGACCTCTAACCGACAAACCCCTCCCAAGACCACCCTGGGGTCCCAAAGTAATTGATTCATCACCTGTAGATCTTTGAGGCAATGTAACGGATAAAGGTCTTGCCTCATAAGGTTGTCTCTCCTCAAATCGGAAATCCTGACTTCCAAATGTGCGACCTTGTGAGGGCAACCCACGGAAACTGCCCATTTGAGCACTGGGAGAAGACAATAAATTCGAGCCTCTAGGAGCAAAATCCATGGGCATTCCTCTTCTCGTTGATGGATTGATACCTGGAGTGCGAGCAAGCCTGCTAGCTTGTGCTTGTCGTTCTTGAGCAGCATCTCTATGCACTTCCTCAATTTTCTTTGGTCCTTCAACTTTTCTGCGTTGCTGCCATTTATTTTTCCTCAACTCAATGGCATCCTTCAACATGAACCTAACCCTGGAAGAAATATTCATGTTTTTAGATAACATGCTCATCCTTTCAAAATATGCATCCATATGATCTTTTGCTTTTGGATGATCGATCATCTCTCCAATTGTACTCATTAATTTGCACAAAGCCTCAAGATCTTCTTCATGCGGAGTCTGAGACTGACCCAATAATTTCTTCATGCACTCGTGCATTATTTTTTCTGTTAACATTCTTTCCTTGTACAACTCCCCAATTAGTCTGATGTTTCCAAGCATGCGTCTACGTGCCTTTATTCTCTTTTCTTCCATTTCTTCTTCGGTTTGTTTGATCTCCCCCTCCTCCACTTTATTTGCTTCTTCTTGCTCTCTTTCCCCCCTCTCAAATTCCTCCTGACACTTGTTTAGAAGTACTCTCCGAAAAGTTATCTTCTCATTCTCCTCACTAAAATCAGGCAGCTCTTGAGAAAGATGAGAACACAAATTTGCATACATTTCACAAAATGTAGGCTCCATCAAAGCTTTATCGAATATTTGTGAAATAAGGCCTGTAAGTGTGGTTGCATTGTCTATATTAACTGCTTTCACTTGCTCAAACAATTTTTCAAAGTTCTGAGGTGTTAATTTGTTCAAAATGGCTTTTAATTGCCTCTGCTTTGCCTCTTCTTCATCAGCAACCTTACCCACCTGATATTTCTTCTCAGCTTTGTGCATTATCTGTAGTGGAGTCTGAGGAGATGGAATCAAACCCTTCTGCGGGAAATTAGTAGCTCGTTGCCATCTGTCAGCATCAGAATTATTTCTTACAATCCCTCCTTGAGAGCCCAGGGCATGCATCGGGCCAGACAGTATGCCTCCGGCATAAGAAGTGGGTGTCTGAGCACGAGGATGTCTCAAAACACCTCCCTGGACAGGTCGAAATCCTAAATTACCCCCAAAACTAACATCCAAACGGAGGTCATGCCCACCAAAAGGCCCAGGAAGTTTACTCCATCTGTCATCATCAGCCACATTACTTCCACGACGATCTAGACGAGGTCCTGCACTTTGCCTTTCTACCCTCCTAGGGCTGGGGTGTGAATCACGCTCAGGACGAGCTGAACTAATGTTTGGAAATAATTCCACAATTTCAGGAACAACTTTCAGATTCTCAGGTAGATCTGTACACTTCTCTGCAAATTTCAGAAGGAAGTCTCTGGAATACTTCTTCGCTATATAGCCATTTCCATCTTGAACATTCATAGGATGTGTTTGCTCCGCATTAACTGTAGGATCCAACTTTGGTGTTGAGATGTCAGCAGCATCTTCCCAATCATCAGGCTCAGCTTTCCCTATTTCACCTTCTTCACTCATCACAGCCTCTTCGTGTGGGCTATCAGTTGGCACTTCCTTTGATTTGATGATATTTGAAGTAATTCTCAAGCTTTCTGAAGTTACCACAGTATCTTTCTTTTCCTCTGGACCCTTGTAAGCCATATAAAGATCAGATGTTGTACCAGCAGCATCTGCTTTCTGAAGAATTTCCTTCATCTTCTTCTTTCTTACAGAAATTTTAGACCTATTGAGATCTGTAGCTGGCTTATCTTTAGAGCCCAACATCAGGACAGGTTCAGTGCTGCTGTTGATACATTCCACACCATCCTTCTCATTTTTCAAAATCATCCCCAGATTTTCAGGGATTGAGGCAGAATTGCTTTCTTCTTTTCTGTCCATGTTTCCCATTCCACTAGTAGAGAGATCTGATGATGAAATTTTGCCAACATGGACATCTGCAGATGGCATAGTTGGAGAGGGGAAATCTTCCTTCTCTGTGCGTTTCAGAGAGGAGACTGACATTTCTGCATTATCAACTGCCCTGCCAGTATCTTCATGAGAACTAGGCTCAAGCAAGCCCCTTCTCACTTTTTCAACCTTCGCATTTTCCTCAGCTGTGGCCCTTTCCAACTTAACAGATCCCTTTGCACCATCACCAGCAATTTCTGAAATCTTCATAGAGGCAGATTCAGAAGAAATTGGTGAAATATCAGCATGATCTTTAGAACCTACAACCAGTCCATTACCTTCTTTCCTATCAGCTGTTTTAAGATTTAATTGTTCCTCTGATACAGAGCTACCCAACTTATCCTTATATACAGTCAAGCTGCCATCAGATGTTTCTGATAAAACAGGGGCCATGCCCTTTCCAACACCTTCACCCCTCATCTTAGATACGGTAGGAGCTCCACCACTGGGCACAGTAAAGGATTCACCAGAAGATTTTGAAACACTTCCACTAATCCCTGTTGTAGTAGTGGTACTTGGGCTTGAATCCAGGCCCTCAAGAGCCCTGCTGTTTAAAGTTTCTGAAGGCAAACTTGATGCAGTACTAGCTTCTTCACCAACCTGTCATATGGGATTGAGCAGGCACGTACAAAAATCGAAAGGTCAAATGTTGCCAAACTTAATATTTGACACTATGGAAAGAGTAAACCTGAAAATATTCCATGTGGAATTACCTGAATATACTGGTTCGATCCCCTTGGGCCTTGCTTTTTAGCATGATCCTTCATTGAATTTGATCTACTAAGGTTTTCTCTTCTTCCTTCGACACTGGGCACAGCCATTGCAGACACCTCAGGAGAACCCATAGATGGAGCTATTGGACCCTCAACAGAAGCTGCATTTTGTTTATTAGTCACTGATAACTTAGGAGCTGATGAGTCACTTGCTAGCTTTGGCTTCATTAAGGAGCCACCAGGACAAGCCTCAGAATCCTTAGGTGTAGATTCCCCACCTGATCTTGGAACTTTGGGTGATTCAACCTTGTCAATGGCTGTTGTTCCTGCTAAGGCAGATGATTCCAGAACATTTCCTCCAACAGAACCAGTGGCTAGCCTAACTGTCATTGGTGCCACAGCTGATGTTGCAGAATGGATAACATCAAGGCCATTTCGCCCCTGCTCTTGCTTGTATGGCTCAGCAATAGGTCGCGTTGATACACTGGTCTTGCCAGAAGCTGCATGGTCTTGGGAACTGACAACTGATGCATTTTGAGAGCTCTGGTTAACAGCATAGCTATACCTTGGCACCTGAGAAGAGGGAGTCATCTGAGCACTTGTTAAAGGAAGAGAACTGGCAGGCGAGAAGAATAGAGGACTCCCATTATAATTAGAATAATAGTTGATATGAGGACCAGGAGGATATGATGATATAGGTTGTGATTGAGTGGGTACATTTGGATTTGAACGTGATGGCCCGCCATCTGAATATGTCTCTGTCCGCTTATTATCAAGCCTCACCTCTTGGTGTGTACCTGGATCAACAATTTTGACAGGAGTTCGACGAGTGGTACTCAATTTTCCTCCCTGCTGCGTAGGATACTGTGCAATACCGATTCCTAGATTTCCCAACTGGGGATTCAACTGATGGCCCATTTGAGAAGCAAAACCCAGGGCTTGACCTTGATGCATCATCCCATGGGGTTGGAGACCTGCAACAAACATTTGCTGTGGCATCTGAGGAGCATTAGGGACAGGCATTGGCATAGCCATAGGCATTGGCACTTGAAGTGATGTGGCTTGCATGCCTTGGGACTGAATCTGAGGATTGGGGCCACTGAACTGGAGAGGCACCTGGGAATGGTGATAAGACATTTGCATGGACATCCCAGGCACAGGATGAGCAGAAGGCTTCTGTGATTGGTTACCAGCAGGACCTGACTGGACTTGTATATCCTTCTTAGCCTTTGATGTGGAATGAACTTCTGCAGAGGTAGATTCGGCATTACTACCCATATCCTTCCTTTGTAACTGTTGCTTAGGGCCTGGAGGAACAGGCACTGGTGGAACAATTTTGGTAGGATCATGGCGAGCCTGCAATCAGAATTATAAATTTAATGATTTTGTGGATGACAGAATGAATTAAAGAAGCAGCAAGTTTATGTCTACGTGCATCATTAACTAATTATCATCTTAATTTTAAGTAATTCAATGTCTTACAGAACAGTAAAATAGAAACAAGCCACTCCATGCAAATAAATGCAAGTCTTGACTTATTAATAAACAGGTGCAGCAGAAATGAATAGAATACCTGGTCACATTTCTGCTCATCCAAGTTTGGGGGAGCAGAGCTAGTCCTGGCTGGAAGCTACCACAAATACAGGAGGAGAGGAGGAAGATGAGGGAAATGACCAACCATCATAGGATATTCAAAAGAGATAATGACAAAAAAGAGTTTTTATATCTATAAGTACATGTACCTGCATTCCATTCACAAACCCAGGACTTATGGAACCAAACTGGAAAGCAAAACCCCTAGATGCATCTGCAGAAGCTGTAAACATTATTTTAATAGTTCAATCAGCTCACCCACTTCCACAAATTAAGTGGTGAAATCAACAGAAAAATATAGCTTCACTACGCATTCATTAAGTAACAAGACAAACCAACATCAACATTAAACAAGTATCTATCTGAGCAAACGAGCAAGGAATAACAAATGATATAGGAATAACATATATATAGCCACTGTGCATAAAGGATGAGTATACACACCCTTTGCAGGAGTTGGGGGTGGTGTCGAGTTAGAATTCATGGAGGAAGACTGAGAAGTTGGAGCTTTTGGAACAGTTCTGCTGATTCTTTGTGGGGCTGCAGTTGCATCTGCAGGCTTGGCATTTGCGCTTCTAATTGGCACATCAGTCGGTCCTGCTATCAATGGCCACATAGTACAAAAAAGCAAAGTAAATAAACTCCAGAAACTACAATGAATTCAAAGAAAAAACATATATATAGCATAGTGGCATACGAATTCTTACCCCGTTGCTGGGGCTGTATATGGGCAGCACCATTCTGCACACTTTGCAGCGGGGCAGGAGTAGGACCACTACTAGACTCCAATGGGGGATTAGGATTTGCGGTTGGGGGAACGTTTACCCGAGATTGTGCTCCTTGTACATTATTACTGCTAGGTTTCTTGAAACTACAACATTCAGAAAATAGTAAAGCACAACAACCAATCAAAATACAGAACAATCTCCACCATTCCAACTTGAACGTTGCCAATCAAAATAAACAATAAAAGTTAAAAAATTTTCCAAGAAAATGATAAGCCAATGCCCTACACGAATTCAGTAAAACATGAGAAACCCTAATTCAGAAGAAAAAGAAAAGTAAGGATTGAATTTGGATACCTTCTGTTGTTTGAGGAGGAGAAAGAAGAAGAATGGGCGGGGGCTCCTCCGCCGCCCTTACCGTAAGAGCCTGAGGAGGTCCGCTGCTGATTAAAGCTCGCGGATCGCCCGGATTTACGATATTGTTGAACTACGTCTTTTGTATCACTCCTTTGATTGTAAGACATAAATCTAAAACCTTAATTCGCACGAAAGTATTTTCCTTTCTTTTCCCTGCAAACAAACAGATCCGCAATACGAATAAAATTAAAATTTAAAAAATGAATCGTTCTTCGAATTAGGGTTAGGGCAGGGAGAGTGCGCTAACGAGAGGGCAAGAGAGAGAGAAGAGGGAGAGGGAGAGGAGCGAGTGAGTACCTGTTGATGAGAGTAAGGAAAGAGGAAAAAATTAGGGTTTGTTAGTTAGTGCGTAGTCATGACAAGGAATACGCAAACATAGACGACGTGAAGAGGAGAGAAAGAGCAAAGGAATGGGTGTGTCTTTGTTTTGTATGTAAGAGAGTTTTGCAGAGGAAGGCTTGTGTGTGTGTGTGTGTGAGAGAGAGAGAGAGAGAGAGAGAGAGGGTAACAAACTACCGAGGTGGTAAAAAACCATAGGCATTTTAGGAGATCACAGGAAATTTATTTACTTTCGCAAATGTTCATATATATAATCATTATTGCAAAACTATCTACTTCCACACATATATATGTATATATATCGTCATAACAAATCATTTAATTATATTATTTACTTAAGTTAATTGATTACTAATGTGTTTATTACTAAATTTGGTAATTGTGACAATATAAAGAATTTATGTATCTTGGTTTAAGTTGAATTTTTACTTCCATACTTGTATCATTCTAACACTTTAATCTACTTTTAAATTTTACTGTATATTAAAAAATTAGATTAACAACCAATTATTATAAATATATATGAAATAGTGTTATACAAAGAAATCTAAAAACCTAATCAACTTTAATTGGTTTTGATAAGTTTGGAAATGACTCTAAAGTCCTCTTCTTTTCTTTTTTTTTTTATACAAACACTTCCATATCATGGGATTCTTTTGAATAATCGAACTACTATAACCACTAATTTACTTCATCGAATGGAATAAACTTATAATGGAATTCCAATTCCAAAGAATTGAATAGACATGCAAATAACCATTATGGTATTTACTTGAACAAAAAGGCCACACAAGAAATAAATATGTAATACAATTAAATTACTAAATTACTCTCTTCTTTTACATCCTCTATAAACCTTAACTCTACCATTGGCACTATGTTCTGTTTATTATCACACGTGAAACTTAGAGGGTTTAGTTTGGAGACTACGAAAATAAACTTATTAACGAAAGATTGAAAAATAAATTTAATTATGTAACAAGGCCTTAACTACTTGATATTTATACATGTTAAGGCATTTGGTACGATTTAAGGGTTCTGAGAAAAGTTATATGAATCGAGTAAAATTTTAATATAAGATCACAAAAGTTAGAAGAAAAGTCTTAGTAATGTTAATTTCTCACAATAAAGTTTATATAATGTTTAATTTTAATAAAACACATTTTATCGGGATTGTTCGATAATTATCGAAAACTCAAAATTTGAATTTCGAAAGATAATGAACCTTAGACATAAATTATTTGACTTATAAAAACAATATTTAAAGTCAAATAGTATGTAGTATAATTATATAATTACACTATATAGGTTATATGTACCCGATATATATATATTAACATAATATAATATATAATAGCTAAAATTATAGTAAATTACTAAAAAATTATAATAAAAATAACAAAACCACATGGAACTATAAATGGCAAAGCACATGTCTAGAAGTGAGGAAAAACATTAACATGAGTTGTCCATAAAGTAATACACATAATCACTTATTATTACACTTAATAATATAACAAAATGACACTTGTAATTGCTTTTCCCAAATCCACCACTTGGAATATTATTTAAGGAAATGTAGATTATTCTTAAGTCATTTTAACAAATAGAAACTAGAGAAATCTTATAAAAAAATTATAGTTTAACAATTGAACAAAAAAAAAAAAGCAAAGTCATAGGAAAATTGAGGAAATTAAGGTTCCTATAGTAACCTATAACCTGACACTATAAGACTACCATTGCTTGATAGATCCTCCATTGACTAGCCTGGCCAACTACCCTTTTTTTGACTAGTGGCAACTGATGCTCCAACGTAAGGTGATGCAATTTTTACATTATAATCTTTTTTATTTGCTAAAAATATTAAACGATGTATAAAAATTATGAAACTTGGTATTTCTAAATATTTTTTTTGTTATAAAATCAGAATTGCTTTTCCTAAATCCACCACTTGGAATATTATTTAAGGAAATGTAGATCATTCTTAAGTCATTTTAACAAATATAAACTAGAGAAATCCTATAAAAAAAATTATAGTTTAACGATTTAACAAAAAAAAAAAAGCAAAGTCATAGGAAAATTAAGGAAATTAAGGTTCCTATAGTAACCTAACACTAAAAAACTACCATTGCTTGATAGATCCTCCATTGACTAACCTGGCCAACTACCCTTTTTTGACCAGTGGCAATCGATGCTCTAATGTAAGGTGATGTAATTTTTACATTATAATCTTTTTTATTTGCTAAAAATATTAAACGATGTATAAAAATTATGAAACTTGGTATTTTCAAATATTTTTTTTGTTATAAAATCAGAATATCAACCCATAATTTTGAAAATAAAAGCTTATATAGGTTTCTTAAGAAATCATTACATTCTAACAAATTTTGCATTAGTATTTAAAAATAATAAATGATTTTTTGAGTTAATTTTTGGTGTATATATTCCTCATATGAGATATTTAATTTACATAAAAATATTTTTTAATAAACTATTTATTTAGTATTTATTAAAATTATTTTGTTAAATTTACCTTATTTTCCATATTAAAGAAATAATGGGTTTTTAATGAAATTTCTTAATGAATTTGATTTGTAATGTCTTCTGGAGCTTAGTTATGATTCTGGAAGTATTAATTCATATATTATAATTTTATTTTATTATTTACCTAATTTAAGCTAACTTTTAGCAAAATTGAACTTAATTTCGATATTTTGAAAAATATATACGATGGTCATCTTTAACTTTTGCAACTATCAAATCTTAAATTACACATTTTTATAAGTTTACAGTATTTTTTAGGAAATTAAACAAATACAAATACTAGTTGTTATGAAATTTTCTATTATGAGTTTTTATAATGGCTTGTATGGTTAATTGGTAATATATAATACTAGTTATATAATTTGGCAGTTGAAGTATAAGGTAAGTACTTTGTTATATTGTTTACTAATATTAACTTGAAATCAATATGGAAATGGGAGTTTTATAAGTAAATATAGTAATTTAGCCAAATTAGAGGATAATTAGAGAATACACTTAGGAGTTTTTTGTGTAAGTGATGCTTAGACATTGAGTTAGGTGAAATACTTGAGATTTTTAATTGGTAGAGTTAGGGGTGTAAGTCAAATAGTATTTATTAAAAAATTTTGAAATTAGCTTAAATTGAAAGATAATCTAGAAGATAGTTTGGAAGCTAAATTAGAGGATAAATAAAAAAATTGAGTTAGAGGAAGTTTGGAATAAATATTCTTTAAACAAAATAAAGTCAAAGTAGTAATAAGCTAATATCAAGTAGGAATACACATACATATATATACACAAGGTCTATAATTGACCTTGGTATTCTATATCCTTATAGGTAAAGTAACTAAAAGAAGAGGTTCGTGTTAATGGGTAGTGTTGGAGCAATCAATAGACCTTAGTAAGTGAATATTTGTCTATCTTGAGTAGACTTATGCTTACACTTAACTTTGCATGCTTTATAATGTTTTGGCTTATCTAAGCTTGGTTATGAGTTTGATGTACTACTTGATGAATTATATGGAGCTTCTTTTTTATAACTGTTATTGATTGAATGATGTTTTGATATTAGATTGGATTATTGTGATTGTGTTGCTTGTTGTTTATATGAAATTTACTAGGATTTGTGCTAACTTGGAATAGGATTTAGATACTAACTCTATCTCCTAAGGTATTTACTTAAGTGAACTTAATGTGGAGATCTTAAGACTAACAATGAAACAAAGTAAAGACTAGGCTAGTGAGTAATAAGTAAGCTTGCTTGAATAAGCTGAATATTACTCGGTATGTGACTTTATACATTCATGGCATGAAAATGACTTACTAGTTAAGTTTTCATAAAATTGAGTTTTCACTAAATTCAATTTTAAATGAAAGCAAAGTTGGGTTTCAATAAGTAAATGATTTGACTTTTGTGTAAGACCCTGCAAAAATTGGTAATTAACTTACAATTGGTTGATATAGAGACAATTCATAAAATTTAGGATAATTGTATAAATTATTCGATTGAGCCTGAATTTTATGATGAAGTTAAAAATATTAATAAAAATGAACTTGCAAGTTTAGAATTAAGAAAATAAAATATTAAATTATTACATTATATATATATATATATTACTGGTTATTTATCAGAAATGTGTAAAGTAAGTTTCTATATTTAACGAATCATTAAAGATAAATATATGCAGTTATATAAATTAATAAGGAATAAAATAAAAAAGTTTAGTGCTTGAAACACATTTTTATTATGAATTATATTAATGTTATTGGAATCAAGTTGAACCCTCATGATAAGATAATAAAAATTTTTCAAAAGTAACAGTATAGCTTTAATATTTCAAATTTAGCTCATTATGTAATTTTCTTAGAAATATTAAGTTTATCAAGTCTAATCACTAAAACGTAGGGTTTCATAATTTTAGATATTGCTCATGATAAATCTTTTGAAATTAACTATATGATTTTAATAACTAATATTAGTGAATAAAATTATATATAAAATGTATATAAATAAGTCCTAAATAATTAATGGAATCTATCCATATATATCATATATTAAAGAAAAGTGTATTTAGGGTCTTATCTTAGAACGTAAGACCAAATGGTGATATAAACCTTATAATAGTCCTGTAAAGTTAGATTTTAAAAATAAATCAAAATACAACTAATATAGATTATAATATAAGGTTTATCGGGTTAAATTTTAATTAGTCCAAAAATAGAAATTTTAGACTAGGCTTATAATATAATATTCCACTATTTTTAAAATATATCATGGAATTTTATAAATAATAAATCATGATAAAATTATACTTGAAAGGTTATGTAAAATTAAACCAATAAAATATATATATATACATATATATAATTATTACTGCCTTAATCAAAGTAGTGAAAGTTACTATATATGTAGCTTAAAGTCATACGATGAGAGTCAAACAAGAATCAGAGAGAAAGAAAGAAAGAGAGAGGGGGGAGAAATGAGAAACAGATGAGAGAATTAGGTGAGAGAAAGAGCGGAAAGGAGAGGAAGGAAGAAAAGGAAAAAAAAGGAAGAAGAAGAAGAAAAAAAGAGAATAGAAGATATCCATAATTATAAGTATTATTTCTTTTAATTGATTTTAGTAGTCGTAGAAAATATATATCCATAATTCTGTTATTTTCCTATATAGAGTATTCTATATATACGATTTCGTAAATTTCTTCTTTTTAGAATTTTAAACTTAGAATATTGATAGTTATATTTTTATTATTTCCATTTAATAACTTGTAAAGGAGCTGGTTAAATATATATATATTTGTATGAATCATCTTTCTCATATATATATGTATATGTGTGCATATGTGTGTGTGTGTATATGTGTGTGTGTATATATATATCTAAGCCATATATTCTAAAAAGTGTTTAATTAATCCTACTGTTAGTATGTGTAGCATTATATCATAGTTTCATATATAAAATAAATTACATATTGTACAATATTTTAAATGTAATTAATATTATTTTAAAAATATACACATATGCTATAGACATATAGTACTTATCAAAATGATACATTCACTAATAGCATTATGTTACATTATTATGTTACAAATATATGTATATATATAATAATAGTTATACGATAAGTAACATAAAAAGGATGGTATATATTCAACATGTATATATGTAACAAAGTGATATATATATTTAATAAAGTTTTAATTATAAGTAATATAAAATCTGAACAACTGAGTAAAATTATAAATTTAAATTAAAAATAATTATTTGAGGCTTATATGTAATAAGGGTATAAATACTAAAATGATATTTATAATATAGAAGTAAACAATGACGGTCCAACCTTACATCAAACTTGAGTGAGCAAATCGAAGACTTTAGGTAAGTTTATGATCAATATATTATTATATTTTGGAGTATTGTTTTATAGTACTCGGAGACTTAAGAGTATGCTTGGTTGTGTTTACTAAATAGCTTGATTGTGCACATCTTTGTATCTGCATGTTTCTAGATTTAGTTATATGATTATAGGTTGATGCTCTGGACTATAATTGTTTATTTTACGTAAAATGATTAAACATCTTAAACTGGACTTAATTAAATATATGACTTGTAAATCTTAATTGAACATGTATTACAACCCATTAAAGGAAGTGGTTAAGGTTTTCTAATTAAATATCGACTCCTTTGAAAGAGATAACGTTGAATCATAATGCTCCATTTTTTATTCTTAGTAGAATTAAATGATAGGAGATGAGTTCACTATAAGGATGAAGATAGTGGTTTGAAAGTAGTCACGAGAGGAGTGATGTCTCCATTGCACAAGCCTAGGTTTGGTTGTAAGTTGTTGAAATATGCGCTAAGCTCCTTAACTCGAATTAAAGTGGGTGTAATTTCTCTAATCTCACAATGGACTAAACAACGTCATACGATGGCATTTGTCTATTGCATTGCATTTAAATAACTAGCTGATAGCACTACTTGTACTTGATTTATAGTTTTATGTCTTTGTCCCAACTTATTAAGTTGTTGGTTGCTCATATCCCTATAGGTACTATTGTAGGAGCTAGCTAAGAAGTGACATTATAACTATTTTGATGCTAGTTACTATTAGATTATGAGGAGCAATAATATAAAACTGATGATCAGTTACATTTTTTAGGTTTTATTTCTTATTTTTGAATCTTCTATTATTAAATTATGTATTACTTTATTGAGGTTAAGTTATTAAATCATGTAACATTGCTTGGAATATGGGAATCCTAGTATATATTTTTCATACTTCCACATGTAAATAACATATTTAATTTGTAAACTGTTTTTTTCAAAATGAGTTAGTTGTGGATGTATTATATAAATCAAGTCTAAGATAGCAGTTGAAAAGTTAGCTTCTATCCTAGAATGGTTTACATGATGGAACTGGTACAACTCTATTGCTTTGGGGTGTAATAGTTCTAAGTTGGTATCAGAGTGTGGTTTTAGAAACTCGTTTTAAAGTGTTATAATTAAAAGAAGGAGCACATTGAGAGTGGTAATAAAGGATTGCACAATAAACTATAGAATAAGAAGTAAATATAACATTGAACTAAGATAAACGTTAGTTGATTTTAAATCCAGTTATGGGATTTTATGGTGAATTGATAGTTAGTTAAAGTGATTCAAGTAAAATCGAAGAGAGTCTCTTAACTAATACAGAGATGAGATGTGAAAATTATTGTTTAAAATGGTTAGTTAGGATATGTTTAATAACATAGATAGGATTATTGAAAAGTCCATTGATGGGATGTGATGTAGTTGATGAGACTCGTGAATATTAACGGGAATTAATTTGGGCTTTATGACTTAGAGAATGTTAGTGAAATGCTTTTAGTAAGAGTAGAAGAGGGAGATCATACCCTAATAGTATTACCTATATTCCTACTAGTATATTATATATCTTTAGACATTACCCTCAAAGGATTATTGATTGGTTTCCATATTTTCTTGGATCAATTGAAGTAGGTAAAGAAAAACCTTTAAAGCTAAAAGGATCTTATCCTAAATCAATAGTTTGACGAACTGCAAGTAAATTAGGAACTTATAGAATTCTAAGATGATATCAGCTTGATGTTTATTATAAATATGAGATAATATAGTCGAGGATGAAATAAAGCAATGTGTAGAAGATAATCTTGAAAAAGACAAAACAATGAGGAGAAAAATTAGAAGCTGAATTAGAACCTAATTTGAGAGTAAAACCTATACAAAATAAGAAGGCAGTATAAGAGAATAATTAATAATAGCATTGAGGAGTCTGATAATGATAAGGTATATGAAAAAAGTATTATTTTAGATTTTCCTATGGAGGTGTATAAATCTGGTGATTTGTGTTGTCGTGTTGTGTTGTGTTGTATCATGTTTCGTATTGATGTCTAAATGAGTTTGTGTCTAGAAAACCTCAACCCATAACACGACCCGTTTAGTAATTGTATAAGAAAACTTAAACCCACAACCCGACTAGTTTAATAAACGTATCTTATGTCTAAGTTGGGCTCGTATGTCACTTAAAAATTTATAAATATATCGTAAAAAGTTATTCTTTACCTTTTTAATGGTTAACCTTTATGTATTTTATCTTAACTTTACACTAAACTTATATAGTTATATCTATATTTCTATAATTTTGATAGAAAAAAATTGTATAGATTCCAAAAATATACAGAAGATTTTTATGGAGGACACGTATTTTCTAACATTTACTATTTAAATTGAATTATGGAGTACATGTATTTTTTGATATTTATTATCCCAAGCTAAAGACAAATGAATGTGTTCAATAAAATATGAACCAATCATGAAAGCGAGCATATGTCTGTTATTATTTCATTTACATTCAAGTTTTGTTATTTTAATGTAGTTTTTTCTTTTATAACAAAAAAATTTGTTATAAATTATATAACAAAACCTAATAATATCGTGATGCAAACAAACTAGATAACGGTTGAAAAATTAAGCTACTAAACTCCCAAAAAGTTAGAAAGTCGATTACTTTTCTTTTCTACCAATATTAATAGGCAAGGTGACAATGACATGAGCATTATTTATATATGTTTTAAGCAATTATACTTATTTCCCTCTTTCATATGATTTACCAACTATTTTTTTTTTTCACCATTCCTATTTCAATATGGCCAAATCAATTAATACATAATCTAATTTATGAATTTGAACTCAAATGAGGTCAAATTCAAATTGTAAAAATGCATGTTTCTTCTTTTCTTTTTTTTTTTCTTAACTTTGATCTTGACATTTATCTATATCTTTTTTACGCTAGATGTTCATTCATATGGATCCCACATTAGCAATTTAATAATTTAGGATGGGATAAGTGTAACTTCTTAAAAAATTTTGAGGAGTATTATTTTCTTCCATCTTGGCAACTGTTATCTTTCCTACAATATAAAAATCTTAGTGTTGTAGCACTTCTAGTAGAGGATGGTAATGCTAAGAAAGATTTTTGTTCTGCCCGATTTTTTATTAATTCAATGTGATGATTGTAAAGTATTTTAAATCAAAACAAAACTTTATAATAAATTTCTAGTACACCATAAAAATCCTAATGGCCACTAGCCATTTGATAAACATAAGTTAACCTACACTTTTCATAGTAATGCCTATCAAAGTGATTTGCCATAAAGGTCTCAATGCCAAATAGACAATTTACATTCTCACCATAAAAGAATATCAAAGGAACAAGAGATGAAACAAAAGATAAAGGAAAAGGAAAAAAAATCAAACCAAAAGTCAAAAGACTTACGTTTCAAGTTGATGAGGAGGATCTCCTTGTCCCATTAATTGAAATTGAAAAGTTGATACGAAGAGGAAAAAAAGAAATTGCAACAAAGAGCAGCTAGAAATAAGGATAATGAAAGTTAAAACCTTAGGTTTATCTAAGTTGAAAGAAAAGAAAAGACTTATTATTTATTTTTAATCTTTTGGTGTGGCATTTCATATTTCTCTTGGACTCTCATTGGATGAAAAATAAATTAAAAGTTAAATGTAACAGGTTCGCGGGTTGAAACTGTATCTACTTATTGGACTTGTTTATTTAAATAAGTTCATAAATGAGTCTAGTGTTTGGACTTGAACTCGAACAAGAATTTCAATGTATCTAAACGGGTCTAACCTGTTTGTGTTTTACGTTAAATTTTTCCATACACTAACTCATTTAAATCGTATTGTGACGTGTCTGAGTCTATCATGTTTAGATCCCATATTGCTAGTCCTAGAGGTGTAAAGTAATGAACCAAGGAGTGGAAATAATGATGATTTAATTAAAAGATAAATGTGGTAAAATTCTTTTAAATAAATAGTTGTTAATGGTGATTTGAATGATGGATATATTATGATAGTTGGTTATGTTTTGTTAAGAAGTTAGAGTTAATCCTATGCTAGTTGTTCATATATGTAGACATTCTGTTGATCTCTTAATATATGTTGTTGTACTTCTTGATGAAAGTGTATACTTTTGGATACGGGCATATATTATAATGTTTTATATACTTTGTAGTAGAGGTGTAGAAGAATCAAATGTGTTTTAGGTAACTAATTTTGAAAGTTCTTTACAGGTGTTAGAATGGTTGTAGAAACTGTAATATGAGGAAATAATTAGGTTATGAATCCTTTAGCCCTTAATGAATAATAAATTGAAGACTTATATCTTTGGGGTTGTAAGCAAGTGCAAGTGAAGTAAAATAAGTATGAAGTAGATAGTGAGATTTTTATGTTGTATTGAGGTAAATGAAATGATATCATTATGTAGTATTTATGTTCGATTATAAGGGATGGATGATTATTAAATGATATATGGGAAATGAAGTAGGATTCTTGGATAAACTATGAATGAATATGTATCCAGGTACCCTAAAATGGTATTGGTAGGATAAGTAATGATTGATGGTAAAAGTGGAAATTAAAGCAAAAAGTTTAGAGAAGATTAAGACTTTTAATCAAAAGTTTTTTCGCTATTTCAAGATCGATCTAAATAGAACATAACCCACCAGGAATTGAATTTTATAAGATGGTTAACCACGAGTATACTCATATGATATGATGATAATGAATAATGATTTAGTATCATGTTATAGAAAGAACAAGAGGAGATAAAAGGTCTCCAAAGGTAAAAGGGAGTATGGACAAAATCCCAAGAGAATGGTAGGCTATTTGAAATCATTAAGCAAAATAATATCTTAAGACAAGATGGGTAAGCCTCTTAGATCGATTAATTGTTAATTAAAGAGAGAGAAGTATTGAACCCCTAGGATTTTAGAATATCAAATATTAGCTTATGGTACAATCATACCGAAGCTAGTAGTATGAGTGGGAGAAAATTTGAAAGCAGGGTGATTAAAAAGAACGATTGAATTACTTAACAAGTGTTCAGTAGTAAGTTGGAATGGGATATATTTTTATAATAGTGTCTAGATGAACAAAGAGCAAAATGGAGTGTAAACTGATAAGAGAATTTGTAAGGTTATGGAGCTAAGTCGTAAGATTATATAATACGATTAGAGGACTGCAATGATGGAATAAGGCATGATTGATATCGAAGTATGAAATGCAAAGAAAGAAAATGGGATTGAGAATTTGAGAGATAAATAAAGAGGTCAAAGCAAAGGCTTAAATAGAGGAGGATTTGGAATCTCAATTAGAAGATGATTCAGAAGCCTAATAAGAAGATAATTCAGAAGATACAAAATAGATTGTAATTTTAAGAAATATATACCTCTTTTTAGGGAAGATTTGGAATACATTAGTTTTGAGGATGAAATTATTTGTATAGAAGGTGGAATATGAGATCCTATAAAAATTGGCAATTAACTCATAATTGATTGATTTGGAGATGTTTTATAAAATTTAGGATGATTGTATAAATTAGTCGATTGAACCCGAATTTTATGATAAAGTTAAAAATATTAATAGAAATGACCCTATAAGTTTAGAATTAAAATAATAAAATATTAAATTATATGTATATTACCCGTTATTTATTGAAAACGTATAAAACGAGTTCCCTATATTTAACAAATCACTAAAGATAAATTATATGCAATTATATAAAGTAATAAGAAATAAAATGAAAAGTTTAGTGCTTAAGACATATTTTAGAAATTATGAATTTTATCAAAGTTTTTGAAATTAAGTTGAACTCTCGTGACTAGGTAATAAAAATTTTAAAAAAGTAATAATATAGCTTTAATATTTCAAATTTAGCTCATTATGCAATTTTCTTAGAAATATTAAGTTTATTAAGTCTAATCGTTATAACGTAGAGTTTCGTAATTTTAGATATAGTTTATGATAAATCTTTTGAAATTCACTATGTGATCTTAATAATTAATATTAGTGAATAAAATTATATATAAGATATATATGTATACGTGTCAAATAATTAATGGAATCCATCCATATATATCATATATTAAAGAAAAGTATATTTAGGGCTTTATCTTGGAATGTAAGATCAAATGGTAATATAAACCTTGCAAAAGTTATAAGGAATAATCCTATAAAGTCGGATTTTAAAAATAAATTGAAATATAATCAATATAAATTATAATGTAAAGTTTATCAGGTTAAATTTTAATTAGTTTAAAAATATAAATTTTAGATTAGGCATATAATATAATGTTCTACCATTTTTGAAATATATTATGAAATTTTATAAATAATAAATTTTGATAAAATTACACTTGAAAGGTTACGTAAAATTGAACTAACAAAAATAATATACATATATATATATATATATATATAATTATCACCGCTTTAATTAGTTGCTATATATATGGCTTAAAGTCATACGATGAGATTTGAATGAGAATCAAAGAGAGAGAGAGAGAGAGAGAGGAAAAGTGAGAAACAGATAAGAGAATTAGGCAAGAGAAAGAGAGGAAAAAAGGGAGAGAGAGGATAGGAGGAAGAGAGAGGATGAAAGAGAAAGAAAAAAGAAAAGAAAAGAAGAGAAAGAAGAAAAAAGAGGTTAGAAGATTTAATTTTTTCAGTGTTTAATATTTCTAGGTAACTTCATTTTCATAATTATAAGTATCACTTCTTTTAATTGATATTTAGTATAAAAAAGATCTAACCTGCATCAAACTTGAGTAAGTAAATCGGAAGCTTTAGGTAAGTTTGAGATTAATATATTATTATATTTCAGAATACTGTTTTATAGTACTCAAAGTTTTAAGAGTATTTTTATTGTGCTTGCTAGATAGCTTGATTGTGTGCGTCCTTGTATTTGCGTGTTTCTGGATTTAGTTATGTGATTCTAAGTTGATGCTTTGGACTGTAATTGTTTGTTTTACATAAAATGATTGAATGCCTTAAATCAAACTTAATTGAATATATGACTTGTAAATTTAAATTAGACATGCATTGCAACCCATTAAGAGAAATGATTAGGGTTCTTTAACCAAATACTGATCATTTTGAAAGGGATAGCGTTGGAGCATAATGGTTCTTTCTTCATCCTTAGTCGAATTAAATGACATGAGAGGAGGTTGTGATAAGGATGAAGATAGTAGTTCAAAGGTAGTCGTAGGAGGAGTGGTATTTACATTGCATGAGCCCGGGTATGGTTGTGAGTTGTGGAAATGTGTGCTAAACTCCTTAACTCGGATTAGAACGAATGCAATTTCTTTAATCTCATAACGGATCAAAAAAGTTTGTGTGATGGCATTTTTTTGTTGCATTGCATTTAAATAATTGGCTAATAACCCTGCTTATGCTTGATGTATAGTTTTATGTCTCCATCTCAACTTATTGAGTAGTTGGTTGCTTACATTCCTATAGATATTATAGTAGGTGTTAGCTAGGAAGCGGCATTATAACTACCCTGAAGCTAACTACTATTGGATCCTGAAGAGTGAGGATATAAAATTGATCATCGGTTATATTTTTAAGGTTTTAGTTCTTATTTTTGAATCTTCTATTATTAAATTCTGTATTACTTAAGTTAAGTTAAGTTATGAAATCATGCAACATTACTTAGAATTTGGGAATCCTAATATATATTTTTCATACTTCCACATGCAAATAATATATTTAATTTGTAACCAGTTTTCTTTAAAGTAGGTTAGTTGTAAATGCTTTATGTAAATCAGGTTAAAGATAGTAACTGAAAGGTTAGCCTTTATTTTAAAATGGTTTATACGGCGGAACTATTATGACTATCACTTCGGGGTGCAACATTTTGATAGTTGGGTTTACCAAATGAGCAACTTGATTCCTGATAGTTGGGTTTTTGAGCATGTAGAATTACATTTCCAAATCACTTCATGTGGTTTCTATTTAACTAGGTTTTGGGGTCTTACTCTTTAGTAGCTCCTTGTTGTCGCATAAGTTCTTAAATGTTGTATCTAGATGCTTAAGGATGTCAACTAATCAGATGAGTGCTAGATTGGGTTAGGAATTCAGTACCTATGCATATTACGTGCATGAGCATAGCATACATTATCTATATTGATTGCTTAGTTGGGAGATGATAAGTTAATATAATTTGACTAATTACTTATAGATGTACCTATGGTATTATTTATGCTTATTGCTTTGTATTTATCTACTCTCACATAACTTATAATAAGTCGAGGGGATAAGTTGTCTTATTATCAAGTTAAGTATGAATAATCTAAGGCATTGCATCTATGGGCAAAAAGACTTCGAAACTCTAGTAGATCAGTTCCTAGAAGATGTCATTAGTTAAGGATATATGTAGATACCTAATTTTTGTACCCTCCTTTTATTTTTTAGAATAGGTTATAAGGTCCTAAATTAGAAAAAATACAAAAAAATAAGAAATTAAAGAAAACCCTAAAAATATGAAGTTCAGGAAAATACAAAAAAATAGGAAAGTAAGAAAAAACACAAAAAATAATAAATTTAGAAAAATATATAAGAAATTTGAAAAGTAACAAAAAATAGAAAAAAAAAGGGGAATTTAGAAAATAATAGATTTTTAGGTTGTTTAAATAGAATATAATTTTAATTTAAATAAATTTGAATAGAAGGTCGTTAGGCTTGTGCTTAGATTTGAATTTAGCCCAGGCTGACCTGGTTTATTAATTGCACATATGGACAAGGTAAAAGCCAACGGCCTAATGGATAAGTACATGAATAAAGCATTGGGTTTAGTTGGAGTTCAAGGGTTTGAAACTCATTGGAGCCATGAAAGTTGTTTTTTTATCTTTTTCTCTCTTAAACTCTACATGGCCACATGTCAGGCTGTCAGTGAGCCACATATTTAATTGTGACACATGGCACTTTATGATTGATCGTGATAACAAAATTTCTTTCCCTCCACTTTTTTTCTCCCCTTTCCTTTTCTTCCCTTCACTTTCTCTTTTTAACGCAAGGAGACACGTACACAGATAGAGGTGAGATCCTCTTTCTCTTATTGAGACTCTCTCTCCACTATACTCTCTCTTACTCTTAGATCTCACTCGGCCTCACCACTTTCTTTCTGGACTAACTTCGACTTTAGTAATAAACACTCTCTTTCTCTTGCCTAATCTCCCTCTCTCAGCTGGACCCTCTCTCACACACTTGACCTTACATGAACACACAACTCCACCTACGACTCTCTCTCTCTCTCTTAACTACATACGTCACCCTCTGTTACTACCTTCTCTCTCTTTATTATTGCCCCGTCTCTCTTATCCATTGTTGCAAACAACACCGCAGTAGCGCTACCCTTAACTAATCCTCTTACACCCTCTCTTGACTAATACATACAACACTAATCTCGATCTCTCTCTCTCTCTAGATGAACAGCACCCATTCTAATACAGTAGTACACTGTCCCATCTTCGACTCTCTCACCTTCTCTCAACCTCCACCAGACTACTTACACTCGATGCACTCCCAAACACCGTACTCTGACCACTTAACCAAACGACCCAGATTAACTACCCTCATACATGACCGTTCCTCATACGGCCACTACATCAAAATCGAACCCTAATAACGCCTTCGACTCTCTTAATCCGTGACCACCACTCACCGGCCAAACTGAGCCACCACTAAACTACCTCTATTGGCCGTAGCAGTCCTCTAAACCCCCCTTTTGCCAGTAAATTTGACACAAAAATGCCCGAACCTAAAAGAAAGTCAGCCCGAAACCACTTTGGATCACCATCGTCGACTGCCCCATTTTCTCCTAGCTTCTTATGTGTAGTGCACATGAATTGGGTCATGTTGCTAGATCTGGTTTGACTCGAATCTAACCACGAGCCTCGGGTTGACTCGTGTTCAGCTCTAATTTGATTCATAAGAGTGGTTCGGCCCACCTCCCCTTTTGCAATCCTATTGTTTTTTTTTTTTTTGTTTTGTTATGTATTTTTATTTATTTACTTGTTTATTTATTTCAATATGTAATTGTAATTAAAAATAAAAGAAAAATCCGAAAAAAAGGAGAAGGAAAAAAAGGGAAAAAGAAAAAAGAAAATAAAAATAAAATAAAATAAAGGAAGAAAAGAAAAAAAGTAGTTTATTTATTTACTTTTTAGTTTGATAGATAAAATAGAATAAATAATAAATAAATAAGATAGTATAATAAAAATAAATATATATGTTAGTGAATAAAGTTATTTTGTAACTTAGAAAAATTGGTATTTTTCCAAAAAAATAAAAATCAATAAATCCTTTCCAAATTAGGACCACTTTAGAGTTTTCAAAATTAAAATCCAATTTAGGACCCTTTAGGAGAATTTTCTTGAATAAATTGAACCAGGTAAAAATGTAAATCCAACTTTTTTTAAAAATTAAAATTAAATCACCCATAAAGTTTTTATAAACGAACTATGGAAGTTTGATTCCGAATAGGGGGTACGTAGGCATCTGTATGTAAGTATGGGGCAACTTAAATATGAAAATTCTTATTTTTTTTTTCCATCTTTGTAGATATTTGTGTAAGTTAATTAATTTAGTCACGTGTAATATGATTAGTTGTTTAGGAATTAAAAAGGGTATATTTGAAAAGTGAAGTTAAATTCAGAAAGTTAAAAAGCGGTACCCATTTAGGGTTTAATAAATTAGCCATCAGATCTAGATCTTTGGTTTTCAAAAACAAAAAATCGTTTTATAAAATGGTTTAATCGATAGATTGGTAGCTAAGTTATAACTAATCCACCAAATTAGTTATAACTTAACTTTTTTTCCCAACTTTAATTAGGTGGCGACTCCTAAAGTACTTCAAAAATGTAAAAATAATCGGCTTTCTTTAAACCCTAGTCAAGGGTTAGTACTAAATGGGTAAGGGTTCAGTATTAAATAGATAAGGGTTTAATACTGATTTGTTTAAAGAAAACTTAATTTAAAAAGAACTCGGAAGGTGAAAAACCAGGCTTGACGATACGGTTTAAGTACATGAAGGCAATTCTTCGAAGGAAGATAATGGGGTTACCTTGCAAAGGATTAAGTGTAGCCATTATATTCGATTGAGTATTCTCATAAAGGATTCATTTATTGTAAAGAAGTGTACAACTGTTATACTTTGTGAACGGCTTGCTATTGTGTAAACTTTCACTGTTATTACTAAGTTGAATAAGAGGAACTTTGGAATTTAAAATTGATAAGTAGAAGAGACGGATTGACATAAGTTTTGCCTCATTCCTAACTTAGGGATGATATAACGAGACATCTTTAGATATTGAAAATTTTGAGAAAAAGTTTCAAGCAGATACCTAGAAAGTGAGACATTACATGATTCAACTGCTTAATTATTTTGAAGCTGCTATGACTAAATTCAAGATTTTCCCCATGCATCTTGATTGGTTTTGGTTACTAATTTGGTGTACTTTTGGCATTTTAGGTATAATTTATTAATATTTAGGGACTTTGTTAATACATGTGCATATATTCCATACATTTGGTACATGTAGTGACTAATTATATTCATTAAACCGTGTTTCTTTCATATTATTAATTTTTAGCATATATTTTCTTTTAAATTTTTAGGATTTACACATATTTAAGGATTTCGGGTTAATTTACAAGTATATTTATAATATATATTAGTTATATTTAGGAAGCACACATATATTTCATACATCATTTTGTATCATATTATTTACTTTACAGCTTAAATAATTTATCTTTAATGCCTCGATATATCTCAAATCTTAAATATAGGGGTTTAAATCAATTTAGTACTAGAATTGGTTAATCTTATAACTGAAATTTCTTGATTTTTGTTATTGCCGACAAATTGAACTTAATAAATCTAAGTATAGTATAGTATACAACATTAACTTAAGATAGATTTTGATAGAATATGTTAAGAGACAATTCTATCGAATATATCTAATTTGTTGGGATACTTACTCTTAATAATAGAGATATTATTAGGAAAGTTGCTATATCCTTAGAAAAATTGATAAGTTATCATGATGTTAATGCGATTCTAAATTGGATGTTAACTCTAAAGAGATTCTAATAGACACAATTAGGGTTAAGAGTAAGTAATTCTGAGAAGAATACTTACAAACTAATTCTCTAGACATATAAAAGGCTCATACGATAAAACCACTTTGAAGCATTCATAGTTCCATGATATACAAATATTTATATATGTAACAAATTATATTTACAATAAAATTTTATATTGAGTACTTTCGAAGTATATTGGTACTTGACACAACCTAAAAGCAAGAATCAGGTTAGGTTACATAAGAGACTAAGCTAACTTTAAGAAACTAAAAGAACTAAAAAGAAAGATCCATCGGCTTGTTTTTCTCACTAAAACCCTATCTACATTCATTGCATACCTGTAGATGGTTACCACATGGCATGACTACTTTGAACTTGCTAGAAAATCTATAGGAAAGTAAGCAAACCATAGCTTAATATGAGATAGGAGTAAAAAAGCATATATAAGCTGACTAAATCATCCAAGTTATCAATTAATTATTAAATGCAATATATGAACAAGTGGTAAGCCATCTGCATAAGGTTATTCGATCCATCATAAAGTTAGAGAAATTATGCCTCGCTTTAACCTAGGTTGATGAATTTACATATGAAGGCTATAATGCTAAATACCCTCACAACTAAATCCGGACTTTTGTAATAGAGACATTGCTCCTTCCATAACTACCTTTGTTTGAAATCTCTAAGGAGACACTATAAACCTTATGGGTTTTTAGACATGAATGTTGAGTTGGTCAAGAGAGTTAACGGTTAATTCTTAGGACCGCTTAAGATATAATAATAAAAATTTTAAATAAAATGAGTAGACCCTAACTAACCAATCACAAACCTTAATTACTGAGTCAAAAAACCTTAGAGGAAGTAAAACCATAAAACCCTAATTACACATGTAAAACTGTAACACTACAAAAGGGGCATATTAGTTTTGCCTAAAATCTTCATATCATGTGTGTACTCATAATATAAAGTTTGCCATATAAGTCAGAGGTTGCAACATTTTAGCTATTAGATTTCTCATTTGTACTTAATCTTTTTACATAAATGTGCTTAACTACATATATATAACGATAAGTGATCTAGTAATCCACGGTCATCAAAACCGTAGAGAATTTGAATCACTTACCAAAAAATAAGAAAGGGTATCTAAATTTTGACAATCATAAAGCTACATAGTCATTAGAACCATAGAGAATCGAAATCACTTACCCAAAAATAAGAAAAGGTATGTAAATTTTGACAATCATAAAGTTACTAGACACTTTAAAAGTTTAATTCAATTATCCTACTTACTGTTCTAATCTTATCATTTTACTTTCTTAACCTGGCGAAACATTCTGCACTTGAATCTTAGCCAAGCCCTAACTTTATACAACTTGCAAAAGAAACTATTAGGGGAGTATGCTATGTTCAGCTTAGTGAGTAATTTTCTTACCTTACTGACAAATAATTACAAGTAAGTTAATTAAACAAGCATATGAATGCAAACATCATATGTAGCTCACTAGCGATTGTGTAAAGTATGATTTTACGCCTACCGTTACTTATGTTAGGAAGTATTTAGGCACGTCAAGACTTAAGTATCCATGTCTAATATGAGTTCTTTTAGCAGTATAAGCACTCTCAACAATAGACACAACTTAGAATGAAGTCACCCTCCTTCAAGGCAAGTAGATCTTAAAGGTTAAGGCAAGAACATGTCATACGAATACTTTATGTAATTAACAATCACAACATACAATATCAATATAGATCCATTTATGCATGATCTCTCGCTCTACTGCGTAGTGCTGACACTATTTAACTTATGCAATTAGATGCGATGTATGTCTAGTTTAATTAAAGACCAAATATTTATTAATTTAGATTCATGAGGTGACCAAGTAAACATATTTTAGATACTCCAATACCCTGATTTCTAATGCAGCAAACAAGGGTACTTGAAATATCTTAGGGTATTTTGTAATGAAGGGTCGACCAAATCAAGCACATACAAGTTACCTTATACCCCAACATGCAATAAGTTCAATTATCAGATATAAATAGATGATGTACTAACTATAAGCACATAGCAAAGTAAATAGGGGTTGATATACTAACTTAGCCTTGAAGTTTATTATTCCTAGTAATCACGGTAGTCTCAAACTTGGTATCCCAAATCACCTAAGTAAGGTAATTAAAGTAAATAAGACTCTTGTTAAACTTAATTTATTCGTTAACCTCATTATAATTTCCTTATTTTTACTTATTTTGTATTTTGGTTGCAACTTTCTTGTTTTAAGTCAGAATTTTGCATTTTTATAGTTGATTTTCATCATTTTCTAGTGTTATTTCATTTGGTGAAGTCCTTTTAAGGTGTTTGGACTTGTAAGAATTTTGTTTGGGCCAAACAAGTTTGTTGGTCAACGGTGCTAGTTTAATTACCTTAAGATTTGGGCTTAGTTTTAGGCTTAAGGCTTAGTTTTTGGTATTGATCCTTACACTTGACCTTTGAGGCCTTAATTTAGGTATTTTAAGTTTAAGTTTTGCTCAAATTTCATGGCTTTTAATTTGGTCCTTAATGTTACTCTTGTAGGCTTAAATGGGCTTTTTTATTAGTTTTAGGTCCTATTTCGTAAAGAGGCTTATAAAGGGCAGCTTTAAGGGGCTTTTGGACTTAATGAGGCTTTAAGGTATTATTTTATAAATCCATTAACTTATAGATCAGATCTGGTCCTATAGTTATTAGGCCTTATTTTTAGTCTTTTCAAGGGGTTTAGGCTCAACTTACTCTTTAAGGCCTTAAACTTAATTCTATTTGTCATTTTAGGCCTAAGCCTACTAAAAGCTCTAAAATAAGTCAATTTTCTATTAGGATTTAGATCCAGTTTTTTTCATTTGTTAGGCTTTTGATCCTATTTCTATGCCCCTAATCATTAACTAAGCTAGTTTAAGCCTAATTTACATTTTAAGGCCCTAAACATGATTCTAACTAGTTCTTATTGGCTAAATATCCTAAATGGGTTCACTAAATAACCCATTATATTAAGTGTTCCAAACACGGTCTTATCCAATTTAAGGGCTCTAAATTAGTTACTCAAAACCTATATGTCATTTTAGGCCATTTTATGTTTCTAGGATCTTGTTTAGCTACTTCACTTTAATGATTAAGTCCTAAATCCTAATTAGCATTAGTTAGTCATGTAATTAGCATACTGAACAAGAATTTACAATTTGTTTTCCTAAGTAAAGGGGGTAGTTGAAGAGAGTTTTTAAGGGGATTTTAAATATCTCTACACAACTTATTATAACATGCTAAAACCATTACGATGATATATTTTAAGCTAAGTCTTCCTAAGATGAACATGAAAAATAAAAAATTTGATGGAAATAGGATTATTCATGCTTTGACCCTTGCATGTAGTAAGGGTTTGATGGTAGTTTCTCATCATTTTATTAAGTTAACAATATAAAACTATCTCTTACACTTCTAGAATGTAAGTAAAAACTAGCTAAGTACATGAATGAAGGTAGGATTATATGGATCTAAAATGACATGTACATTATCTAGTATTTCTAATCTTGAACTCTCAAAATATCATAGGTATAATAAGTGTAAATAGAAAACTTAAGTTGAGTGAGTTTTACCTTAGATTAATCTGCACGAGTTTCAACTTTTTCACTTAGAAGCAAAAGTTGGAACATACTTCTTTAGAATCAAGTGTTTGTTGACAAGAAATTAGGGGATGTAGGAGTTTAAAGGATGGTAGCCATTTGTGATATGGAGGTGTGTGGTAGTGGTAATGCTAAAAGGCATCGAGGTACATAGGGTCATCTAATAGCTCCTTTTGTTTTCTTCTCTTTTTTCTTTAGTTTTTGTCTGGGTTTCTAAAGGGTGTTTCTTGGGGTTTTCTAAGAGTGAAGAATGAGGTCAAATGAAGGTTTTATTAGGTGAAATGGAAAATATTGAAGGTGGGATAAGGGGCATAAGAGGTGGCTATTTTAGGATGAGAGTACATGGTCCCCTCTTGGTATTATTGTATCTTGTTTACTTTTTGCCAAATGAAGGATAATTTCCAATTGTTTTAAGGTTTTTTGTTTATTAGGGTTTTTAAGGTTTTATGCTTACGATTAGGGTTTTGCTCTCTTTAAGGCTTATGGCTTATTATTTATTTATTTAGGGGTTTCATTATTATATCTTTTTATTATTATGTCTTGAGTGGTTATATGGATTACTTATTGACTTTTGCATTTGACTTCGAGTTTAGATTTGAAAGTTTACGAGGTTCACATTGTCTCCCCAAGTATATGTTGGCATTATTAAGGAGATATTTTTATATAATTACTTTGGTTTCGTATGATTAATCACTCTTAACTTATGGTCAATTGTGATGTAAAACTTGATTAGTAGATTAAGGTGTAATTAAGTTTCTTAATCTTAATTACTGGTACACTTGACACCAATTAGGTACAGTTTAGAGCTTAATGTGTCAAATTAAGTTAGCTAAGCTCGTTAGATCATCTTATCTAATTAGTTTAAGGAATTAAGAACAATTATTGTTGCTCGAGTGTGTTTAGAGGGTAGATTACGATTATAGGGTAATTAAGTGATTAGTTTATGGTTGGCGAATATTTTTATTATTTAATCAAAGTTCGATAGTTGGATTAGGGTTTTCAACACTAGATTAGAGTTTTAGGGTTCTAAGGTTTATTTAGGGGTTTTAGTATTCCTTTTAGGATTTCAAATTCATTATTAGAGTTACTTATATTAACATTCATTTTTAGCTTAGTTTATCCTTTATCGGTTTCAAGGAATCTTCATGAGTTTTGACTATTGGTCTCTTTCCTATTAAGATTTGGGGTTGGTTTCGTTAGATTATGTTAATCTTGGGAGTTAACGTTAGTTTTTGGCATTTGTTTACATGATTTTAGGGATTTGAGTGTGGGGGTCAAACTAAGGTTGAGGATGTCATCTAGGGTTTTAGGAGTTTGAGCTAAGGTCTTTGAGCTTAGTCTCTCAACTTTATGGTTAGTAATCTTGCCAATACTAAGGGTATTTTTTGAGAAATCTTATTAACTTCTAGCCTCTTTTTTAGGAAATTTGCAGGGTTTACAAAAACCTTAACATGCAAGAAACCCTCAAACGCCTATAAAACCCTAAAAGATCTACAAAATCCCTAGTTGAATAACAAAGAACCCTAATATAACTAAGGAATCCTAATTGAATAGCAAAATCACTAAATATAACCAATTTTGGCAATCATCTTAAAACCTTAGATATCGATCATGTATGTGGATCTAATAACTACAAATGGTCTTGGACACTATTAAACCCTTAGAGATTGATAACATAAGTGCATAAACATAATTAGATTGATAAGGCATAACAAAACCTTAAATCGACCTTAATTACGCTTAATTTGCTTAAAATCGTATTGAATTGCGATTAATTATCTTAATTACACCCTAATCCTATAATTAATTCTCATTACATCTTAATTAACAAGAAGATAAGGATCATTAATGGAAAAATGCCAAGGGATTAGTCAGACAAATCAAAGGATAAGTGTCCTTTAGGGGGATAAAATCTTCCCCAAATTAGCAAAAAGCAACAAGGGTACATGTGGTCCCCAAAAAGAGCCTTACACGTTGCCAAAATGAGATTACCCTTGTCCCTCCTAACACCATGCACTAGCCACTCTCTTCCCCATTCCCTCTGTATTTTTCTTCACTTAAACATACTCTACACTCTAAAAAACTCTCACAATAAACTCTCAAACATTCATCCCATTCCCAGTCTCTCAACCAACATTAGCACCGCATCGTCAGGCATTCTTTCTCTAACACCACCCTCTTGTTTCCTTAGAGTTTATAACTTGTTCTACATTCTAGGTTCTAAAACTTTTATAAATAAGTATAATAGAGTAATGTAGTGTAAGAAAGTGTAAAAAACCATGAATAATTGTGCTACATGACTCTTTAATTAAGTAAAATCACTAATATACATGAACATGTAGGAATATGCAAGTGTTAGTAAGAATAAGTAAGAAACACCAAGGAACCCCCATAACACTTAACGTAGCCCCATGTTGGGGATGTTTTCTCCACCATTAACACTTATTGTTGATAAAATTGATTTCTTTTAGTAAAAAACTTAGCTTAGAGATAGATAATGTACACTAACAAGAAGAGTTGTATGAAAGATGGTGAAAACCCTAGGAAAATCCCTTGGAGCCACCTTCAAAATAGGGAACAAGCTATAACTTTTGGTTTATGAGCTTAATGATGTCATTAATTAGTGATAATCTAGGTTAGGAGTTAATTAATAAAGTTTAGTAGGCTAATGATGAACTAGAGGCCTAAATGAGCTTAATTGGTGATTTAGACTCTTAAAACTTGATTAGAAGCCCCATAAACAATAACTAGATTTGGAAACTTACAAAAGAAATGAAGTATTCAAAAGGCTTATTATTAGCTAAGGGCTTAAATAACACATGGAGTTGGGCTTAAGGCTTTAAGATAAAAGTTAGGCCCAAATCCTTCTAAAAAGATAGAAAAGGAGCCTATAACCTAGCAAAACCAAACTGATCAACAACTTAAGTATACCTAAAGGAAGTAAATTAAGAATCCTTTAGGCCCAATGAGACATTTGGGAAAAACCTCATAGGCTTAACTTGAAGATAACATAACAAAAGAGTGAAAAAGAGGCCCAATTTAACCTATGAAGTGAACCCAAGGCCCAATTGAAAATTTAAAGGGCTAAATTTGAAAAGTTCACTTAAACTCCTTAAATATAGGCCTAAGAAACCAAGAAGAAGGCCTAATACGTAAATCTCAACTCTAGGCCCAAAACCTTAAGAGGCAAACACCAAACTTTGACGAATGAATTTAATTGGCCCAATTTGTAAGGTTGTAGGTCTAATATGACCAAATGGACCCTACTATGTGAAAAAGCACTTGAAATCAATTGAAATTGACCATAAAATCACTAAAAACGAAAAAGTCATAGCTAAAATACTAAAACAAGGAATTGTGATGAATCAAGTTAATAGTTAGTATAAAGTAGGAGTCTTATATGCTATGATTATATTCTTTAGGTGATTTGGATTTAGAGATTGACTCGAGTGAGGAATATTGGCACCGTTACATATTATGGTTGAGTGAGTACACTGACCCCTATCTTATCTTATGTTTGCCTGTAATGTAGAGCATGGTTATATCATATATATATATATATATATATATTGAAAATTGATGTGATTAGGGCTTGGGAATTCTTCCATGTGTTCGTATTTAGATGCAATTACTTGATAAGATACCAAGATATAAAGGACCAAGATTACTTGTTGCATTAGCTATTAGGAATCTAGAGTGTCTACTAAATATATTGGTTGATCACCTATAAACCGAACTAGTAATCAATCAACCTTTAAGTGAACTAGACATGTATTGTATCCTATTAAATTAAGAGTCAAGGCATTAGCACTATACAGTAGAGCTTGAGATCATGCACTATGGATCTATTTTGATTATTATGTGATATATTATTATTATTATCGCATGACGTATTTATGTGATATGTTCTTACCTTGATCTTTGAGAACTAAGTGGCTCTAGGAAGCATCACCCTTTACTTGAGGTCGAGTCATGTCTACTACTTTAGGTTTATTAAGAGAATCGATATTAGAAATGTACGTAGAGACCCGGGTCTTGATGTGCTTAAACACTTCGCAAACCTAGGCAATGATGGGCGTAAAACTGTGCCTTATATAGTTGTTTGTAGCTTGTATATAATGTGTGTATAGAATGTGGTTGCTTACATTCATATGCTTGTTTAATTCACTTACTTGATCTTGCTTGTTAATAGAATAGGAAGGTTACTGACTATGCAGTTCTAGCTTACCACTTATAGTTTATTTTCACTACATGACCTTTGGTTGGAGTTGGCTGCGGGATACTCGAGGTTAGTTCTATCGGCTATGTGGGTGGTACAAGGAGGAAGAGAGCTTAAGTGAATTTATATAATCTATTTAGACTCTCTAGTATTTATTTCCTTTATTAAGGTTTAGTAGCATGGAATACTGGTACTTCTTCTAGTTTTTTTGTATGACTTATTGGGGGAATGTTTGCCCTATAGAATTGTGTTAGCTTTAACTTGATGCTTTAATTATTAATGATCTACTTTGATAATACTTGATGTGAGTCTCCTAGCAGACGTCGGTATTATGTGAACGCCTTGTGTAGTATGAAGAAGGTTCTTGATCAGTGATGGGATTTGATCTTGGATCTTTTCATAGTATATAGCGGTATTATCACAACTTAGCTGCCCTTCAGGTTGTGATAGACACACATTAAGGAATTGAAATCTATTTGCTATTCCTTAAAGTTTTGGTGCTTTTACTATAGTTTTGTTATTTTTGTTTGTCCTGGTGTCATTGTTGAGTATTGCTAGTGTTATTTAAGTTATTCTCACTATTGTTATCTTTTAGGTCATTGTTCATGTTTGTGTTGTAGTTGAGTTGTTTGGTGTTGTTGCTTAAGCTATTGTTAGGTTTGTTTTGGTTGTTTACATTGGTAGTAGTAGTGTTGTGGTGATAATTGAAGTTGTAGGTAGCTATGGATTTGAGCTCGTAAATGTCTATGTTAGTCTAGTGTTAAATGTATTAGATATTCAATGATATTCCCTTCAAAAGAAGTCTCAATAATGTTGAACGAGGATGTTTGAAAAAAATGTAGACAATGTTGCTGATAGTCCTCGTAGAAGCTTCAGACATTAGGTAGGAGATTTAGAGTACTAACCATAAAACCTCATCAAGTCTATACAAGAGCTTATTAGATTAGTTAGAGGCTAACAATGTATCAATTGAGGTGAAAGAAGAAGAGAGCCAAGTGAGCAAAGTGATAGTGGTTCTAACAAGCTTGGAAGAAATCGTATAGAACTTTGATGAGATCATTGTAAACACAGAAGAGAGTTTGATGAGCCTACTTATAATGGCAGTGATGATTTCCAGGTTTCTTAGAGATCCTAAAGATGAGCAGCCAACATCAAGCTGTTAAACAAGATCTTGAGAACATGAAGTTGAAACCTTTAACCTTCATTGGTAGTAGTTGACCTAATGAATATTTGGACTGGGTGCCTCAGGTAGAGAAAATCTTCAAATGCTATGATTGTGTTGGTTGCACAAGGTTAAGTCACCATCATTTTCCTTTGTGGAGCATACAAGTTTGTAGTGGGATTGTCACCAAATGAGCTGATGAAAGAGAAGAGTGTATCCAATCTTAGAGATTGATAATCTAATGCTTTATGCCAAGCTACAATAAGCCAGAGATGTTCCATGCATTCTAACACCTTAGATACGATCGAAACACTTAACTTATAAGATTTTGAGACCCTCATGATGTGTTATGAAATTTAAGAGTCTTAGGAAACTCTTAGTTCAAGAATCTTAGGAGGATTACAAGAAGAAATAGCCAATGGGGTAAAGTTGCAATCATTCAATACCATCGACAACATCATTCAATTAACTGTTACGGTTGAAAGGTGGAAACATCAAAAGCCACTAGCCTAACCTCTTTATAGTAGCTCGAAACCTGAAAGATATGAAGTGAAGAAGAAGTTTAAGAACAAAGTAGAGATGGGAGAGTCCAGTCGACCTAAATAAGTTGAGAAGGAAAGAATTTTTGAAGTATAGACTTAAACGGTGAAATGTTTTCAACACCTTGAGTGTAGCCATATCGCATGTCAATGGCCAAATGAGAGAGTCATGGTCATGAAAGGAGAAGAAGTTGATGTTGTCTTAGAGAGTTAGAGTGAAAAAGACTCCAAAAGTGGAAACTTTAAGGAGGGTTAAGAGACCATTATATGCAAGCCAGAGATAGCTGACTTCTTATCCTTAATAGGAGATCGGGCATAAGGTAATAAGCTAAAAGAAGACTCTAACCAAAGAGAAAACCTATTTTAAACCTATTTTTTGGTCAATGGGAAGACTTATACCCCTGTTAGAGTTAATGGAAGCTGTGCTAACATCATTTTGGCCGAGTTAGTAGCTAAGATAAGATTTCTAACCTCTTGACAATTAAGACCTTACGGGTAAATGGCTTAATGACTAAGGTATTGTGCATGTCTACAAACAAGCTTAGGTACTATTCAGTTTTGGAGAGTATAAGGATGGGCTACCTGTGAATGCCACCTATATAATACTTGGACAATTTTGAGGGTACGATAAGTGTAAAGCCTTGCCTTCTAAGCATTTGCTTGAAACTTTTTCCTTAATTTTTGGTACTTGAAGATGATTTATTACACCATCCTTGAGCTAAGGACAAGGTGAAACATGCAACCATCATGTCATTTAAACTCATAAGACTTATTCTTTAAAAAATTATTTTTAGAACTCTTCTTATTTAACATAACAAAGCTATAATGGAAATCTTCATAAAAGCGACCCTAGCTTAGAGTGTCATTGTACAACTCTTATATAATACATGATCCAATCAAGAAGTCTACGTATTACATTTATAATTGCTATACTAAACTCTTTATAATGTAACACTACTATTTCCTTGAAGAACAACTTCCAAGAACTTAAGTTGTATCTTATAGCCAATTGCTTTTTCTTAAGGGAACCCTTCTGTAACTTGCGCTTTGAATTCTTTTCACCTTTGTGGTGTAATGCCTAGTTTAAATTTCTTTTTTAACCTTAAGATAAGACAATTTATTGCCGAACCCTATTTTGATTGCCTTAATTTAACTTATATTAAAGTCAACTCACTTAATATATATTACTTAACATTAAATTAAGAAAAACATTTTTCTCTAAAAAATGGCTAGAAAATATTTTCGAAAAATCAATTAGAATCATCAATTAGTGAAAAATGGTAAAAAATAAAATTAGGGTTTTTTGGGTGCAAAAAAAAAAAAAAATCCTAATTAGGTCACTAGTCCATGAATTTTCCTAAAAAATAGCTTTTTTTTTAGAAAATAATAACTAGAAAAATTAAGTTTGGCAGTTAACCTATTAAGACAAATTCACTACGTAAGAACTTTAGAAAAAACAAACTAATGGGATTTAATTTTCATTTTTTTTCTAAATAATGAAAAAATGATAAAAATGTAAAAAATACATGAAAATTATTTTTTACTATTTTCTATTACGAATTTTCCTAAAAAATAAAAAATTTTCACTTTTTATGGCTACATCATATGTACTAATGTACCTGTTAATCGGGATCAAACCAATATAGTTATATTTTTCTTAGAAAAATTTAGTATACATTTATTTTGTTTTTTGAAAAATAATTAGGTTTACTTTTTCTCCATTTATTTTATTAAAAAATTCCTTTTAAAAAAAACATAATTTATATTGTCCAAATTTTGAAAAATGCTAAAAATACCTAAATTTTTGAAATACCAAAATAATATTTTTGATTTTTTTTGAAAAATCTAAGTAAGTGACAAAACCCTTTTTCTAGAAAAAAACCCTAAAGTGCTTAATTTGGAAAAAAAAATGTGACTTTAATTTTTAAGAAAAATTTCTAAAATAAGCAATTTTTTATGAAAAAAGCTACACAAATTTTTATATATGAATTTTAGTAAAAGATGCAATTTTATTAAAAATTCAATTTTAACAAGAATATGCAATTGTACTAAAGTATGCAATTCTCGCAAGAAAAAAAAAGGACACAAGAAAACACTAACCAATAGGAATTAACATGAAAAGACCTATAAAACTCATGTTAGTAATTGTTCTATACAAAATCATCATCATGCAAATTGTTGATAGTTGGATTTCACCTTAAAATATTATTCGGCCTTTCAGCTGACAAGAAGATGACTAATACTATTCTCAGCTAATGCTAACTAAGGCTCAATCTACTTGATGGGCCTTGAAGCTTAGCCTAGTAATACATTCCATTTAAACTTAGGAAAGTGGTGTGAATAGTTATAATATGGTATGATCTCATTATATAACCGCCCACTACTCGTATATTTTATGTATGTGCTTGATTATAAGATTTCTACATGGCATACGACCAATGATTAACTGCTGTTTTAGGTACCCAATGTTTGCCTTTAAATATAGAGAGAAAGCATTGTAAGAACTCTTTTACAACCTTTAACTCCACATTCATTCACTTATCTATTTCTTAAACAATTATTGACTTAAGTATCGGAGTGGCTACACCAAACTTACCTCGATACTACTTAGCCTCTTGTATTTTTGCAGGAACAAAGTCCTTCCCTAAAATCACCTAACAACATTTAGTGCCATATGTTTTTCTCAATTCACCTACATGGCAAATACAAGGATGACAAAAAGTGTAGGTGTTGATTCCTCACCCTAACACCATGTGGGGGTAACTAGGCATACTGATGAATAACGCTTGGCTAAGTTGGAACAACTTTGTTTAAACTTGGCCAAAGAAAATCAAGAACTCAACAAAAAACATGATGACATCCTTAACCTTCTCCATAAAAATGTCTACCTAAATGAAAACTAAGAACATGGTGATAACGGTGTCAAGAATAGTGGTAATTCAATCTATTTTCCTGAATTATTGAGAAAGTAGGTTGAAGTCACACTTGAACCTTTGACCCCTGCTCTTAAGAAAAGTGATAAGGGAAAGTAACCATAGTAGGTGCACTGTATGGAACCCTTACGTATTAGCACCCCTACTTCGATAAGTAAGTAATTCCAAATAAGGAAAAGTCCTTTTGTCCTCGAAATTTTAGATGAAGTGATACCACAACACATCAAGCTACCATAATTTGAGACTTATGATGGAACAAGGGATCCTAAGGATTATCTCGAATATTACTGTACCTTGGCTAAGCTTCATGGCTTAAGTGATGTCGTAGCTTGCTAGACTTTCCCCTCAACATTAAGGAATGCGGCTAGTACATGGTTTAAACATCTGAAGCAGAGCACAATATCGTGCTTCAAAGATTTAACAAAAGTGTTTTTACAACACTTCCTTGCGAGTAAGCTTCCTGTTAAGGATTCATCTATCCTTAACACCATAAAGCAAAAATCAGATGAATCTACTAGGGACTATTTAGCTAGATTTATGGCCAAGATGGTCTAGATTCCAAAATTAGACATGAGTGTTGTTCTCAATGAAGTTATTAGTGGAGTTAAACCCCATGGAGACTTTTTTCAAGTCTTTGGCTAAAAATAAGTATAAAACTTTTGCTAAGTTTAAGGCTAAGGCCACATCTTACATCTGTTAGGAGGACAATATTAAAGCTCAGCGAAAGGCCAATTAGAGTAGAGAAGACCAGAAAGGTGATAAGAAGAATAGTGAAAAAGATCAACTCGGAACACATGATGATTAGTGTTTTAAAGGGTATAATGATGAGAAAAAAAGGCTACGTATCTCTACATATTTTGTTCATATGCTACTCAATTGTCCAATCGCGGACATATTGATGGAAGAGAGTAGTCAAAGGGGAGGGGAGGGGGTAGGGGGTATTGCAATTGTCGGAAAGGATGAGAGAAAAGCCCTCATGATGGAATTCTAATAAATATTATGATTTCCATTGCGATAGAGGCCATAATACTGATGAATGTATTTAGCTCAAGAATGCAGTAGAGGATGCAATCTAATGAAGGTATCTGAGTAAGTTTCTCGCCTATGATGTTGAGAATATTGAGCGACCGACTTAGAGGAGACATGATGAGCATAAGAATGTCACCGACTTTGTTAGGTTAGGAAAGATGCAAGAGATGGAAGTAGTAGTAGGGCACTGAATTGTTTAATAAATACTATCGTCGATGAACCTTTCGCCTTAGGCCAGTTAAGCTCTTCGAGCTTAATTAACACCATACATTATGTTTGTAATGTGTAGGGTAAGAAGGTTAAGATTGACAATTTAATTTCTTTCATGGAAGAAGATTTCGAGGGCATTCAAAGGCCTTACGATGTTGAACTTGTAATTAGTGTGAGAATTGTCAACTTTGAGGTAAAAAAGATTCTTATTAACATTGGAAGATCAGAAGATATTATTTTTCAACATGCTTTTGATCAGATGAGGCCAAAGATTAAAGTACAGTTGAGATCTTATGACTATGATATATATACTTTCAATCATTAATCATTTGGGTCATTGGAGTAAATTTCTCTCCCAATCTAGATTAGAGATAATGAGTATGTTGTAGAAGACAAGGTGGATTTCCTTGTAGCCAAATGTTTGTCATTGCATAATATAATCATGGGTCAACCATGTTAGCATTTATTTGGCATAATCCCTTCAATTGTGCATCTCAAGGCCAAATTTGCCACTCCCACCAAAGTTGGTGTATGTAAAGGGGACCAACAATTATCAAGATCCTTGTATCTAAGGGTGCTATGGCGTGAGGAAATTTTCTAAGTTGAAACTTGTTTGGACAAAAATCAGTCAATATAGAAAATGTCGAGGAAGAGATGGAAGAGATCCCATTGGGAAATGATCTTAAGAAAACAACAAAGATAGGAAAACCTTTGTTAGCACATATCTGCCAAAGTTTGATTAAACGTTTCCGAGATAATGCTGATGTTCTTGCATGGTCTCCCTTAAATATGCTAGGCATCCCTAGAGATGTAATAAACCACAAGGTTCAAATTGATCCTAATGCGAAGGTAGCTTAGTAGAGGAAAAAGCATTTTGCTCCTGAACGACAAACAACCATCTAAGAAGAAGTCCAAAAGCTATTAAAGGCAGGGTTCATTAGGGAAGAACCTTATTTAACTTGGCTAGCCAATTGTGTGCTATTCAAGAAGTCTAATGACAAATGGCATATGTGCATAGACTTTATGGATTTGAATAAGGCCTATCCCAAACATTGTTTCCCCTTATCGAGAATAGTTCAGATGGTTGACTCAACTGCTGGACATGCCTTATTATCTTTCATGGATGTGCTTTCTAGCTATAATCAAATCAAAATGGATGAGGAAGATGAAGTTCATACATTCTTTGTCACTAACTTTAGGATGTACTGTTACATGGTGATGTCCTTCGGGTTCAAAAATGCTGGCGCGACCTATTAAAGGCTTGTCACCAAGATGGTCATACCTCAGATTCATCATAACGTCAAAGTATATGTCGACGACATGATTATGAAAAGCATGATAGAAAATTGGCATCATGCCAATCTTGAGGAGACATTTGACACTTTAAGGAGGTACAATATGAAACTAAACCCATAGAAATGTGTATTTGGTACTACTTTAGGAAAATGTTTAGGTTATATGGTCACTCGATGTAACATTGAAGGAAAACTAAGGAAGTTTGATGCTATTTGGAACATGTAGTCCCCTTGCATAGTCAAGGAAGTTTAGGAGATAACTAGGTGGATAGCTTAAACAGATTTGTGTCAAAAAGTGCAGATAGATGTATAGAGTTTTTTAAAATCTTAAAGAACTTGAAAGAATTTCAATAGATTGACAATTGTGAAAGAGCATTCAATGAGCTAAAGGAGTTTCTCGCATCACCACCTATACTCTTAACACCCATTTCGGAAGAAAATTTGTACTTGTATTTGTTAGTCAACAATTGAGCTCTTTCCTATATCTTGGTTCAAATAGAAGGTAGGGAACATCAGCTGATTTATTACGTGAGCCATGTTTTACAAGGGTTGGAACACTGATATATAAAGATTGAAAAATTTGTATTGGTAGTAGTTCTCCTAGTAAGAAAGTTAAAGCTGTGCTTCAAGGCATATTAAATTGTTGTCCTTACTAATCAGCCTTTGGGACAAGCTTTATAGCAACCAAACTCCTTGGGAAGGATAATGATGTTTGCTTTAGAGCTAAGTGCCTACGGTGTATATTACAAACCTAGAACAGCATTGAAAGCTCAAGTATTGGCACATTTTCTAGTTAAATTCATTGGTGAAGAAGATAACATAGAGAAGGCCAAGAAGTCGATATGGAATTTATAAGTTGATGGATCCTCCACTAAAGAAGGATGCGATGCGGGCCTTACTTTGCAAGGACCCCACAATGGGAAAGTTAATTACGTTTTAATGTTTGAGTTTCTAGCCAACAATAATGAAGTTGAGTATAAAGCCTTAATAGTTAGACTTAAATTGGCAAAAGAAGTTGGTGCCGAGATAATTGAAGTTTTTTCTAATTCACAACTAGTTGTGAATAGTGTCAAAGGGAGTTATGTGGCAAAAGAAGAAGTGATGAGCAAGTATTTGTTGATAATACAAATGCTCAAGGAAGAGTTTCAATCCTTTTCAATTGAGAAAATACCAAGAAGCAAAAACATTGTTGCTGACAAGTTGTCAAAGTTAGCTAGTATGGCACTTCCTGATTTGAATGACAAGCTTTTTATTGAATATCTCTCTAACAAAAGCTTACAAACCATTGAGCAGAGTTATGAATTGGCTCCTTACCCAAAGGAGAAGTGTTGGATGGACCTTATCATAGACTATTTGAAGGATGGTGTTATCCCTGATGATAGGAAAGAAGCTTAAAGGTTGATTTATTAGGCCACAAATTATACATTCATTGATGACCAATTGTACAAACGTAGCCTTTCCCAACCTTATCTTTGATGTCTTCTATTGAAGGATGCACAACGAATATTGTTTGAATTATACGATAGTATCTATAGCAACCATGTGAAGGGCTAAACCTTATATGTTCGCACATTGTAACTTGGCTATTATTGGCCGAGTATGGGAGAAGATATAAAATCTGTTGTTCAATAATGTTTACAATGCTAGAAACATGGGTCATTGAGTCGTGCGCCTTCTACTAAACTCCATAGAATTACCAGCCCTTGGCCTTTCGCTTAATGGAGATTGGATATACTTAGACCATTTCTAAGGTCTACAATACAACGGCAATTTGTTATAGTTGTTGTGGATTATTTTACCAAATGAGTAGAAGCTGAAGCAATGGTTAGAATCATCGAATAGAAGGTTGAAGCTTTTGTTTTCAAATTCATCATATCGAGATTTAGCTTCCATTCATGATAATCACCAACAATGGACCACAGTTTGATAATGATAAGTTTCGAGCATTTTGTGAGAAACAGGCATTCATCTAAATTACACTTTAGTAGCTCATCCTTAAACCAATGCATAAATGGAAGTTGTCCATAAGATCATCTTGTATAGTTTGAAGAGAAAGGTTGATCAAGTCAAGAGTATCACGACTTGAACAGTATTATTGTCATGGTAGATCGTCGTGTACTATACAAAAATCTACAATCAACCCCCTCGTTGATTATAGGCTTTCCATACAATATACAAGGCTCCTTTCACTCTATATTACCGTTAGGCCCATAGATATGCAATATTAAGCATATTAACTAAGATTTACTATTTAATTACAAAAATACTGAAATTAAAGTATGGATTCATATAATTCCATAACAAAATATTACAATGCATGTACAATCTTACAAGATTCTGCATTAAGAAATTCTAACTATAGAGTTAAAATAAATAAAGTAAATAAATATCTACATTAAAAGAAATCTATCAGAGGGTAAATTTACGCTTAGTGAGTTAATCCCTTCGTCATGCCATACAAACAATATAATTTTAATGCACAACATATGAATTCATGACCATTCAGGATGCTAATCAATACATACAATGACCTAGGAGCTGCATGCAACTCAGAATTACACCCCTTGTAGTCGAGGTTAGAGATAATTAATCGACACAAATCATCAATTGGGTCCTTACACTTGGGTTTTTATTCCAATTGCACTATCGTGCTCAAAGCAACTCAAACATATATGCCAAAAATCTCAGGTCTAGTAGTATGGTGGCCCTCATAGTCCACATTACACACTCTAAGCGGAAGTCATAAAACATGGCCTTTCATTAATGGTTAGTGTCTCCTAGCACCTAGTAAGCTCGATAGCTAGGACAGAGACTCAATAATATATAAATGGCATACCATTGCCTAATCCTTGCAGGAGACCCCCCTTATGTAAGTCCCTTCTCATCTTTTGCTTATAGTTATAATGCAATTATGAGAAATGCATGACTTATTGAATTTCTTAATCAGATAGTGAATTAATTCAATTTCCATTATGATGAATCAATTTCATTCTGTACAACTATGCATAACTATCACCATGACAATTCCCATTATTATCTTATTAGTAAGTCATAGCATTCAATTGTAATATTATATACATAAATTTCCCATATTCTACAAACATTCAAGTTCATTATATAAATTTAAGTGTGTTTACATTACAAGCAAAATGAAGTATGAAGTCATCAAGAATCATTCACTTAGCCATAACGGATCAATTGTAATAGTTTGGGGATAGGTCTTCTCCAATAGTTGGGTCCCTTGAACATCACAAATATGATATTATAAGAATTTGAAATAAAATTTAGAAGGCTAAGCTAAAATCTTTTAAGTTACATTTTTAACTTAGTTTCGTATTCTTCTTCAATTTTACTTAAAACTTCAATTGCGTATAATTTTCTCGTTTTAAATCCAATTTTTATGATCTTATAGTCGATTTTTATCGTTTTTAAGTGTACTTTAACTTGGTATGGTTATATTTTCGAGATAAGACACATAAATCTATCCACTGGTCAGAATAGTGGTGGTCCTTATGGTTTGGTGCTCTTTTAGGCTTAGTTTGGTTGTTGGCCTTTTTATTATCTTAGAAAATCTTTTAAGCTTGGGCTTAGGACTTTATTCTAAGCTTAAAACGCTCTTCAAGGTCATATTTCCATCCTTCTCTTATGACCTTAGTGTCATTAATATTTTCTTGGACTTTTATGTGGGTTAATGTAGTTAAATGGGTTTGTTTTTGGTATAAATTAAAGTTGGTGACTTTGTTGGGCTTAGGGAGTTTTATGTGGGCTTTTTATGGGCTTCAAAATAACTTTTCTTGGTTAATTCAAGTGTTGTTTAGAAATTTGGTGATGGCACAACTTGGAGTTCGAAGCTTGTTTTGAATGTTTTAGGCTTGGTTTTAAGTTTTATGCCTCTTATACTTATTATACTTGCTTTAGTAGGTCTTTTCACTTTGTTTTATCATATTTTTAGGTGAGTTTTCTTGGGGTTCTAGATCTAGACGATTCGGTTTAAGGGTTTCCAACTTGGTTTTCCAACTTATTTCATTATTTCCTTAAGTTTAGGTGATAGATCAAGAACCTATGTTACTTATATTTCAATTCTAACTTGACTTTTCTTCTATGAGGTGATTATTTAGCTTAATTACTAAGTAAAAATCATGAATCATCTACTTAGCATAAGTTTTATACCTTAGTTTGCGTCTCAAAAAGTTGATTCCCCTATAAAAACATCATGTAATGAATTTTTCCTTAACCTAAAGTTAGATTTGAGCATATGCAACAAAATGAAATTAAAAATAGCATCTAAATACCTTACAAACACTTTATGTCTAGCATGTTACTCCTTTTTCCATACACATATTTCATGATTTTCTCAACTTACGAACTTCTATTCTAGGTGTTAGGCATGTATCCTTCATAATACCAACTTAGTATGCTTATAGTCGATCTTTTATATAAGAGATTCATAAGATTACTACTTAAAGTAGTCTAAATATTTTATCACCTTATGTTTATGCTAATATCTTCATCAGAATGTAGTCTCCTAAGCATGGCATACTAGAGTACTTAACAAGGAAAAGAACTTACTCATCTTAGATGCGTAATACGAGTGGTTGTACACTAAGAGTCTTTTTTTGCTCCCTATTTTCCTTCTCTTTTTGGCAAGATCTTTTAGTAACCAAAGTCTTGATATTTAAGGAGGGTCTTAGGGATGTTCTAAGGTTTCCTAAAATAGATTTTAAAGTGGACAAAGCAAAAGCAACAAAACAAGCTTGTGCCGTGAGTGTGTATGTGCAAATCGATTTCTTTTTTTGGTTTGTGTGTTTGAAGTGAAAAAATAGAAATGAAAGATGACAAAATATGAGAGAGTGTGCTGGTTCAAATATGTGTGTAGTGTGTCCAACAAGTTCCTTTTTGTTGTCTTTAAACAAGTATACAAGCCATACTTTGACATGATTAGATGATGTAAGCAATAAGGGGTGAATGGTGTTTGTGAAAGACAATTGGTTTGATGTGTGATTGATAAGGCATAGGCCCCCATACCCCTCTTCTTATAACCAGCCATGTGGGGTTCAAATAGGGCATGGTCTTGTTTTGTCACTTGTTTAAAAATTAAATTGATAAAGTGAAGAGATAACTTATTCTTATGTAGTATATGTTATGTAGGATAAGAAAATGGTCTTATCACTAGCTTTTGATAAGTTATTAAGTGATAATTGATTCCAACTCTCAATTAATAAGTTATTTAATATGATTGGTTAGTTTAGTTATCCATATGTAACATAGCCTATAAGTGAAGACGGGGGAATTATTTTATATGTAATTCTTTTAAGGTTTGGTTCTTAAATTAATTTGTAGGTTAGGATTTACATTTGCTTCTTAGGAAATTTTATAATTTTTTAGAGTTGAATAAAATTATTCAAATTAAATTCTCAATTAATCACTTAAGGTTACAAGTCCTTAATTATCTTAGGGTTTGGGGTTTTGGGTGACTTAGAGTCTATTACTCTTGTGTTCAAGTTTTTATCGATAATGAACTTTTGAATTGAAAGATTTAGTTTGTTTTTTAAATGTAAACTTAAATTCTTGGTTTAGTTAATCCTTGATAATGATCGAGAAGTACTCTTAGTTGATTCACATGTCCTTTAAATAGTAAGGTTTACAAAGAGTAATTGGGTCGATGAACTACAAAGTGTTTTATGGGGGTATAGGACTACCCATAGGACATCAATCGAAGAAACACCCTTTAGATTGGCATATGGGTCAAAAGCCATCCTGCTAATTAAGATGGATCTATGCAATCTTCGTATGTAGAACTTTGATATAATGGCCAATTAAGTCACCCTTATGGCTAATTTAGATATAATCAAGGAGATAAGAGATGTTTTAAGGACAAGAGTTGCTGTATATCAATACAGATGAGCTAGATATTATAATCAAAAGGTAAAACACAAGGTATTTTGGCTTGGAGATCTGGTTTATAGAAAATTAGAGGCAATTGGCATGCAAGATAATGAAGAAAAACTTGGTACAAATTGGGAGGATCTTATTAAGATGTGAGAAGTTGTGGGCGAGGGGGCCTATCGACTAGAAAGGCCGGATGGGATAATCATCCCTTGAACATGGAATGTTGAGAATTTGAAGCTTGACTTTGTTCAGTTCCTTTGATGTTACGATTTGTTTCTATTATAAACATTGTAAGGTGATGACTTGCATCTTGTTTCAAGTTTAAAATGTTCATTTTAGGTTTATGAGTGTCTCTACTTTCCATTATTTTCGTTTCTGATCATTGCATGACTAACGGATTAATGAAGTAATTGTTGTATAACGAATGAACTAACATTTAATAAGTTCAAACCTATAAAGGTTAACAAGCTTAATAATTATTGACGAGTGATGTCAATTCTTCTTTAAAAATATACCAAGAAACTAGAGAACAAGCTCTATCATGCCTTTAATAGGTAATATCACGATAAAGGAAAAAACAATAGTTCATGTCCTATGCGACTAATGAACACTATCTATGAGAAGACATTTAACTTGCACATGAAATAAAATGTGTCAAAAACAAGTAACTCGTGCATGAAACAAAACATATCGAGAACAAATAACTTGCATGTAAAATAAAACATGCCAAAAACAAATAACTCGTGAGTAACATGGAACATATTGGAAATAACGGGCATAAACACCAAACATTTCATTACAATAGAAGGTTGGCTCCACAACCATATTAAGCCCATACAACATTTACGAATATAAAGTATAAATCAATAGATCATCTCTAGAGTCTAGGATGTTCTTGATCTTTGATTGGGTGGAAGTGCTGTATTGATTAGAAGAAGATGGGACCTTCTTAGAGCTTACTTCATTTCTAACATTGGGGGTTTTAGAGTAAGTAAATGTCTCTTTGAGAATGTAGGGGCTCTCCTTAGATTATGGTTCCTCGTCACAGATAGGCGCTTCAATATTAGCTTCATCATTGTTACCTTGCCCTTAAACCTCAATCTTCACTTCTTCATCGACTTCTTCTTCATCATTGTTGGCGTCATTGTCATCAATGTTAACAAAGTCTAAGCATGACAGATCATAGTCAGGGTGAACTTTTAAAATCTCTTTTCTTACCTATTTGATCCCTTGCAAAACCTTCTTTTAGAGCAATTTCTCGTATTATTGATTAGGAGTCATGATTTCTAGTGCTTCCTTCACAGAGGGCTTCTTTTTTGCCACCTCCTCTAATTTGGTAACACGAAACTTTAGCTTGGAGCCGTTTATCTCCAATTCCTCTATTTGCATCCTTAACTTGTCCTCCTCGTCACTTATTGAGGTGATTGCTCGTTTTAACCCTCAATACTCCTTTCACTTCTTGCGAAGCTCCTCCTTTAGGTTCTTGATCTCCTTATACAATTCTTTAATCTTGGCCTTGAGGCTTGAGACTTCATTGGCCATCAATGAATGTGCTAACTTCTTGGTAGAAAGCTCTTCCTATAGTTTCCTAGCCTCTATCTTTGCCTCAATTCTAATGCCCTTGACTGCAACGGTTTGAGCCTTTAAGGAGTTATATGCCTCCTTAACCTTTTGCAATAAATTAACAAAGATGAAAAAATCATTTGCTTCTTAACAAAGCAACAATATGTAAATATTACCTTCTTCATTTCTCTCTCGGCTTCATCAAGATTCGTTCAAACATGGTTGCTAATTTGCATGTAGGCAAAGTTATGTTAGCAATAGAACATGAGTCGTAAGTGAAAAGGTAATTGATACTTATATCATACAACTTAGCAGCAATATGACTTTTATAGCAACCGTCTACTTTGTCTACATCCTTTTTTGAGATCTCCTTAGGGAGAATGACTCCTTCTATCAAGGCTAAGGACTTTATCTTATCACCCAAGGTTGAATCAGTATGCAGCACATTCTATCTCTAGCATGGCATGAAGTATTTGTCTACTTCGTGGTTAGGGATGAACTTGACAAAACTGATGCCGAGATCTTTATTTCTTAAAGCTTCCTTCTTCCTCTCGTCCAGACCCTTGATTTTTTTTGCTAAAGGTTGACTCGCAAGTTATTTCTTGCTTCTTTTTTCGGGACTTGGCTCATTGTTTGTTTGCCTTGATGGGCCTTCCACCATCTCCTTAGGAATGACCTTGGTGCTGCTATTACCATCGATCTCTCAGCAGGATTCGCTTGACTTTCCTTTAGAGGGATGTTTTCTAAGGAAGGTATTACCTCAAGTTATGTAGCCTCAACAACTTTAGTCTGTTTAGTCCCTTAACCCTTACCGGTGGGATGAGTCCCCTTTTTTGGAGCAGCAGCCTGCTTCATGGCTTTCTCTTGGGTAATCCTTTTTGATGTGATTGATCGAGTGACAAGTGTTTTGATGGTTGCACATTTTTCAAGTTTTAGCTTCTTGGCCTTTACTTAGGCCAGTAGTTTGGAAGGATTTACATCACTTTTACCCATGTTTGCAATAAAGGATATGAGTGTTATAAATGGGAAAGAGAGAAAAATAAAAAACTTACGAGATCTATGCTAAGTGAATCTCAATTGCAACCATTTTGCCCCCAACTCATAAGAATGGCTTTCCTCTTATAGCTTTACTCAATACGGTGATTGCTTTAACACCTACCTTCCTTTTCAAAAAAGATTGGATGCCTATTCTCATATCATTTTATTATCCTCTCAGCATCTCAAAAAAACATTTTATTCTTTCTTCTTTCTTTAATTTTTTTGGTTGCAGTAATTGTAAGCTCTCATAATTGAGTTTATGACAACCAAGCCTAGATTTAGGACTTTCAGGAAAACTTATCCAATTGTGTTCAAACTTTATGAATAAGATAGAAAAGTTAGTCGAGGTGATATAGTGAAGTTAGATTTTAGAAATAATGACCCAAAATCCCAATTTTGCCCTTAAAAGTAGGATTATTCAATATAATACTAAAATACTTAGAACTCCTAAAATCGAGCTTAAATTGCAATGAGAACTTAGAGATAAGTTAATTAAGCTATAAAATGAAATAATATAGTATAATTTACTATATAAATATACACATATTTTTATGAGTATACTCAGTATAAATAATAATTATACCCGTAAATTAACTCTAAATTACTTAATTATATACATATTGCGTTAAAATCATGAAATTTATTAAGAGAATACATCCTAAAAATCAAAGATATGTTAGAAACATAATTATATGAGTATAGTTAAATATTACGCGTGATATATACATGGGATATATGCCCATATATTAATAAATAATTAAATCTTAATAAAATATACCCAAAATGTCAAAGATAAAAGCAAATCTCATCCAATTCACTCAAATTGCGGCTGGGAAATTGTGGAATTGTTGTAGCATGCTGTAATACTTGATAATTGATGAATCAAAAGTGATTCACTAGGAAGGAGCCACCTCTTACTTGCAATTAATAGAGGAAAAAGCAAGAAAAAAATAAAAAAAATAAAGGAAAAAAAAAACCGACCTAAACCACTATAAATTTGTTGAACAACATCATTTCACATCTTTTGAAACTAGAAATAATAGAAAGAAAAATCACAAAAAATATAAAAGGAAATAAGAAAAACAGAGCAAAATTCATGCTAGGACAGAACCCTAACCTAAATTGATTCTGCTGTGAAACCTAGCTAACCCCACACGGTCTATCCATCGCGTAGGCCATCCGACAACCACCTAACCGCCGCTGGCCACCGGAGCACCCAAGAATACCAAGGTCGATTCCCTGTCTTGTATTTCAATAATTTATAAAAAATAGTAAACCCACCCAAAAAATTATGAAAAAAATTGTACTTAGGTTATTTTGAATATGCTTTTACGTGATATTTATATTTTTGAAAAATACGTAATATGTAATATACTTCCTTAAGAAATTTACTGTTCATCCAAATTTAGAATTGTAAAATAAATGTACTAAATGATATTGTTTTTAGTTGAAAATTTTTGTGTACGATGTGTATGATATATAGATAATTGCTATCTAGCCCAGATTTTGATTTGAATAATTTTAATATTTATTGCATTTTTTGGCCTAAAAATAGCTCGAAATAGGCTGAAATTATGAATTAAATGAGAAATTATGAAATTAATTGATGAATACTGATCTATGGTAAATAATAACAGTATTGAGTCAGAATGAAATTTATTAGGTGTAAAAAGAATCATAATTGAGTAATTTAGGAGTAAATTTGTAAATATAAGCATATAGGTGATAAGTCAAAAACTTAAAACTAAGTGATAACTGAATTCCCTATATTTTTAGGAGTTTATAGAAATTTTTGGGGAATTATTTGGAAACCCAGACTATTTATTAAGAATTTACCTAATAAAATGGCTTAAATTACAAGTTGGGGTGTATTTTTAATATTAATAAGCTAAAATGAATTAAATAGTTAAATAAAAACTATATATGTAATTGTTGATTAGATTGGATTAAAAGAATATTTTTATTATATTTACTAATATTTTCTAATCGGGATACACTTTAGGTATATTAGAGTTAGATAATACTTATATTTTGACAATATATGGACAAATTAGGTAAAATACAATTTAATAACGTAAATTACGTATAATACGATCATATTTATATAATTATGTATAACGGTATTAAAAATTCGAACTACCCATTAAAAGTGGTCTTTAGGAACAGGACTCGTAAAATGTATCGTTAAGTTTATACGAACCCAACGACACTAACTTTGTTAAAATTGGACAATGTTAAGTAATTTAACCTATAACTTTATCATATTTAAAAATGTATGTATTTTGGTAACCTTATTGGAATTAAAACGTGGATTAATAAATTAAAAGTACATTTTGATATGATTGAAACGATATATAATACATAATAGTATATATGATGTACGGTATCAACAATTAATAACTTAATTCGATATATAGTGATAATACAACTATATATTATAGAAATAATAATAATAATATATATATATCTATAACCGTTTTATATTAAACCCTAATGTTTTTGTAATTATTACAAAAACTGAATTTAGGTCTTTTGTGTAAATAGGATCTTCTAGTATAAAGACAGTTGACAATTCAAGTTAGCAATAGTGAACGTCTAAACAATTAAGTTAAGATTGTGGCTTCATAGCTTGTTGGGATACTGTTTAAAGTATTCGGAGACCTAAGAGTGCTTCTGGCTGTATTTGTAGTTAGTTGACTGTGTACATGTTGTGTATGTGGATGACACTTAATTGTGACAGGAGTTTAACTTCTTGATGTGCTGTTCTGCATGTTTGCATTGATTTTGTATTGTATGAACTTGATGGCCACCCCTAATTAAAACTAACGTTTATTCGACTAAAATGAAACTGGACTTGCATAATACCCATTAGGGAAACGATTAAGAGTGACAGACCAAATATCGACTTCCTTCGATGAGGATAGTTGAAATGGTTCTCTCTCTATCCTTAGTCAAACTAAGCGATAGGTGAAGAGGTCGCGGCAAGGTTAGGGACTGTGGTTCGAAGGCGGTTATGGGAGGAGGATGTTCTTCATTGCATAAGCTCGGGTTTGGTTTGACTTGAGTCGTGATGAAACTCCCTGGGTTGGAGCGGATGTTATTCCTCTAACTTCATAGTAGATTGGATAACATTGTGTGATGTTTCATTTAATTGATTGCATTGCATTTCATCATAATTATTAACCTTATTTGTGTTTATATAGCACTCTTCTGACTCCGTTCCACTTACTAAGCTAGTTGTGCTCACATCCCTATAGGCTCTTTTGTAGGTGTTGAGTGAGGTCAGGATGTTCAGATACCACCATTCCTAGGTTAGTGTACTACTGTTTGGGAAAGTGAGTATTGAGAAATCAACTGAACCTGGGCTTTTGACTTTGTTTTTTTGAGTTTTTGAGGAAACTAATCGGGAATTCCTTAGGAGCCCATTAGTTTCCTAACTTATTGTATATAGACTGCAAAACCTGTGGTTTTTAATAAACTCTGATTGTAAGCTTTACTTTTGGATGTAAAATGTTTGTGTAAATACCGTTGTGGTACTAGCTAATAGGTTATATAGAACAGGTATTTTGTAAAGCTTTACCATAGGTTTGGTTACTAACAGGTGTCAAAATAGACGTTTTAAGCTGGTTGAGTTATGTACGCCTTGTGTGAACTGTATCTACGATAGCAAATATGAGGTCAGCTTCTATCTTAGGTTAGTTTATACGGTAGGATTGTTATGACTTTTCCTGTTTGGGGTGTGACAGTAATGTCATTTGGCATTAATTATGTCTTTGGTATGGATGAGCTTAGTCCATTGGGTCCAAAAATCCAAATCTTCATTTGATATGACGGACACAAACTTATCATGCCACTGGTGGATTTTGGACTCCAACCTATCCATAAATTTTTGCCTATGCTAAGCGGCCACGAAATAACAACCATTGGGTTGCCTCCTTATTGTGAAGAAGTATCTAAATAATTAAGGCATGGCCCTAACCTTAATCTCTTCATAGATTATATCAAATGCTATGAGAAGTTTATAAGTATTCAATGAAAACATACTCAGCACAACTTAAAAATAATTAAGGAATTGTTTGATAAAAGTAGAAAATGGTAAGTGCCATCCAAAATCGAGGTATTTTAGATATATATGAAACTCATGGTCCCTTAGAAAACACACCCTCTCATATTCCCTTAGTTTATGCAGATTCCATGTCTCAAGAAGATCTTGCCAATATTTATTATACTTTAAGATGAGTGCCTTAATAACACCACTCGCTACTCTATCTAGGTAATCATTATTATAAACAACAATATTATGCAAATACCTGGTTACAGATCTTCCTTTCTTTTCATCTGGATAGTTATCTACTGGAAGAGCATAGATGTAAGCGAGTTTTTCCCATCGCTCCATTATGCTATTTATCAAACTATTTGAAGAATATGTGAAATCGTTCCTTTTTTTTTTTTTTGTTTAGGGTAAGGTAGGGTAGGGGGCTGAGGCAACGAGATCAGTGGCCTCGGATACGGTTGCTTCAAAATCTGAAAGTATAAGTCGATGAATGACGCTTCGAATCATACTTGATTGAAGCTATATGAGAGAATCAAGAATTAGATGAAAACTTGAAAATGAAATGTCGAAAGCAAATGAGAACTTTGAAAGTGGATATGGATGAGAATAGAGCAAAGAAATCTTTATCAATATGAAAAAATCCTTTATATATGAAAAGTCTCTCATCGTAACCCTAATACGCTTATGATAGGAATGCAGTTCTGACTAGATGGTCAAGTATGGATTAATGATACGTATTATGAGTTAGAAATCTGACAGTCATTGTATTATTGATAGTTATTAGCCTTTGCAGTGTAATGATGGCTAGGATGACAACTGCTATACTTGCTATGATAAAAGAGTGAATGGGTGGGAAAATTAAAAGGCCGCAACCTTTTTCTTAGGATATGTTAGGCACAATTTACTTCACACTTTTTAGGCTTATTTATTAATAATTTGGTCATAATTGTATTTATTTCTCAAGTTCTTAGTACTTAATTGTACAATATATCAATTTCAAATTATTTAAGAAGAAAAAGATGAAATTCTAAAAGAACAATGAGATTTAGATCTATCACCTCTATGATAGAGGGCGTGATCAAAGAAGATTAGAAAGCTTATTGTTGGCTACGCTTTCAATTATAGGCATGACTAATTGTGAAGTTGTAATCCACTTACTAATCATGGCCATGATAGCACATCAGAAGTGTAATCACTTTGTCTATCATAAGCATGAGGAGGTAGGATGTTTGTGACGAGATGATAACATCATACATCACGCCTACATTGGGTAAATGATTCTTTTTCCGAGACGATCACGCCCTAAATCACAGGCATGATGGGAGTAGACATGATTATTCCTATTTAACTTTTTCTCACGAATTGGTGCGTTTAATAGGTTTAAACACTAAGGGGTGTTTTAAAATGGTGTATTTTGGATCTTTTGATGAGAAAAATATAAATACACTTGCAATTTTTAGACATCACATCACATGACATCAAATCATATTAGATTCATTAGATTAGACATCTTAGATCATTTTGCTCTAAACATTAACCACAAACACATTTGTTCACCCAAGTTGTACCCATCTTATTTTTTACATTTTCAATATATTCTCTAAGTATTGTATTGTACTTTTCTTAGAATTACTCGAGAGAGATGATGATAATTCATTGTTTATGTGTTGTGAAGATTTCTATAGTAGATCTTAAAAGGAGTTTTATTCTTCTACTGATCTTATGTTGTATTTCTTCTTATTTACGAGTTTTGTTGATATGCATTATCATTTCATCATGTATGAGTAGTAATCTATGACTTGCTACATCAACTTAGCATGAACAAGAGTGTAAATTAGTGATTTCTTGATTTGTGTTATTTCTACTGTATTGAACTTAATAAATCTAAGTATAGTATAGTGCATGACATTAACTTAGGATAGATTTCAATAGAATATGTCGAGAGATAATTCTATTGAATAGATCTAATTTGTTGGAATGCTTACTTCTGATAATAGAGATATTATTAGGAAAGTTACTACATCCTTAAGAAACTTGATAAGTTATCATGTTGTTAATGCCATTCTAAATTAGCTATTAACTCAGAAGAGATTCTAATAGATATAATTAGGGTTAGGAGTAAGTAATTATGAGAAGAATGCTTAAAAACTAATAATTCCCTATAGATAACAATCATTAGGACTAAATCAAGGGTGACATCATGCTATGTGATGAAGCAAATTTGTATGTTAAGTGTAGAATTATTAATCATCTTTTCTAGTCATTGTGTTATATGAAATTGTTTGTGGGCTAGTGTAGTTTAGTTAGTAAATTGGATGTTTTAGTACTTAATTACTTGATAAATTGGGTCACTAGATAATAGGGAGATTAATTAGTACCAGTGTTTGTATCCGTTCCCAATGGAGATGGCCTTATCCTCATTCGTACTAGTAAACGATAGGTATACTTGCCTGTTGAACCGAGTTAAGGATAGAATTTATGTTTATAAATTTTAAGATTTGGTAGCACTAATTAGAGGCGATTAAGTTTTTGGCGTCATTGTTGGGGAACGATAATACAAGGCAAGTGCACCTATCAGTTTTAATATAGCGGATATGAGTCCGAGTCGATCCCTCAGAGATCTCGAGTACTAATATTAACTTTAACTCTATTATCTAACCAAAAAATTATGATGGGTTGAATGAATTAAAAATACTAAAATTAACAAACTAATCTAATTATGAGACTTGACTAAGTAATTTAGAAAGCAATAAAATTAAGAACAACTTCAAGAAGGTAAATAACGTATTTAAAAATTATTTCTCTTAGTGTTTAACATGTGACCGCTTAAAATGTATCTAATTTAATCTCTATTATTCGTAATCGGAGGGATTCACAATTAAAGTTAGCACCTTTCTCAAGCATATTAACCCTAATCCTAAATTATTTACCGGAATCTCTTCACTTGGTAATATAATTTAGAATCGCATTAATGTATAATGAATTCTCACAAAAAAAAAAAAACAACTTTCTAGAAGAATCATGTATCTTATCTTTAAGTACACATGCAATTCTCTCCAATTATGTCAAGATCTCATTATACATGTGATTTCTCAATCATCATGCATAATATCAAAGATTGATACCCTAGAAATATCAATTAATAATTAAAACAGATAATTGAATCAAGAAAAGATAGAAACTTTATTGAAAATTATCAATAAATCTAATAGTCACATGAAACTCTAGGTTCCACAATCCTAAATAATAGAATCTTAAGTTATTATAATGTAACTAAAAATGAATTACAACAAAATCAAGAAATAAAACATGAAAAACCCCTTTTGTTGATGAAAAATCTCTTCATTCTTGAAGTTGGGTATTGCTTTCACCTTTTGCTCTTCCTTTTCTTCAAGTCTCTTCTTTTTTGAATGTCTAAAATTATGTGCGAAACCTTAGTAAGTCCTTTTATAACATATTGTAAAGTTTCTTTTTTTATCACCAGACACAGCTTGGGATACAGTTGTGTCCCCAGGTTGTATAACTTACTAACCTTAGCATAGAAAATCTTCTTGCATGAACACAGCTTGGGGACATAATTGTCGCCTATTGTTTATGTAACTTCATAACTCATTCATTTGAACTCCAAATTGAGTGAAACTTGATTCCTTTTCTTCGTTTTCAATCCAAGAACACGTTCAAACCTTGAAATCAAAATTTTACTTAATTAAGTATCAATTTCTTTAAAAAAAACCAAAGATGTAAGGGAAATACTATAAAATCATCATGTAAAATGTATTTAAAATAAGAGTTATTAAATAGCATCACTAGGAAATTTAAAATTCCTATACTTCTAGCTTACATTTTTATTCTTATTGTTTTATTATTTAAAAAAAATTTCTTGTGCTCAAGTTGATTTAAATTTGCTGGTTTTTGTAGTTTATGACCTAGGGCAGCATAGTTGAACTTGCTGACTTAGATCTTGACCTTGAGAGAACACTCAAAAGCAATTTGAAGAAAATCCATAAATATTTTGAGAAGCAAGCATTTGGTATCGAGGAAGTGAGAGTATGTAAACCATTGAGAATTTGAAAAGTGATATTAGATTCATCTAGAATGAATAACTAAAACGAAAATGTCAAGCCACCAATGGGGAACCAGTTTTTGAATCCTAAAGGTGAAATTCCAAGAGTTCTACCGTTGAATGTGGATCCACTTCTTGAAAGGAATGGGAATGAACTGCACCTAAGGAATTGGCCAAGAGTTAATCTACTTGTGGCTCTTAGGACAATGTTAGATTATTGTAGGCCCAACCTAGATGGGGTTAGTATTAGCATCACTCGTCCTCGTGTTTAAGCAAACACTTTTGAAATAAATTTGAGTGTTATTCATATGATTCAATAGTGCATCTAGTTTGATGGGTTTAGTAAGGAAGACCCTAACAATCTTGTGCAACAATTTCTAGAAATATGCGATACATTCAAGATAAGTAGTGTATTGGAGAATGCTATTAGCTTAAGGTTATTCCCATTCTCGTTGAGGAATAATGCTAAGTAGTGGCTAAACTCTATGCTAAGGAACTACATCATTACTTAGCGAAAGATGGCAGAGTTGTTCATGAGGAAATATTTCCCACCATCAAGAATAGCCAAGCCGAGAGCGGATATCTCCTTGTTTGGACAATTGGATATGGAGATGTTATATGAGGTGTGGGAGAGATGGAAGGACCTACTTAGGAAATGCCCCTATCATGGGCTCCCATAGTGGCACCAGATTTAGACCTTCTATAACGGTTTGAACTACATAACTAAGCATTTCATTGATGCTACTGTTGGTAGGAGCTTAAATCATAAGTCATCAGAGCAACACATCTAACTATTTAAAGATATGGCCAATAATCACTATTAGTGGTCATCTGCAAGAGCAAGAGAGAAAAGGTTAGTAGGAAAGTATGAGCTGGATGCTACTTCTTTCTTAGCACATAAGGTAGAAGTGTTAGTATGGAAGCTTGACAGCCCAACTATGAGTTAAAACAAAGCTTTGACAAAGGTAGATTCTAATTTCACAAGTTCATCTGAAGTAGATCAAGTAAAACAGGTTGACTACATGGGAAATCCTATTTGGCCTAATAATGATTTGTTTAGCAATACTTATAACCTAAGTTAGAGGAACCATCCAAAATTTTAGTTTTGAACCTACAACCTCTCAGATTTCAAAGATAAGTTCCTCCCCTTTAAGCTAAACCAGGATCATTGGAAGAAATGTTAGTTCAGTTTATCAAGTCTTCTGAAGTACGTCACCTGATTGCCAAAATAACTTTAAGAAACCAAAGGGCATCCATTAATAACTTAGAAAACCAAGTTAGATAGATTGCAAAAACATTTTCTAAAAGGACTCCAGGATCTTTACCAGGAAATACTAAGGCAAACCCAAAAGAACAAGTCAAAGTTGTAAACATAAGGAATGTAGGAGTTGAGACATCTTTAGTTTGAGGAATGAAGCTAAACCCCTTGGGAACGTCAAGCTTGAGACATTAAATAAGCATGTATTCATTAATTAGTTAATTTTTGTTTGTTGTGTTCCCTTCGTGTTTGTTAAGTTTAGATTATTTGTTATTGTCGTTGTTGTTTGTTTGTTTTGGTTGTATTTGTAGAAGTTTTAGGCAAAAAGAAAAGAAAGATCAAGTGAAGTCATTGAAATTCAAAAGGAGAGCAAAAAATTTCATTAAGTGTGGAGAACTAGACGGAGGATGGATAACCCAACAGCCTTTACGACCAAGGTAAGTATTTCATTTTTTTAGCATAGCGCTAATCACGGTTTCTATTACAGTCATGACTAAATAGTAAGGTTGATCTACTTGTCTATTACGGCCGTAACTAATCCTCACTTGTTCATCACACCTTTGTTCATGGCCATGATCTAAATGATACACTTAAAAATTTTTGTACGGCACTAGTCACAAGTATCATCACTCCCGTAATGAGTGAGGGGTGTAAGCTATGATAGTCCAAGATTTTATTATCACAGTGCTAATCATGGGCTTCATTACGATCGTGATAAAGCACGAAAGATCCATCAGACCCTGTATCATGGGCGTGATCGCCCCCTTAACACGTAAGTATATAAAGAAATTTCCCTCTCTCTCTCTCTTTCCTCATTTTACACCTTCATAAAAAAATTCACATCATAACACTCTCTTTATCCTCATTTTCATTACTCTAAATCACTACTCCAGTTCACTCCCAACACAGACATGCCTACTTTTATCCACTTGCATAAGCTTTGAAGGTATGATCTCTCCCTTTTTCCTTAATTTTTCATCATTTAGTTAAATTTAGTTTGTGCATATTTTAGGGTTGTATATGTTGTGTTCATTGTCAATTGTTAATATGTTATGATCATATTTATAGTATTGCTTATGTATTAATTAGGCTTATATTTGCATGAAAAATTGTTGCAAATTGAATGATTAAGTTAAACCCTAATTTCCATTGACAAATGCCAAATTGGGGGGTTTTTGCAATTTGGGTCTAGGTTGATGATTCATTTTTGTCAATGATCGTTATATATCATGTTGAGCAAATGATTGGTTGCCCATACATTGTGGTTTTGCCTGTCCATTGGCAATTTGTTGTGTCTATTTTGTTGTTCTAAAATTAGGATGTTGTTATGCTCATTTGGTAACAAGGGAAGATAATAATACTTAGTTACAATTGTGGGTTGCAAGTTGAATTCACGAAGGGATAGCTTGTGTGAATCATACTTAGAGTGGGCAAGGTCTAACCATGCTTAGTTCTTAAAGGTTTTATGGTTTAAATTAAGGGAAAAGAAGAACTACTATGTTTTGGTCTTAATTGCCATCAAAATGTGCATTATTTTTACTTTCCTAGAACTAATGCTTGTGTTTGCGGATGGTACATAAGAAATCATCCATTACTTCTCAACATGAAAGACCTAAAGCCAATCATTCTCCTTCTCCTCCTCTTAGACGATTTAATCAAGCAAGCTTAAGTAGAGTAGTCACTCTACCTATTGGTATGACTATTGAATATAAGGAAAGATTTAAGGAGTTTACTGAAAAGAAAATAATCAAAAGGCATTGTGTCGTAGATTGGGATGTGTTAGGGGAATATGGTTTGAAGATATCTATGTAGAGGCTTTTAAGGAATAGGCCATGGCTTAAATTGTTTAGTATTTAAGAAAAGATTTATAAGTAAACAACTCTCGCCTTCCTTTCCTCCAATATTAAATATGAGTATATAAGCACAAAGCTGGCGAATGAGGTTCAATTCTTCACCTTTAGAAGAAACCATACATTTGACATGATGACATTTGTTCATGTAATGGGTTTATACATAAGAGCAGACTTGGAGGAGGATAAGTTTGAGGACCTACCAATGAGTCTACTTAGGGGTACTTATCTTAATGATTTCTAGAGAGAAATCTCTAATAAGAGCAGTTTCCTAGCAAGCAAGTTGAAAACTTCTAATCTAAAGACAATTAGTGCTAGAGTTTTTCATTACATTCTGGTAAGGACCATCTATAGGAAGCATGAAAGTCCTGGGAGGTGTAGGAACATGATCTATTATCCTTATATAGTGTACTTAAGGGATATCCAGTAATTGTTAGTATTCTAATTGTGTTTGGAATTCGTTGGCAAACTTTTGACAAGAGCATGGGTATTTTCATAAGGGGTTTAATTATCGGATTTTGAGGAATTTGAGGTTGTGGCCTAGTAATGATAGGCTAAAAGACTCTTGTGCTAATCTTAAACTGCTTCTTAGAGCCCTTTTCAGTCAGTAGGGTATTGCAAGAGTCTCTAACCCCAACTTGGATGTTGAGAACCCTGGCGCTTTAGATTTCTCACTGGCCACCTCGAGTTTCTTGGTAGGAAATCTGAAACTTTTAGAAACTAAGGTGGCTAAAATCAAGGAAACTCAAAAGGGGATCATCGAATTCTTGAAGAATATTGCCATAGCAGTAAGAGTGGCAATCCCCTCTTATTTCTTGCCCTTCAACTTAAGAGGATGTGGGTCCTAGTCAACCTCTAATTCTCTCACCAGTAAGTGCCCCCATTGTTGACCAACAAGTAGAAGGTGATAGGTTAGAAGAAGAAAACTTTAGTAATGAGGAGGACTAGTTGGAGGAAGATGAAAGTGATGATTTAGAGGAGAACCAATGAGCTGTAGGACAAGAGGCTAGGAATGATAGTGAAGAAGAGTCATCAGGGGAGGAAGAGGATTGCTTAGATGAGGAAATTGAAGTCGATGATGACTAACTTTGTTTTCTTTCTCTTTGTTTTATCTTGCTTTGTTTATCATTTAGACTCACTAACTATTTGAGCGCTTAACCTTATTGATGTATTTCAATGAAGACTCTCACATTGAGTCTTTATTATGGTTTGTTTTAGTTTGTTTAATGGTCAGGTTTCTTTTTTGTTCCATTTTTTGTGGTGTTTGAAGAATGTCTGTTTTGATGATGTATGGCCCAACACTTTGAGTAAACTTTATATATTAGGGGAGTCCTATTCTCATTGTTTATTGTTTTTCATTTTTCTAGTTTTTCCTTTTCTATGCCTATTTTGTACTTGCCGTCATGAGACATTGAGGGCAATGTCTCTCTCTAAGTATAGGGAAGGGTTAGATTCATTTATAAAAAAATCTCCCATTTAAGTAGTTTGTTTGATTTCAAGTTGTGAATTGATTGAATAGATTGTAAATTTGGCAAAGTGGTAGTCAATTTTGTGCCTTACTCACTTCTTGTGGACTTAGTGTACTTGATTAAAGTTGTAGGATCAAATCTAAGTGAAGCAAACTTACTTGCCATTTAATGAATGAATTTAGAGGTTATAAGTGAATCAGAGTCTTTAGTTCAAGGTTAAATGGTTATGTTTCTAAACTTACTGAGTAGTATATTTACTCTTTAATTACTTTTAGAGCTCATTTAATCTTGAATGGAAAGGGAAAATGAAATAATTCACTTGTTGATGCTTCTTGAGAATCTCTTCAATATAAAGTAAATTGAAGTGCATAAGGACATATAAGGACTGAGTTAGTAAGAGCAAGCTTTGGTCTCTCAAAAGAGCGAAGTCTAACCTCGTTGCTGATCTTTGGTCATTATTCTTCTAAAAAAAAAAGGGACAAAAGAGGAGAAGTAGAAGAGTTGTGTACAAAAAGAAGAGAAAAATTGAAAATGCAATGTGTAAAGTTATCCTTGGAGAGATTAAATTAAAGAAATAGAAATATAGGAGAAAGATAAATGCAAAATACTATTCTTCTAGATTATTGTGCTTAAATAAATAATTGAAGGGTTTTGATACACTTACGTAAGTGGATGAAGTATAACTAGATTATTTTTGTTCCATTTGATTTTGTGTTCACTTTATACCTTTGGAAGCTATCATTAAATAGTAAGGGTGAAGTTTGTTTTACGTAGATTAGTCTTAAAATATTGATTTTTGTATTTTAAGAACATAATAAAGTAGGTTAAGTAGTAGGCATGAAGTTAAGCCATTATGAATGCTCAATGAATATGTAGTCGAAAAGTCATTGACTTTCAATTGGTTGTTTTTAAGTGTTTCCTTAATGATAAGAAAAGCTTAAGTGTGTGGAAGATTGATGGACATAAATAACTCTATACATTTTAGGCTTATTTATCAATAAATTGGTTATAATTGTGTTTATTTCTCAAGTTCTTGATACTTAATTGTATACTACATTAATTTCATATGATTTAAGAGCAAGGAGATGAAATTCTACAAGAAGAATGAGATTTAGATCTATCATGCCCATGATAGAGGGGGTGATCAAAGAAGATTTGAAAGCCTATTGTTGGTTACGCCTTCAATTACGGATGTGACTAATTGTGAAGTTGTTATCTACTTGCTAATCATAGACGTAATAGCACATCAGAAGAGTGGTCAATCCCTTTATTACGGGTGTAAGGAGGTGGAATTTGCAACAAGATGATAACATCATACATCACGGCCATATTGGGTGAAGATGATTCTTTTCTTGAGATGATCATGCTTTGAATCATAGGCGTGATGGGAGTGGACACAATTATTCCTATTTAATTTTTGACATGAATCAGTGCGTTAACGGGTTTAAATATTAAGGGGTGTCTTGAAGTGGTGTAGTTCAGACATTTTGACAAGAGAAGAATACAAATACACCTACAATTTTTAGACATCACATCATATGACATCAGATTAGATCAAATTCATTAGATTAGACATCTTAGACCTTTTTGCTCTAAACATTAACCACAAACAAATCTATTTACCCAAGTTATACCCATCGTATTTTTTTACATTTTCAGTACATTATCTAAGTATTGAACTGTACTTTTCCTAGAATTACTCAAGAGAGACAATGGGAATTCATTGTTTATGCATTGTAAAGATTTTTATAGTGGATCTAAAATGGAGTTTTATTCTTCTACCAATCTTCTGTTGTATTTCTTATTATTTATGAGTTTTGTTGATATGTGATATCATTTCATCATGTATGAGTAGTAATGTAGGACTTGCTACATTAATTTAGCATGAATAAGGGCATAAATTAATGATTTCTTGATTTTTGTTATTTCTGGTGAATTGAACTTAATAAATCTAAGTATAGTGTAGCGTATGACATTAACTTAGGATAGATTTCAATAAAATATATTGAGAGACAATTCTATGGAATAAATCTAATTTGTTAGAACACTTACTCCTGATAATAGAGATGTTATTAGGAAAGTTGTTTCATCCTTAAGGAAATTGATAAGTTATCATGATGTTAATGCGACTCTAAATTAGTTGTTAACTCAAAAGAGATTCTAATAGAAACAATTAGGGGTTAGGAGTAAATAATTTTGAGAAGAATGCTTACAAACTAATAATTCCTTACAGATAACAATCATTAGGATTAAATTAAGGGTGACATAATGCTATGTGATAAAGCAAGTATGCATGTTAAGTGTGGAATTGTTAATTGTCTTTTCTAGTAATTGTGTTATATGAAATTGTTTGTGGGTTAGTGTAGTTTAGTTAGTAAATTAGATGTTTTAGTACTTAATAACTTGATAAATTGAGTTGCTAGATAATAGGAAGATTAAGTAGTATTGGTGTTTCTATTTGTTCCTAGTAGAGATGACCTTATACTCATCTGTGCTAGTAAACGATAGGTACACTTGCCTATTGAACTAAGTTAAGGATATAATATAGGTTTATAAATTTTAAGACTCAATAACTCTAATTAGAGGCGATTAGGTTTTTAGCACCGTTGTTGGGGAATAGCATCACTTGGGAAATAATGCTAAAATGAAAAATTATATAAAAGATAATGAAGAAAGATTTTTCTAATGTGTATGAGAAAGAGTAATTAAGAAAAATGATGAAAAGGAATATAGTATAAATGTCAAAAAAGTAATTGATAGATGGTAGCCTTTTAATGGGTTTGTATTGGGCAGTCCTAGGGCATATTAGCTGAGTTGTATTGAAGTTGTGGCTGTTGTAGATGAATAGTATTTAGAGTTGTCGAGATGGATAATGGATGCCGTTGTTTAGTAGGCTGATATCAGGCAAGTGAACCTATCAATTTTAATATAGCGGATGTGAGTCCGAGTCGATCCCTCAGAGATTTTGAGTACTAATATTAACCTTAGCTCTATTATCTAACATAATTGCCTTTTTCTTCTCCTTCTCCTCAAGTCTCTTTTCTTCTTTTGTGTTTCGTTCGTCTTCTCTAATGTTTCTCTTGTCCTCAAACCTTCATATGTCCTTATATATATATATTATAAGGATTCTGTTTTCGTCACCAGACATGGTTTGGGACATGGCCGTATCCCTAGGTCGTGTAACTTTCTGTACCTGGCAAATTTTTCTAGATGGACATAGCCTGGGGACATGGCCGTGTCCCAAACTGTGTAACTTCAAAACTTCATAACTTCTTCATTTCAACTCTGAATTGAGTGAAACTTGATTCCTTTTCTTCGTTTTTTATCATAGAACGCGTCAAACCTTGAAATCAAAATTTTACTCAATTAAGTATCAATTTCTTTAAAAAAAAAACAAAAATGTAAAGGAAATACTATAAAATTACCATGTGAAATATGTTTAAAATCAGAGTTATCAAATTTCCCCTCACTTGAGCATTTGCTTGTCCTCAAGCAAATAAATCCAAACCAAACTTTCAAAACAAGAAATGCAAAACAAAATTTATCACTATTTAGGAAACCGGTGAACAAATACATTTAACCCGAAGTAAGGTAAGAAAATCATTCTCAACTAACTTGCAATAATAAAGTCAACCAATTTCATCTGACCATATTCAAATACTCCAACAATACTTAATACTAGAGTTCACTAGTTAATTTATGAAAATTAAAGTTTACCCGAGTCATTTAACTAAGGATTCTTAAACTAAAAATTAGATTTAACATCTCGCCAACCGAGAAAGAGTCATAAAAATTTTGTCCATTTGACTAAAGTGTATACAATTCTCTCTTCCATCTCACCAAGCACCATAATCTAAAACAAACACATTTTACATCCACTCATCCTCTGATCATCCCCCTAGTTCATGCTTTTGTTGAGAGGTCTTTTGAATTTACTTTATTTAAGCATAATTGTGTTGATAGAGGGAAAGAATCTCGCTCTTTTGACGGACTAAAACCGATCCATATCGACTTATTCCTTATATTGATAGCGGGAAAGAACCTTGCTGTTTTGACGGACTAAGGCCGATCCATATCATTTTTTTTTTATTAGAATTGGCATAGGGACTCAATCTCGCTCTTCTGACGGACCAAGACGAATCCTTACCAATTTTTTCTATTCATACACTTGTTATTAATTTTGACCTCCAATCATTGTGATTTTTCAGGGGTTTCTCAAAAGAAGAATTTCATTTGTTTGTTTGCTAAAAATTATAGGACTCTAAAAAATTTCTAAGAGAAAGGTATACATAAAAGTAAATTTAAAAATAATCATGACTAACTCTTAACTAGTGATGTTGCTCCAATCTCAAGTCTTAAAGTCCTAAGCTAAATAACTCGTAACTTTGCCCTCCACAAATTTGACTAATCAATTCTAGTAAAGTATAATAAGATCAATAATGATCGAGGTGACACAGTTGATTTGGCTTAATACCAGTTAATCACCTATTGTAAGTTAACTTAAAAATTAATTGGGTCAAATATGAATAATTGGTCTCCTAAATAGTAACAAATTCATATGTATCCCTTCCCCACACTTAATAATGTACAGTATCCTCAATGTACGACTAAAAAAAAAAAAAAAATCATAACAGCAATAAATGAAACAAGAAAAATCAGGATAGGGAAAAAGGAAACATATGTACCGAAAAGAAACTAATATTGCCTTGCCAGTCGAAAATTAGGGAAGAAGTTCAAAACGAAGAAGCATCAACATTATATATCGCAATTCATATGCCTTGGCCAACAAAAGACAACACAAAAAATTATGAACTAAGAAGAGAGATCGGAATCCGTCTCTTCATCCTCATCATTAGATGGTGCCTCAGCTATCGTAGCATCATCATCGTCGTCACTGCCCTCAACATCTTCATCACTTCCTCCAACCGCCTCGTCCTCACCACTCTTATCAGCCTCTTCCTCACCACCCTCATCATCCTCGTCCTCACTCTCACTATCCTCTTCATGGGTATCCGACTCTTTCATTTTGAGAAATTTTTCCATTTTGTCTTGGCGGATATGAAGTTTATCCACACTTTCTCCTATATAACGAACCTCAGACAGCAACATATCAAATTTGTCTTCAAAGCTGGCTGAAGACGTCTAGCCTTGAGATGTGCTGCTGCAAGAGTGTTGACCTTGACGTCTTGTTGGTAAGAGGTTCATGAGTCGGAATGAATTGAGGTACATAGGAGTGACTTGGTTGACCAAGGTAAGTGAGGGCTAAACGACAACCATCATCCACATGGCCTGCATGAGTAAGGTGATGTAGGGGCCACAACAAATATGCCCTTTCTTCCGTATAGTGGTGGCTTGGTGGCTGAAAAGTTCAGCGATTTCGATGGCGAGATTGATGGGATGTTTATGAATGACACTGTATAGATAAAGGCAATCCTTTTTGGAAACCACCCCGGTGCTGAGGCCTCTGCCAGTCAATGTATGCGAAAAGAGCCAGTGAAGAACCCAATATTCAGGCTTAACTAATTGAGAGGCCTTACTCTTTGCTGGATCATAGGCATCGCCAATAGTAATCTCATTCCAAAATGACCCTACTGTAACGCCATGGGGAAAACGACATGAGAGACGTTGGAATTCTTCTGTCCGTGTATATCTCTCTTCATATAGACCAAGATATCTGCCCAGTTGAGCGATGGTCATGTGGAATGGGTAGCCATTCAAGGTGAAATGTAATTTACGTTTGGGGCCTATGCCAATAGCACTCTCTTTATCAAGTTTGTAAGTGCACAAAAACTCTAAGGTCAGCTCTTTATAAATTGGAGCTTCAATGGATAAAAAGCGCTCCCAAATGGTACCATCCAAGAGCTCCTTCATTTCTGTAGTGAGCTCTAATTGAGCGAGAACATCCTAATCCAGCCGAAAGGTCTCGCTAAAAGGCTTATTCTGAAGTAAATGATATTGTTGCACCTGGTAGTCTTCCTTAAATTGGAGCACTGGATGCTCCATCGGGGGGAGAGTAGCTAGTGGTTCAACTATTGCTCCTGATTGTGATGAAGAGGATGTTGCAAATTTTGATTTCTAGTGAACGGTAAGCTTAGCGCGATTCGCCATTTGAATACCTGAAAAGAATCAACAAACCAAATCAAACACACACATCCTTGTCGCACATAGGTCAAGAAGGCAGAGGAAAATAAGAGTAATAGTGAAGAATGTTAACAGAATTCTCATTGGGACATTTAAACAAATATGTGGAGTGTAGCTGGAAAACGAGTTGGTGGAAAAGAAATAACTTGCAATTGCATCCAACTAATTCTACAATAGACCTTACTACATTACAATTAACTTTGAAACATAAGCGTCCCAACATATAAATGACGCTAAATGACCCAAAATTGTTTTCTCCTATTGCTAACCCTAACTAGCATGAATGAATAAGGATGAGCAAATTAACCAACAAAATTCGGAATTGAGAGAGCACAATGAATAGCTAACTAGATGAGGCATCATAAAGGCATATAAGATCAAGAAACATAAGGTAACGGTGCATGGCGTTTATGAAATAACAAAATAAATGTGCAGACCAAGTGTAAGAACCAGTGCACACAAGAGCAAAATTTCAAGTAGCTAAACTGCCTAATCATGAGAAAGATAGAACAAAATCAATATGGAAACTTACTTGGAGTAGGATTCGGAATGCAAAAATTGTGGAGAGAAGAGGGAGAATAAGAGAGAGATATGTTGGATTGTGAGTGTGTGAGAGAGTGTGTTTAGTTTAAATAAATCGGGCGTGTGCAAAATCGTGTAAGGCTGGGCAGACACGGGTTAGGACACAACCGTCTCCCATGCCTGTGTAACATTCTGTGTGTGTCGTGTGGATTTTGGACGCACATGGGCTGGGACACAATCGTGTCCCATGCTCGTGTAACTTTCTGTTCCCGTGCATGAAAACTGGACGGATACGGGCTGGGACACGACCGTGTCCCACGCCTGTGTAACTCTCTGTAGGTAGTCTGTATTATTGAGTGCACACAGGCTGGGACACGATCGTGTCCCTTACCCGTATAACTTTCTATGCCCATGGAGTAAAATCGAAATATGGGCGGACACGGGCTGGGACACGACTGTATCCCTCGCCCGTGTAACTTTCTGTGGGTGGGGTAGATTAAAGGCCTGGATGGACACGGGCTGGGATACGATCGTGTCTCTCGCCCATGTAACCTTTTTCTCCCCCTTTTTTTTCATGAATTTAATTTAAAAAATAAAGGAAACTTAAAGAAATAAAAGTAATTAAACTAGAAAAATAAGAAAAAGAAAACTAAAGAGAAGAATCAATAATAAAACTAAAAGGGAAAAGGCTATGATGAAAATTGAAAGAAAATAAAAGAAGTAAAGCAAAGTTAGATAAAAGGAAAATAAAATGAAATAAACTTAAAGAACTAAAGTATAAGCAAAGTTAGACATGGGTTGCCTCCCAAGAAGCGTTATAGTTAATGTCGATAGCTCAACGGGATACGTCTTCTCATGTTAGTTCTGTCGGATGGAGATAAAACTCCTCTCGTCCAACATGCTCCAAGTTTCCACTCAAGTATAACTTCAACCGTTGCCCATTTACCTTAAATGTGCCCGTCTCCGGGTGTGTAACTTCAACAGTCCCATACGGGAAAACTCGTGTAATTGTAAATGGTCTAGACCACTTAGATTTCAACTTACTTGGGAATAAACGAAGGCGAGAATTATACAAAAGAACATGATCACCTTCTTTAAATTGTCGACCTTGTTTGATTTGCTGATCGTGGTACTTTTTGGCCCTTTCTTTGTATAATTTGGAGTTCTCATATGCATTCGCTCGCCATTCCTCTAGCTCGTTCAGTTGAAGTTTCCTGTGAGAACCTGCATGCTTAAAATCAACATTAGCACTCTTAATTACCTAATAAGCCTTATGTTCAATCTCTACTGGTAAATGACAAGCCTTGCCATATACAAGTCGGTAAGGTGTGGTCCCTAGTGGTGAAGCGGTTCTATATGCCCATAGAACATCATCTAACTTTTCTGACCAATCTTTCCTATGATACTCTACAGTTTTTTCAAGAATTCACTTAAGATCACGATTGGCAACTTCCACTTACCCACTATTTTGGGGGTGGTACGGGGTGGCTATCCTATGTGTAACGCCATAATGTTTCAATACTTGGTCGAGTTAAGCATTACAAAAGTGTGTTCCCCTATCACTTATAATTGTCCTAGGGGTGCCAAATCGAGAAAATAGGCCTTTTAAGAATTTTTTTACTACCCTAGCATTATTAGTAGGTAGGGCTTTAGCTTCCACCACTTAGAGACATAGTCAATAGCTACTAGGATATATTTGTTTCCATTGGAGTTCGGGAAAGGACCCATGAAATTGATCCCCCACACATCAAATACCTTAACCTCGATGATGGGGTTTTGTGGCATTTCATCCTTACGGGATATATTCCCCACTTGTTGGCAACGATCACAACTCTTAACGTATTTCTGGGCATCTTTGAATAAGGTAGGCCAATAAAATCTAGCCTCTAGGACCTTATGAGCTGTCTTATTGGCACTATAATGCTCACCCGTAGGCCCCGAATGATAGTGGCTCAAAATTCTCCAACCGTCGAGGTGTGATACACACCTTCGAATGACATGATCTGCATATACTTTAAACAGGTGAGGATCATCCCAAAAATAATGTTTCACATCAGAAAAAAAATTTCTTCTTTTGTCGGTGTGGAAGTCCCTTTGGTATAATCCTAGCAGCTAAAAAATTAGCAATATCCGCGAACCAAGGAATTTCCATATCACTTACTTGGGCGATGGCATAGAGTCGCTCCTTAGGGAATTCATCCTTGATCTCATTCTCGTCGAGCATTTCCAAGTTTGGATTCTCCAATCGAGATAGGTGATATGCTGCTAAATTCTCAACGCCTTTTTTATCTTTGATCTCCACATCAAACTCTTGTAGTAACAAGATCCACCTAATCAATCTTGGTTTTGCATCCGGTTTTGCTAACAAGTACCTAAAGGTAGAATGATTGGTATAAACAATCACTTTAGATAGAAGCAAATAAGAGCGAAATTTATCAAAGGCAAAAACAACTGTTAGCAACTCTTTTTCTGTAGTAGTGTAGTTCTCCTGAGCATTCGTAAGAGTTTTGTTAGCATAGTGAATTGGTTGAAAGTGCTTGTCTCGCCTTTGCCTCAGTACTGCCCCGACTGTGTGATCACTTGCATCACACATAAGCTCAAAGGGGAGTGCCCAATCAGGTACTACCATGATTGGAGCATTAGTAAGTTTCTCTTTAAGGATATTGAAAGCTTTCAAACACTCTTAAGAGAAAACATAAGCTACATCCTTCTCTAATAACTTAGTCAAAGGGGGGACAATTTTCGAGAAATACTTAATAAATCGCCTGTAAAAACCTGCATGTCCTAAAAAGCTTCCTATGGCCTTAACCGAAGTTGGAGATGAGAGTCTTGCAATCGCATCTACTTTGGCAGTATCCACCTCAATTCCTCGATAAGAGATCTTATGGCCCAACACAATACCCTCTTGTACCATGAAGTGGCACTTCTCCCAGTTGAGGACAAGATTGGTCTCTTCACACCTGGTAAGTACCTTGTCCAAATTATTCAAACAAAGGTCAAATGAGTTGCCAAAAACTGAAAAATCATCCATAAATACCTCCATTATGTCCTCAATCAAATTATCAAAAATAGCTAACATGCATCGCTGGAATGTAGCCGGTGCATTGCAAAGACCAAAAGGCATTTTGCGATAAGTAAAGGTGCTATAAGGACAAGTGAAAGAGGTCTTCTCTTGATCTTCCAGTGCAATAAGTATCTGAAAATAACTAGATAAGCCATCCAGAAAACAATAAAACATATGTCCAGCTAGTCGTTTTATCATTTGATCAATAAAGGTAAGGGGAAATGGTCCTTACGTGTAGCATCGTTTAACTTTTGATAATCGATACATACATGCCAACCTGTTACCGTTCTCATTGGGATCAATTCATTCTTTTCATTAGGGACTACTGTCATCCTACTTTTTTTTGGAATTACTTGCACTGGACTCACCCATGAACTATCAGAGATAGGATATATCATACCTGCATCAAGGAGTTTAATAACTTCCTTTTTGACTACCTCTTTCATGTTTAGATTCAAGCGTCTCTAGGGCTGTACAACTGGCTTATAGTTTTCTTCCATTAAAATCTTATGAGTACAAAAGGAGGGATTGATACCTCGAATATCGGATATTTTCCAAGCAATGGCCTTCTTATGCTCCTTGAGTACTTTCAGCAACCTTTCTCTCTGTTCTTTTTCCAAATTGGATGCTATAATTACTGGTAATTTGGAGTCCTTCTCTAAGAAGGCATATTCTAAGTAGTTAGGTAATTGCTTTAGCTCAAATACTGGTGGCTCCTCAATTGAAGGTTTTAACTGTACTTCCTTCCTTTTTTCAAACTCTTCAAACCCTTTCTCAATAGAGATAGGTTTATTTGCCTCCAGTTGGGTTACCACCTCAGATTTGACAGGATCCTCCGAAGCTTCCTCCATGCCTAATTGCAAGCAACTCTCCAACGGATCCTTAAGAAGAACTTCCTGCATATAATTTGAAACAAAAGTGTCAGTAACATCCAGAAGGTAGCAAGTATCATCCTGATCGACAGAATTTTTCATAGCCTCCGAAATTTTAAACATGATCTCTTCATCTCTTACTCGAAGAATGAGCTTGCCACCACTAACATCAATGATAGCCCTAGCGGTAGCTAAGAATGGTCTACCTAGAATAAGGAGAAACTCAAAATCTTCATCCATATCCAATATCACAAAATCAATTGGAAAAATGAATTTACCCACTTGGACTAATACATCCTCAAATATACCTCTAGGATACGTTACATATCTATCAGCTAATTGCAAGCTCATGCGTGTGGGCTTAGGTTCCCCTAATCCTAGTTTCTTGAAAAATTTATAAGGCATTAAATTGATGCTAGCACCCAAATCAGCTAAAGCTTTGTCAATTAACGGATTACCAATATGATAAGGAATTGTAAAACTTCCTGGGTCTTTGAGCTTCTTGGGCAACTTGTTTTGCACGATCGCTGAATACTTTTCATCTAAGATGACTGTAGAAAGATCCTCGAGCTTCCTCTTATTAGATAACAAATCTTTCAAGAACTTAGCGTACTTTGGCATCTGTGACAGGGCATCAACAAGAGGTAAGTTAATATGAAGTTGTTTAAAGAGGTCAAGGAACTTATTGAATTGTTGGTCATTGCGATCTTTCTTGAGTCTTTGGGGATATGGGATAGGTGGTTGATATTCCTTCACCTTTGATGACTCTACATCTTTCGTTGCTTTCGTCCCCTTCTTGCTCTTGCTAGTCTCCTCGCTAACCTTCCTCTCAGCATGCAACTCCTTCCCATTTTGAAGTGTCACTGCCTTAATATGTTCCTTTGGATTGGGTTCTATATTTCCTGGTAGCGATCCCTGTGGTCTTTCAGAGATTAGCTTCGCAAGTTGACCAATTTGGTTCTCGAGGTTGCAATTTGAAGCCTCTTGATTCCTCAACGAGGATTCAATGTTGGATAAGTGAGCCTCATTGCCTTGAATATATTTTGTGAGAAGTTCTTCCACACTGGACTTCTTTTCTTGAGGGAGAGGAGGTGGGAATGGTCTCTGAAATCCAGGTGGGCCAAAGTTGGTCTTCTGCTTGCCTTGGTTTTGGTTTCCCCATGAGAAATTGGGGTGATTCCTCCATCTTGGATTATAAGTGTTGCTGTAGGGGTTATTTTGTTGCTTAGGTGGATTTCCTAGATAATCTACCTGTTCTAGTTGTTCTTGTGCTCCATACCCCTGCATACCAAAGTCACTTACATCCGGTTACACTTGTTGAGGGCCAACAGAGAGTGCATCAATCTTCTTACTCAATAGGTCCACCTTGGCTGCCAGAGAAGTGCTTAAGTCCACATCATAAATTCCCATAGCCTTTTGCTTGGCTTTAGTGGTTTCCCACTGATAATTGTTTATCGCTATTCCTTCAATCAGGTTTTGTACTTGCTCAGGTGTCTTTGTGTTCAAAGTACTTCCTGCAGATGCATCAATCATCTGTCTCGTAGATAAATTGAGACCATTATAGAAGGTCTGAATCTGCATCCATAATGGGAGGCCATGATGTGGGCACCTCTTGAGCAAGTCCTTAAACCGCTCCCAAGTGTCATATAGCATCTCTGCTTCCAATTGAGCAAAACAAGAAATATCATTCCGAAGTTTAGTGGTCTTTGCAGGTGGGAAATACTTCTCCAAAAATTTCTCTACTAATTCATTCCAAGTTGTGATTGAATTTCTTAGTAGGGAGTTCAACCACTGTTTTGCTCTACCCCTCAAGGAGAAAGGAAATAACCGCAGTCGGATGGCATCATCCGTAGCTCCGTTGATTTTAAATGTATCACAAATCTCTAGAAAACTAGAGATGTGGGCATTAGGATCTTTATCTTGGAGACCATCAAATTGAACATATTGTTGCACCATTTGTATGATGTTAGGTGTAATTTGGAAGTTATTAGCTGCGACGGTTGGCCTTGCGATACTAGAGTCAGCTCCAATAAGTGTAGGCCTTGAATAATCGGACATGGTTCGATTTGCTTCATTCCCATTATTAGCCATGTGTGGTGGATCTTCTTGTTCGATGAATTAAGTGTTAGCCTCTTCACCTTCTTCCTTGATTTCAACGATTGACTCGTCGTTTATGGTCGCCACAATTTGACTAGGTCGCGATCTCAAATTTTGAAGGACAGTTCTCTCAATTTTAGGATCAAATTCTACCAAATCTTCTGAGTTGCTTCGGGTCATGCATTACAAGGGCAAGAAATATAAAATCAATTGCAGCTCTAGATAATAAAAGTAAACAATGAAAATAAAAGAAAATAAAGAAAAAAAATGGTTAAAGTAATAAAGCAACTAATGTTCTTAGTATCGAAAATCCTCGGCAACGGCGCTAAAAACTTGATATTAGGCAAGTGAACCTATCAATTTTAATATAGCGAATGTGAGTCCGAGTTAATCCCTCAGAGATTTTGAGTACTAATATTAACCTTAGCTCTATTATCTAACCGGAAAATTATAATGGGTTCAATGAATTAAAAATACTGAAATTAACAAACTAAACTAATTATGAGACTTGATTAAGCAATTTAGAAAGCAATAAAATTAAGAATGACTTCAAGTATGCAACAACGTATTTAGGAATTATTTCCCCTAGTGTTTATCATGTGATCACTTAAAATATATTCAATTCAGTTTTTATTATTCTTGACCCGAGGGATTCACAATTAAAGTTAATACCTTTCTCAAGCATATTAACCCTAATCCTAAATTATTTACCAGAATCTCTTCACTTAGTAATATAACTTAGGATTACATTAGTGTATAATGAATTCCCACACAAATAATTAACTTTCTAGAAGAAACATGTATCTTATCTCTAAGTATACGTGTAATTCTTTCCAATTATGACTAGATCTAATTACACATACAATTTCTCAATTATCATGCATAATATCATAAATTGATACTCTAGAATTATCAATCAATAATTAAACAACATAATTGAATCAAGAAAAGATAGAAACTTTATTGAAATTTATAAATCAACCCAAGAATCACATGAAACCCTAGGTTCCATAATCTTAAATACACGAATTCTAAGCTATCATAATGAATCTAAAAATGAGTTCCATTAAAAACATAAAATAAAACATGAAAAACCCCTTTGATTGATGAACAATCTCTCCAATCTTGAAGTTGGTGTTGTTCTCGCCTTTTTCTTCTCCTACTCCTCAAGTCTCTTTTCTTCTCTCGTGTCTCGTTCGTCTTTTCTAATGTCTCTCTTGTCCTTAAACCTTCATATGTCCTTTTATATATATATATTATAAGGATTCTATTTTCGTCACCAGACACGGCTTAGGACATGGCCATATCCCCAGGTCGTGTAACTTTTTGTACCTGGCAAATTTTTCTGGATGGACACAGCTTGGGGACATGGCCATGTCCCAGACTGTGTAACTTCAAAACTTCATAACTTCTTCATTTGAACTCCGAATTGAGTGAAACTTGATTCCTTTTCTTTGTTTTCGATCCTAGAATGTGTCAAACCTTGAAATCAAAATTTTACTCAATTAAGTATCAATTTATTTTAATAAAAACAAAAATGTAAAGGAAATACTATAAAATCACCATGTGAAATATGTTTAAAATCAGAGTTATCATAGGCCAAAAGGGAAGACTTGGTGTGTAGAGGCTTCGGTTTCAACACTCGGTAGGTAAGCCTTAATACTTGTAATTTGGGTAGGTTTGAAGAGTAAGGCTTGGAGTTCAGTGATATCAGGCTTGGCATATGGTAAGTCAGCCTTAATACATGACAAGTTGGCCTTGGCATTTGAGTGATAGGCAACTAGATAGGAGTTTGAGCAAAGTAGTGTATGTTCGAGTTGAGACCTTAAAGTGTTCACCTATGACTCTTTTGAATATAAGAGCTCGTCTTTGGCATGCTGATGTGATAGTGTCTTCCTTGAGAAAGAGTGTAGGCTTTGGAGACGTACATAAGTGCAAGGTCCATAGGTTGGCAATCCATCATGGTCTAAAGAGTAAATGGTAGTTGAAGGTAGAGCAAGATTTTTTATGCATTGATGATGGATATGACACATTAACACCTCACATGAGCTCAGGTCGCACTTAATATTAGATACAAGTGTGGCCGGAGGGCACTTGCCACTAATTCACGCTTATGATGGACTAGATAAGAGTAATTGGGAGTAAGCAAGGACACTTAGCTCACGAATGAATGTATGTCTAAAATTCAATTGTTACTGTTTTGATTCTATAGCTATCACATATTACAAGTATTTATATGACCTAATTAGGGCAAGTCCTAGGTCAACATAAATTAAAAAAAGATTCCTACTAGAAAAGGAAAAATGAATAAAATATACGGGTAGAGTTGTAATCAGATAAAAAAGGGATATTCAGGTATAAATAAGATGTATAGATGTTAGAAAATAGGACGTATGTTAATTGTCTATTCTTTGGTCCTAATGATGTTGTTTGCCTAGTAGAACATGTATTGAGCAGATTAGGTTGGGGTCAGGTGATTGGTAGCTTGGCAGCTTAGATATTTTGGACTGAGGAAGGATTTGTTTAGGAGGTGTCCCATTATTTGGTTGGCCTTAGATGCTTGGCTTGAGATGGGGGCAGCTCGGCCTTGACAATAGGTTAGGTTGATAGAAGGTAAGTTTAATACTTGACCTTAGACAAATGTGTCATGAATAGGTCAGCTTGGTGCTAGGTCAGTCACCACGGGGGTCTCCTAGATGAGATGGAGAACAGAGTAACTCAGTGAGTCAGACTAGAGAAATGATCATTCTTCAAAGTTTAACTCTCCTTGGACAACTTGGAGAACCATATGAGCGAGCCTTTGAGCTTGAGAGTGAGTGATTGATTTATAATCCTTATCATCCCCTATGAGTTGTTTGAGGTTTGGGATCAAATCTGGTTGAGTTGTACATTGCTTATCTTCTAGAACATATGGATGGAGGTTGGTAATGTTGAAAGAATCTGAGACTCCATAATCTTCTGATAATTCAATCCTATAAGCATTAGGATTGTTATTTTCGAGCACTTTAAATAGTCCATTAGCTCGGGAAGATAACTTACTCCTCCTTAAACTTGGGAATCACTCTTTACTGAGGTAGATCCAAACTAAATCACTTGGTTGAAATTTTCTATCCTTTCATCCTTAGCCTCATCTCTGGAGCTTGGTAGTAGCTTGGCTTAAATGTTCTATGACCTTTTGGTGTATTGCCTTGATGGCCTCGAATCTTTCTATAGTTGATTAACCATCATTTTGACTTGGAAGGGGTGCTTGGTCTAATAGAAGCTTAGAGTTGAATCCATAGGCGATCTCAAATAGCAAGATACTCGTGAAATTGTAGGTGGTCCTATTGTAGGTGAACTCAATTATGGGCAAGCATAGATCCCAATCGGCCATGTTTTGACCAACAGTAACTCGAAGGAAAGCTCCCATAATTCTGTTGACAACCTTTGTTTGTTTGTTTGTCTGTAGATGGCAAGACATGTTGAATAACAATTTGGTTCCCATTCGCTTCCATAATGTCCTTTAGAAGTGGCTCATGAAGTTCAGGTCTCGATTTGAAACAATGGTCCTAGTTACTCCATGAAGTTTGATGACTTCCTGTAAGAAAAGAAAAGAGATAGTTAAAGTATTGTTAGTTTTGGAGTAGGGCACGAAATTTGCCAACTTACTAAATCGGTCCATGACTACCATGATGGAGTCCTTCCCTTGGGACGTCCTTAACAATCCTCACATAAAGTCCATACTCAGCTTAGACCATGTTTTAGTTAGGATCGGTAAAGGTAAATATTGTCCTTGCTTGGCTTGACTCGACTCTTTACCCTTTTGTAGGTTACACATCTTTCCAGTATAGCTTGGACATCTCTCATCATTCTTGGCCAAAAGAATCTAGAGTTTAGTACCTTATGAGTTCGGCGCTTATACTAAACACCTCATGCATCAATAATTCTCCCATAGAATAGGTCGGGATATACAATCTCCTATTTTTGAACAAGTACTCGTCTTCCCTATGATAATCATTTAGAATTCGGCCTTCTTCACATTGGGTATAGATCGATCTAAAGTGTGAATCCTCAGCATACAAATCCTTAATCATAGAAAATCCAAGTGATCTAGTTTGCAGCTCGGTCAAGAGGGAATGTCGTCTTAATAAGGCATCGACCATTACATTATTTTTACCATTCTTATCATTTACAATATAAGAAAATCTCTCCATAAACTCGACCCATTTGGCTTGTCTTTGAGACAACATGGGTTAGCTCTTTAAATATCTTAAAGATTCATGATCAGTGTAGAACACAAATTCTTTAGGTAGTAGATAATGTAGCTATATAGTTAGGGCTTGAATCAGGGAGTAAATCTCCTTGTCATAAACATAATAGTTGAGTGTAGCTTCTCTAAGCTTTTCACTAAAGTAGGCAATAGGTAGGCCTCCTTGCATTAGCACAACACCTATGCTTAGTCCACATGCATGACACTCCACTTTAAACACTTTTTTGAAGTTCAGTAAAGCTAAGACAGGGGTGGTAGTCAACTCCTCCTTAACCTCCTCAAAACTCTTTTGCTCCTTCTCTTCCCACTTAAACTCAACATTTTTCTTTATTAGCTCAATGAGTAAGGCCACAATAGTACTGAAGTTCCTTATGAACCAGTGATAGAACGATGTTAGGCTGTGGAAGCTTCATACGTTGGTTGAACAGGTTGGAACAGGCCATTTAGTAATAGCTCATATCTTCTCATCATCAAATCGAATACCATCACTACTCACAATAAATCCTAGAAAGATTACCTTAGGTTGGTAGAAGTTTCATTTCTTTAAATTAGCTTAAAGCTTCTCGGCTCATAGTTTTAAGAAAATAGCTTGTAGATGCTCTTGGTGAGTCTCCAAGTCAGGACTATAGACAACAAGAATATCATTAAAATACATGACAACAAACTTTCCAATAAGTTCTTAAAGTATATGGTTCGTCAATTGCATGAATGTGCTTAGGGCATTTGATAGTCTAAATGGCATCACAAGCCATTCATACAATCCATGGTAGGTTTTAAATGCGATTTTTTACTCATCTCCATCTCATATTCAAACATGATGGTCTCCAATTTGAGATTAATTTTGGAGAATACTCTTGCTCCATTCAATTCATCGAGCATGTCATCAAGCCTTGTTATAGGATATCTATACTTAATGGTAATGCGATTGATTGCTCGGCTATTTATACAAATCCTCCATGTCCCATACTTCTTCAGTACTAACAGAGCTAATACGGTATATGGGCTTAGGGACTCTTATACATACCATCTCTTCATCAACTCATCTACTTGCTTTTGTAGCTTGGCAGCTTGCTCAGGATTTAGCTTATAGGAAAGCTTGTTTAGTAGGGCAGCTCCTAGCTGCAAGTCTATTGCATGTTAAATGCTTCGATTGGGGGTAGACCCTTTAGCAGTTCACCTAAGAGTAGGTTAGCAAACTCACTTAGTAAGGTGTTCACCTTGGTAGGTAGTAGTTCCTCTCTAATCCTCTTACCTCAAACAACCTTTTGACTAGTAGATAGGTTGGTTCCTTACGCTCCATTTCTCTCTTCAAATAAGCTCAAGTCATCACCAAAGTCTCTTTCTTCAAAACTCGACTCAATTGAGTTTGCATGCTTTTAACTAATTCGATAATCATAGGGCTTAACTTCACCTTCCTACCTTTGTGCTCTAAAGAACATGTGTTTTTCCTTCTGTCATATATCACATTTCGATCAAACATCTATGGTTGCTTAAGAAGAATATGGGACATACTCATGGGTAACACGTTATAGAGCACTTTGTCTTGATAGTTTCTAACACTGATTGGTACAACTACCTGTTTATTTACTTAGAAGGCTCCCTTGTCACTAAGTTAATGCAGTTTATAAGGTTTGGAGTAGGGTTAGGTGGGCAATTGCAATTGCTGGACCATGAAAGTGAATGCAGCATTGGTGTAGTTGCCACTATCAACAATCAATGTACACAATGACCCATTCACCTTATAGCCAATATGGAATAAATTCTCTCGTTGCTTGTCCTCGAGTATAGGACTCATACTCATTATTCTCCTCAGCACTAGGGTTGATGGCATAAAATTACCTTCTTCACTATATATACTTCCTCCTCTTCAGATAGTTTGATTTGTTCAGTCTTTTTCAACTCTTCTACTTCCTCATCAGTATTGCCTACCTCAATGGTTGGTGCTTCTCCTTAGATCACCATGGTTCTTTTATTTAAGCATTGAGCAGCCATATGTCCAAACCTTTGAAACTTAAAGCACTTAATCTCACTCGTCTTTCTTCTTAAGCTTTGGCGTTTCTCAAATTTCCTTAAGATCTCCTTCTCGTGTACTCAAGTAGTTTAAGCAGGTCAGACTTTAGCAACTTTGCTAGGTTTCGATTGCATAGGTTTGTTTGAAACAGGTTGGTTAATCGTAAGTCGACTGACAGGAGCTCAAAATCTTCCTGCTTGGTACCTCTCAATTCTCTAGGCAGCGCAGATAGCTTCATCAAGTGAACCAATATCCATAGTTTCCAAAATATCTCCAATCTTGTACTTCAATCTACTAATGAATTGGGATACAGTTCGGTCTTCTAGCTTAACAACTTTGTAACGGATCATTAACATCTGGAACTCCTTCATGTAGGTGTCAACACTTGATCTTCCTTAACTCAACCCTTGTAACCTTTTGAATGCATCTTGTAAATAGTAACTTAAAACAAATCTTTATCTTACGATTCTCTTCATTTCATCCCAATGCCTAACTTCACGTTCTCCTTCTCTTCTTCGAACGGCTTGCAGGTTCTTCCACCATAAGGTGACATAGCTAGTAAACTCCAACATAGCATGTCTAACCTTAGCATTTTCAGGTACCTCATGACATTCAAACTATTTTTCAATCCTATCTACCCAGTTTAGGTAATCCTTAGTATCACCGCTCCTAGAAAAACTAGGGATATGCATCCTCAACCCTTCTACTCTAGGAGCTCGAACATTCATCTCCTCTAGTTCATAATACTCCTTCACTTCATCACTTAGTTCCTTATCCTCCTCTTCGATCTCTTCTAATGTTAGTTTGTATCTAGCAACTTTACCTACTTCTCTAGCTTAGTGTGGTTGAAACTGGGCATTAGCTTCGACATAGCGGCTGTTGCCTCTCTTAGGCTATTCATTAGCTCATCTTTTGGAGGGATTATTTTTGGCTTATTGCCTATCTTCGTTCATGGTAGTCACCAAGATAGGCACCAAGTTAATAACTCTATATAGTTAGTCATTTGCAGATAGGGGTGTGAAACTTCCTCATTGACCTTAGCCATTTCAAGTACTACTCTCTTAGTTACCTAGAGTTCCTTAAACACTAGAATCAGACAATGTTGTCCATTACAAGAGATTAATAGCTAAAGCATAAATTAAAGTTCCACCCACAAACTACAATGATAGAACAACACTTAGCACTTCTACATCTATTACAACGATTCACGATAAACCAATCTAACATATACTTTATTTCATGAACAAGAAAAAGGGGAAAATAGAGTATTAAATTTCTTTAGTATTAAATACTCTTTAAACACTCATAATAACTATAGACAATTTCTAAAACACACTTACAGCAGTAGCAAGGCACTTAGAGCACTAAGTAACAGATACGTACTCGAACGTAGCAAAGCTCTAATACCAAGATGATATGGCTCTATGGATGAACACATGGCTACCGATATCATGAATCCAGGGGTGGGTCTAAACCAATGAGGTGGTCTAAAGAGAAAATGGTAGTTAAAGGTTGAGTAGGGATTCTTGTGCACCGATGGTAGATATGCTGCACCAACACTTCACATGAGCTTAGGTTGCACTTGATGTTACACACAAGTGTGGTCAGAGGGCATTTGTTACTAATCAACACTTATGATAGACTAGATAAGAGTAATTAGGAGTAAGCAAAGACACTTAGCTCATAAAGGAAAGTATGTTTGAAGTTTAATTATCACTGTTCTGATTCTATGGCTATCACATATTACAAGTATTTATATGACCCGATTAAGGCAAGTCTTAGGTTGATATAAATTACAAAAAGATTCCTATTAGAAAAGGAAAAAGGAATAAAATACAAGGGTAGAGTTGTAATTAGATAAAAAGGAATATTCGGGTACAAAGAGGATAGTATGCATGTAAAAAAATGGGGTGTATGTCAACTGTCCATTATGTAGTCCCAATGATGCTGTTTGTTGAGCACAATAGGTTCTAAGCAAATCAAGTTAGGGTTAGGTGATCGACAGCTCGATGGCTCAGATATTCTAAGTTGAGGAAGGATTGGTTTAAGAGGTGTTCCATTGAGTTATGTATAAGTATGACATGTTATTGACGAGATGTGAAATGATTCCTAATCTATAACGTAGCATGCCTCATTCAATAACATATACAAAAGAGACTAAGAATCATTTCACATCTCGTCAATAACATGTCATACTTATACATAACTAAATCAAGACAATCATAGCCAAGTAAGTTAGAAAGTCATATGAGTAGATAAAATTTACTTAAACACACAAGTATCCACTTACTTGAAATTGCCAATAACTTAAAGCTTACGCTTCAATGCAAAGTCTTTCTTTACCTAGTTTGGTTAGAGAGTATATATGCAATGGTTATCCATAAGTTAGACATAAATTAAATTAAGAAGTACTTACGTTTATGTATCTAGGTACATTCTGACTTAACTCTTAATTCATGTTTTGACTTACATTTTGCTTTACTTTTTAAGCTGACTCTAATATAAAGCTATAGCGCAAAATTTTCTATCTAAACTTTTGAGGTATTTTTAGTTTAATGTTCCTATCAAGAAATCCTTTAGATTAACTGCTAAGTGTCAATACAATATGAAGTCTTAAGTAGCTAAGGTTCTGACTTGCCTTTTGAGTTAATTTTTGAGCCTTTTATTTCACTTCCTATATTACTAAATCACCTCATTTCAACATAAACTTCACCCTTTTTGTACTCCACCAAATTAATCTATTATTCAAAGCTCATTTACAGCATTGTTACAGCACATGCACATGAAATTACTTCAAGAAATACTACTATATTGCACTTTTAGCCCATTGTTCTACAAAACATCAAAATTACTTCAAATCTAACTACTTAGTTTTTCATAATTCTTTACATAGAATTAAAATAGACCATTCTAGGAACTTGTATATGAAAATTGGGGTTGAAACTACATCATTTAGCTTATTAAAAATATAATACAAAATTCGTTTTTAGGTATGACTTGTTGAGAAATCCATATAGCTGATTTTAATTTCAAAAATCTAGTTTCATTTTTATATTCTACATGCAAAAATATCAAGGAGTACCAAGTTTTATGATATTTGGACTTTGTTTACTAATTTTAGAATTTTAGAGAAGAAAAGAAGAAAAAACTAAGCACTTATTGAAATTTTAGCTTCTGGCTGCTAAGGATTGGTGAAGGTGTATCGGCTAAGCTTATTTAGGGGTGCTCCTTGTAGCGATAGAGTTGTTTTGCATCTAAATTTGTCCTAAACATGTGAACTCTAAAAACCTAAATTGTGTACTAATTTTCTTACTTTTTGTACATCCTCAAGCAAGCTTTCTAACTCTTCCCTATAATTTTCTCTCTCTTTGTATTTGCTAAAGAATCATGTATGAGGAGCTTCTATGGGTTTTGCAATGATTTTAGGTGGCCTCAATACACAAACATGTGGCATTCTTCTTTTTTCCTAAAATTTTTTACGTTACTTCCTGTTTTGTTTGCTTAGCACTTAATCCTAGCTAATCCTAACTCGATGCTATGCCTCTTACCCTTATTTCTCCTAATGTCCTTATCATTCTCTTATATACTTTGCTCAATCTAATTAATATTTCTTACATATGTACATGTTTATGTATATTATATACATCATTATTCATACTTTCAAGTACATACATTGAAATTTACTAGTTATATAATTTTTTGACATTCAATTTACTCCAAATTATTATTCTTATAAGTAAAGTAATTTATCTTTAAGATCTTGTTAAATTTTGAAACTTAAATTTTGAGTTCTAAATAAAAATAAATAATACCGATAAAACTACACTTTTACGAAATTGAATACCATATGCTTTATTTTGCAAAATAAACTTTACTGGGGCTCTTCTTTTAACTTTGGTGACTCTGGATGAAAAATTTATTCAATTTCAAGAATATTTTTGGAAACCCTAAATCCATCGATTTTGAGCAGCTATGGTTGCATTACATGATAGTATTCGTGGCTCGTACTACTTATGACCACTTTATTTCCTTACTTGCCAAGTTATATTTTCTAAGTTCTATGTTTATTAGGGATGTGTCACCATTTCAAGTCCTTGATATTTGGTTGAAGACCGAGGTCTCACAATAAGAGAGTCACTTGTGATGGTTGATAACACTCATTCAGCATATAGATTTTAGGATGATTTTGCATGATTTTATACATTAATCGAGTTAGTTTTATAATGATTTGGAGCTTAATTTGTTAATATTTCATCTGTATGGATTTTAAAACTATTTGATGAATCTTTCAAGATTTTTATAAAGTTTTGAAACTTAATTGAAGACGTGCATTGATTAGGAGATTGAAGTGAAGAAACTCAAGTAAGAATTAAAGTCTAAAGAGGACTACGTCCAGCCACTATGGCCCTATTTGAGGTCGTGTACCTCTTGTAAAAAATTTCCGTCAAAATTGAAGAAATTGCATGTGAAGTATAAGATTATGCTTGGAGACCATAGCCATGATCTTAGGGCATGGTGATTCCATGGTTTGCAAATCTTCTATGTTTAGTAAGTTTTCTTTATAAACCTAAATCCAGTTTTTATAAATAGGCACTAAGGTTCGAATAACAATGAGAAGGAGCCCCAAGGAGAGCATTATAGGGTATAATATGGGCGTTCTCTCATGTCTTTCCATCTCTTTTCTTTTAATTTCATTTTTATGTTGTAACTTTTATTATCTTAGTGAATCCTTTGTTGAACCCTAGTTTAATGTGATAGTTATCTTATTTCTGCTTTCAATATATGATATTTTCTTCAATCTAATTACATTGCATTGTTTGTCTTTAATTCAAATTGCCGGCTATCTTTAATTCAATATTGTCTACTATAGAGTTTGCGAGATTCTAATCTGATAGATGGGTGTAATTAGAAGTAATTGGTGGACTAAAATGATTAACTATTTGGTTTCTTCATATTAAGGTAGCCAAATAGAGGGATTTAAGATCCTAGTGTGATCTTGAGATATACTATTTCAGAAGCAATTTGGGTATGATATACTCAAGATTAGGAGTTAACTAGCAACATGAGTTTGGTTAATTCATTCTAGTAATCTTTTCAGTTCAAAATTACAATTGAGATTGAAAAGTCACATAGAATTAGATAATAAATAACAAGATTTACTAAGGATTATGTGTTTCTTTAATTCAATCAATCTTATTTATTTTGTTTAGCATTGTTTATTTTTATTTGTTCTTGTTTATTTTATTGTTCTTATCCTATTTATTGTTCCCTATTTATTTTCACCTATTAATTAGAGTTACTTTAAATTATTAGATTAGATAATTAGTGATTTAGGGTAATATGCTAGTAATCTAGAGTTTACTTATATTTATGGTTCACTATGTGATTGACACTCGAACTCCAATTCATTTACTATACTATAACTTGACAAGTGTCTCTTCACCAATTATTTTAACATGTTTTGATTTATTGCAATAAAATTGTCATTAAAAGTTATTAATCTTACAATTAAAGTGTTTTCAATTGAATTTTGATTTTTAGCAACTTAATTTGTAGTGTTTCTTTGATCCTTTGAAGAGTTATTTTAGGTAAAGAAACAAGGAGAATCAACAAAATCAAGATTCAAGAGTTAGAAAGGAACATGTCCAAAGTTCATGCCCATAAACATGCTCACAATCTCCTCTAGAAGAAGCATGAAATAGATGGTTAAGAGGATCACGACAAGGATTACACCTGTAATCTTTGGCCATGATCAAGCCTTAGGTGAGAGCATGAATCTAGGAAGAAACATGGCTAGAGATCATGACCATATTCCTACTCATGATGGTTCCATGATTAAAAAATCATAAGTATTTCACCTCTTATTTGTTCTAAACTCTCACTTTCTCTCTAAAACAGCACATGCGCTTTTTCACAAAGCAACCATTCCTTGTGATTTTTGTTGATTTTCCTTGCTAAATCATCAAATCAAAGGTACATTCAACTCAATTTACACTTAGATATTTTGATTCATTGATTATTTTGAGCATGGATTGAATTGTTAGATAAGGCTTGATGGAAGAGGTGATGCTTGCTTATGTGTGCATCTTTAGTTTTAGGAGTGATTATCAAGTGTTTATGTGATAGAAATGACCTTATAAACATTATTTGTTGAAGATTACTCTTAAAGTTGTGATTTTGGAGTTTAAGAAGAGGAGGAACATGGAGTATTCCTATAAGGGTAATAAAGGAAGAAGGGGACATTGTAATAAACTTGTAAATTGTTCGTAGTTATGATTAACTCGTATTGTTCATGCCATAATTGTGAAAACACTCTTAGATTGCTAGATTGTGTGAGTACTCAATTGTATCAAGAATTTCCATTAGTATGCTATAATTTGAAAGTAAAGAGATTACGAACTAGGATAGAAGTTCTTTATGCTCTTGATAAGCATAAAATTAGGTATATTTTATATGGTGATTTTTGATAATTTTTCTTTGAATTTCGAGTTTATTTTTAGAAAATAATACTTAAGTGAGTAAAATCTTTTATAGGTTTTGGAACTAACTATGATAGAAAACGAGAAAATAGAAACAAGTTTCACTTAATTCGGAGTTAAAATGAGAAAGTTATGAAGGTTTGAAGATTAACACATTTGAATGACATGATGGTGTCATTTGCAAGCATATTTGGAGTGATTTTTTAGTGACCACAACCAGTTACATGATCAAAGGACACGACCATGTCCTTGCTTGTGTCATTCTCAATTTTGGAAAAAAAAAAAAAGAAAGAAAGAAAGTGAAAACTTATGGGTAATAAGTTACATGACTAGGGGATACAGTTGTGTCCCTAGTCGTGTCAGTTGTAGCGACCCCTATTTTTCCCATCTCCTATATAAAGTTTCTTTAGGTTTTTCTAAAGAGAAGTTTTAGATAACTTTTGGAGAGCTTTTCAAGAGAAGAACACTCAAGAGAATAAGACTTTAAGATTAAATTTTTATTAGATTTCATGATTCACTCTTTTACCTTTCTTTATTCTTTGATGCGAGATTGTTACATTATGATGAGTATAGAGTAGATCTTTAGTATCTAGGTTTTGTGGAACCTAGATCTAGTCATGTGACATTAGTTTTATTAGATTTAATTGATTCTTTATTCTCTTTCCTGATTCAACTATGTGTGCTCAATTCTTTAGATTGTTATTTCTATGGATAGTAATATAAATTTTGATATCTTATAAGAGAATCAAGATGTTTCTTATAAGATTAGATCTAGGCATAGTTGATAAAGATTATTGTAAGATTAGAGATAATTTGTAAGATTAGAGATAATTTGTAAGATCTTTTTCGAAATCTTGATTTATATTGTAGAGAATTTGTTATGCAATAATGCGATTTTAGATTATGTTATTTAGAAGAAATTCTAATAGGTGATTTCAAGATTAGGGTTAGTTGACTTGAGAAAGTGATTAACTTTAATAGAGAATTCTTCTGATCAAGAAATATTAGCTAAGAAATTAGATTATCTTTAGAGAAAATCACATGTTAGATCTAGGAGAAACAAAGATTTAGACATAGTTTCCAAGAGTTGATCTACACTTTTATTGCTTTCTTGTTTAAGTTCTTTAATAATTCTTAATTAGATGTTAATTTATTAGTTGTTGCAACTTAATTTAGGTTCCTTAAGTTTCTTAAACTCAAATTTGCTAGTTAGATAATAGACATCTAGCAAGTATTAGTAATCAAATCTTTGAGGTATCGACATTTGAACTTAATCCACTTAATATAATTTTATAAGTGCACTTGCCTCATATCGGTTTCTATGTGCAAACCCCACAAATTTCCTAGAACAGAGGTTAGAAGTTAATAAGTTCTTCCAAAAGATACCCTTAGTGTTGGTAAGATAACTAACCTTAAACCAAATAGGCTACACTCGAAAACCCTAATGCAAACTCCTAAAACCCTAAATGGTAATCTTAGCCCTAGTTTGACCCCCACACTCAAAGCCTTAAAATCTTGCAAATAATGCCAATAACTAATGTTAACTTCCAAGGTCAACTTAATGTAATGAAACTAACCTTAAACCCTAATGGGAAAGAGACTAATAGTTGAAGCTTGTAAGAGCTCCTTAAAATTGATAAAGGGTAAGCTAAACCAAAAATAAATATTGGTATAGATAACCTTAAAAATAAATCCAAAACCTTAAAACAAATACTATAGTCCTTAAATGAACCTTCGAACATTAAAATCCTAGTTAGAACCCTAATACATACAGGCCTTTAAATTATAAAACCCTAATCTAACTATTGTATTATAATTAAATAGTAAAACTATTCATTAATCGAATACTAATTGCTTAATTTCCCTAAAACCCTAATCTACCCTCTAAGACATACTTGAACAGTAATAATTGTCTTAATTCCTTAAACTAATTAGACAAGATTACTTAATGGGCTTAACTAACTTAATTTGACACATTAAGCCTTAAAATGCACTTAATTTGTGCCAAGTGTACTAGTAATTAAGATTAAGAAACTTAATTCTACCTTAATATGCTAATTGGGTTTTATATCATAATAAATTGAAAATTAAGAACAATTAGTCATATGAAACCAAAGTAATTATATGAAAATATCTCCTTCAGAATGCCAACGTTATACTTGGGGAGACTATGAACCTCGTAAACTTTCGAATCCAAACTCGGTGTTAGATACATGAGTTAATAAGTAATCCTTAAAACCACTCAAGATATAATAATAAAATCCATCAATTAAACGATTCAACCTTAAATAATAGTCACAAACCCTAAGTAATAAGTCAGAAAACCTTAAAGAGAGTAAAACCCTAAGACCTTAATCGTACATGTAAAACCCTTAATACGTAAGAAGCTTTAAAACGATTGGAAAATATTAATTGATTGAGTAAAACCTCAATTAGAAATGCAAAACCTAATTCAACTGATAAACCCTAAGTATAGCCTTAAAGTATTCACTAATCATAAATAATTTCTACAATTGCTAGAAAACCCTAAATCGTTAGCCTTATACGTAGGCCCAAAACCTTAGTGGGTCTTGAATAATAAAGGACCATAACAAATGAAGTAATATAGGTCAATAAACTTAATTAAAATGATAAAATATGGGAAGACCTTAGTTACACCATAATTAGGCCTAAATTAATTTATTAAGTATAATCGGGATTAATTAGCTTAATTACCCTTTAATCCATCTACCAACTCTCCTTACATCTTATTAATAGTAAGTCAAACTCAATTAAGAACAAAAGATAAAGGATTAATTGGAAATTAAAGGATATTTGTCCTTAAGGAGACAAAAGCCTCCCTTATTTGGCAAAAAAGCAAACAAGGTACAATAGTATCAAGAGGGGACCATGTACCCTTATCTCAAAATAGCTACCTCTTGTCCTCCTTAATCCACCTTCAATATCTACCATTTTACTCCTCAAAAACCCTCATTTGACATTAATATTCACTCTTAGAAAACCCTAGAAAATACTCTTAAGAAAATCAAACAAAAACTAAAGGAAAGAGGGAAGAAAACAAAAGGAGCTATTGGACCCCTTTGCACACATCAATGCCTTTTGCATTTGTCACCACCATATGCTACTGAATTACAAGCTACCACCACCAAAATGTCACACGTACATACTCTCTATTTTCTTGCCGACAACCCCTCTCTTCCAAAGGAGCATGTTTGAACTTTATTTTTGAGTGAAAAAATTAGAACCGATGTAAACTAGTTTAGGATAAAACTCACCTAATTTAATTTTTCTATTTACACTAGTTTTACCTATGATATCTTGAGAGCTTAAGATTAGAAATACTATATAAATATGTCACTTACATTCTAGAAGTGTAGGAAATAGTTTTAGGTAGATAGCTTGGAAAAAAGTTGATAAAACTTCATGAAACCCTATGTACCATGCATGCCGCCACTTCCTTAGTGAATATCCATCTTGCTCTCACCATATTATGTAATGTTATTAGCTTAAGATAAGAAGAAATGTGATTAAAATAAGGAAACACACTATAATAAGTGTTGGATGGAAAAAGTTGAAGGAAAGCCTAAAAGAACCCTACTTGACCACCATTTTCATAAAAAGTTTCAAATTTGTAAATTTTGATTTATTATCTTAATAACATGATTATTTAGTGTTAAGTATGGTTTAGGACTTTATTAACCAAGTTAAGTAGGTTAATGATAAGCTAGGGCCCTAAACTAACTTAGTTAGTGATTAGAGGCTTAAAAATGGTATTAATGGCCACCTTAATAGTCATGACCAGATCTGTGAAGTTAGGTAAAGTGGACTAAACTTAGGATCAAGGTTGGGCTTAAGCTAAAAAAAGACAAGTGGGTTTAGGCCTAAGACCTTAAAATGTAAGTTAAGCCGAAAAAGCTCTAAAAACCAAGTTTAAGACCCAAATAAAAGGGGTGACCAGATCTGAACATTATATTAAAAGGCCCAAAATAAGTTATTCAAGAGGCTAACTAAATCTTAAGGTCCATCCATGACATCTACTAGAGGCCCCTTAATGAGTTAAAAACTTAAACTTGAGAAAAGAGCCTGTTTAGGCTCATAAGAGCAATACCAAGGCTCAAGATGAAAATTTAAAGTGTTAGGAAGAGAAAAGTTCACTTAAAGTACTTAAAAGGAAGCCGAAAATATTAAGTCCAAGGCTCAAGATAAAAAACTAAGCCTAAAGCTCAAAATTAAGCCCAAACCCCAAAGTGACCAAACTCACCTTTTGTGCCTACAACCTTATAAGACCCAAACCGAAAACTTATTGACCTAAAATCCCAAAAATGACCTTTTCAAATGAAAGAACATTAAAAAATGATGAAAATTGACTATATGAGCATGAAATTTCGACTTAAAACGAGAAAGTTATGACCAAAATATGAAATAAGTAGAAATAGGGAAATTATAGCAAGGTTAGGGAATATATTAAGATTAAGATGAGTCTTATTTATTTTAATTATGTTACTCAGGTGATTTAGGATACCAAGTTTAAGACTACCAATGACTACTGGGAATACTTGACTTTAAGGTTGAGTGAGTATACCACTCCCTATTTTATTCTATTATGTGCTTGCAGTTAGTGCATTATCTAATTATGTTTGATAATTGAACTTGATGCATGTTAGGGTATATAGGAACTTGTATGTGCTTGCTTTGGCAAAATATCCTAAAATACTTCGAAACCCTTGTTTGCTGTATTAGAATTGAAGGTATTGGAGTGTTTGGAATTTATTTGCTTGGCTGCCCATGAATCCAGATTAATAAATATTCACCCTTTAATTAAACCGAACATACATTGCATCTTATAGGTTAAGTTAAAGAGCATCAGCATTACATAATAAAGTAGGAGATCATACATAGATGGATCCATATTGATGTTATATATTGTAATTGTTTATTGTACGATGTATTCATGCAACATGTTCTTGCCTCAACCTTTAGGATCTAATTAGCTTTAGGGAGTGCCGCCTTCTGCTTGAGGCCAAGTTGTATCCATTGCTGAGGGTGCTTATATTACTAAGAGAACTTATATTAGATGTGGATTCTTAGGTCTTGATGTGCTTAAATACGTCCTAACCTGAGCAACAGTGGGTGTAAAACCATGCTATATGCAGTTATCAGTCGATTGAATACATTGTTTGCATTGCATATGCTTATACATGCAATCATATGTTTGTATATGCATTTATATGTTTGATAAATAACTTGCTTGTTATTATTTGATGGTAAGGTAGGAAGCTTACTCACTAAGTTAGATATAGCTTACCCTTTAATAGTTTCTTTTGTAGTTCTTACAAAGCTGGGGCTGGACTAGGATTTGAGTGTTGAGTGCTCATCGGGTTAGGAAAGTGTAATTAAGTTTAGGAAAGAAAGTAGTATAGTCGAATTAAATATTTAAGGTATTTAGTGGCTTTATGATTACAGGAATTTAAATACCCTTTCTTATTGTTTGGTAGGTGATTTCGACACTCTACGGTTCTAGTGACTATAGATTATTAGATCACTTATATATATATGTATAGTTAAGTATATATATGTAAAATGAATACGTACCCTTAAAAACTCTCTAGTTAAAGCCTATAACCTCTGACTTATAAGGCGGTCTTTATATCATAGGTACATATGTGATATGAAGATTTTAAGTAAAACTACTAGGCCTCCTCTTAGGGCGTTACATTATGTTCCTAGTAGTTCATAAATCCATGTTGGTAACAAAATTAACATTGCGATGTGAAATTCTATGATTGTTGGATAATGACAAACTTGACAAACTCCTTCTTAGTAATGTCTCTAGAAACATGGCATTAGATTGGATTCAGTTGTTTTTTTTTGTTTCATATCATGCCTAAACTTAAACACACTGCCAGGAAGGACAACTCTAACTTTCTAGATGTCACCCCATGCTTAGATTAGATCAACTATAGCAAAGAAAGCACTATACTAAGTTGAGCAAGAATGCACTTGGGGAAAATATGATAGTAAGTTAACCGAACTTGACAAGGGTTGGGTATAGTTTTCCTATTAGCTGATATATTTACATCATCCCAATAACCTTAATTATTGGTTTTAGGTAAGATTAAAAGAAAGATGAGAAAATTGACAAGGAGGACAAAGACTCTTGAAAACGAGGCCAGGTACACCCGATCAGTTAGAGAGATGCTTTTAGCCCATCACAAGATCCCCCAACTACCACTTACGTAAGGATAGATAGGCTTTAATTTCAACTATTGGTCCATTGGTTTTTCTGAAAAAGGATTTTATGAAAAAAGAAAATAAAGAGTATAGATTCAAGGACTAACTCATTAAAACCTATATAGTTATTATAAAAGAAGTTCATAGAATAAAGAATTGGGCCTTCAATTTTTCATGAGTTCTTTCAAAATACAAAAGGGGTTTTCTTATTAAGAATGTGGGAAAATTAGTTTTTTTACATTTTTTAGGGCCACTTGAAGTACTTATATACTTGCTAGCTAGAATAAGGCCCTCGTAGTTCTAAAAAATATTATATGAAAACTTTAGTAGGTTGATTAATTTATTTACAAAATATTACACTTTAAGTTATTACATTTTAATCAATTTGTAGAAAAAAAATTTGTCCAACTTTTTGAAAATCCCAAGAATTCCTGCATTTGAAAACAGTTTGATTAGAATTTTATTTATGAAAATCATTTTTCTAAGTATGAGAAAACAATTCTATAAAGAAAACATCTCTTTTGATTTTGAAAACATTCCCTTAGACATTATGAATACGTCATCATATAGTATAAGTATATCAAATATTAACCATCACATAAAATCACACATTATATGTTATAAGCATAGGTTATCAATATTTTACCAACACACATATGATCAAATTAAATACACATTCACATATTTTATTTTCATTCAATTACAAGTGTTATGCACATTATCAATATTACAAACTATCAACATGCACATACATCACATATCACTTTATTAGATTTTACGAGATTACAAATTAAGAGCATTCATTATAATTAAATAAAATTGCACTATACCATAATTATTAAAATTTAGCAATAATCCACCATGTTATAAAACTATTTATTATTATGATTTTTCACATTACGTTATTAATTTACAAATCTGAAACTATATTACACTAGTAATTATAAGTTCACGAAAACGTTGATTTTATATAAGTTGTCACTTCATGGTTCACATATCATATGTTACATAATTATTTAATATACATTTTATGTGTCACATATTGGAAGAATACATATTTTCATCTCATTATGAAGTATAACTTACAATATATTATAAAGCTAAAAAACTAAGCATGTCATCAAACATATTGCTATATTATATATTATTGTATTGATTACATAAATTATATCTAATTTAATAAATTAATTTTACAACATGGTACATTACTATAAAAATCACACAAACAATTTATTTCATGAATCATTGATCAAATTTGCATCAAATAAGTAATTTAAATAATAACAAACAAGGAAAAGGAAACTTATCTTGTGTGCTAGTGAATTAGTAGCCGGTTCAATCACTTTTGGACCGGTTCTTGGTGAGGTGATGGTAGTTTCCAACTCCTAATGCGTTGATCTTCAGAAGCCCTTAATCAATTTCTAGAAATGCTAGGCATAAGATCCTAATTTTCCTCAAAAACAAAGAATTTCATTAGCAAACCTTAAAATTGAGTATTCTTAATTCAAAATAAAATTAAAGTCATACGGAGTATAATTAAATGATATTGGCTAATGGGTTTTGATCCTTAGAGAGTGGGGAGCATTCTTATATTTTTGTTTTGCTTCAGTTTTTCTTCGAAAGTGAGAAATTGAAGAGAGGGGGTAGTGTGCGCAATAGAGCTCTTAGAGAGAGAAGGTGATTTCTTGAATATAGGACCTCATTAATTATTTATGTTTGTTGGAATGGATGGTAAGAGGTCTTATTTATAGTGTGGAGTCAAAATTGAGGCTTAAATAAACATCCTTATTTGATAAAATATGGATCTTTCTTACATCATCAATGCATATATCAAGTTTCATATTTTTTTTTTTAATTTTTGATCCAATTTTGACACGTTTCCGTTTGATTTCTTGGAAATTAAAGTGCAAAACTATTCTACAATGTCTTATTACTTATTTTATATTTTTATTTCATGATGGGTTTGTACAAATAAGATCTAATTTACCAAGTTTAATAAGGGTGCATATATATTATGTGTACAAGTTACTTGATTTTGTTATTTTTTTCTTATGCGTTTTCCTTCAATAAAAATTCAAAAATTGAACATGCCCAAATAGTATTATTTGTAATCTTTCTATCCCATATTTTTTTCATATTTTTGGTGTCCAAAAAGTAGGTAAAATCTGATAAAAAAAATACCTGGATATCATATGGCAAAAGTTGATATTTTAAAATTATGAGGCTTCTATATCTAAACCAAGGAAAAAAGGAGATGGATTAAAGGTTGACCCATGTATGCCACATGGCACATTATGAGTGGCGTCACGTGATGCCATGTCATTAGCTACGTAGTGCCATATTAGCGCCATGTAGTGAGCTTTGGTTGGTGCCACATAATACCTCCTCAAGGCAATAGGACTTGCTTTGTATGACATGTGTCACTCCATTTTCCCTTTTTTTTTTTTTTCAAATTGCTTCCCAAATGAAATTTGATTAATTCCTTAACTTCTAAATTAAATTTGTTTGTTCAACCTAATGTAGAGTTTAATAAATATATGTTTAAATTTTTTTAAAAATTTATCTAATTTAACCAAGTTAAGAGCCCATTTTCTACCTGTATTTGACTTTTATTAATAAGAATGGCCATAAAATACTTGTTTTAAGCCCGGTTGAGATACGACTTTAGGCCATGATCTCTTGAACATGTGTACTTTCAAAATATTTTAAAACAAGTTAGCCAAACCTAGATAAAAAAGCATTAATTTTCAATAAAAGACCACTGTTGTTCGAAATTCTTAGTTTAGTCAAATCGCATATACTTATTTTGACTATGAAATCTGTTTTAGACTTTAGAAAATTATTATCACCCAAACTAACTCAAATGGACCACTACGTGACACTTTCCATGATTTTTTTGTTTTTTATTTTTATTTCTTTTGTTTTTTTGGATTTTCTAATTTTTTGGTTTTCTCTTCTTATTCAATTTTTTTGGGTTTTTTTTCTTATTCTATTCAATTTTTTTTATGTGTTCCATTTTTCCCCTTTTTTATTTTTTATTTATTGATCTTTTCTCTAAAACTAGATTTTTGAAATAAAGATGAATTTGGGATCGTTAAAAAATGAGATGTTTACACTAGCTTTTCTAGTAGAGAAAATCAAGTCTTTAGACTTCTTGTGGCAAAAGGGCTATGGGGTGCTTAAAGGTAGCATACCAATTTTGATCGTTTGGCTCCTTTTCCATCTAAAGTATTACTAGCTTAAGTTGAACTAGGCCCTCCTTGTTGATGAATATGACATTAACTTCTTTTGCTAAGAGATTCGAGATACTACAGGTTACCATTTCTAAGGAATGGGTTTTGACATTCAAAGACATGGAACCAGAAGAAATATTATGGGTTGTTAACGAGAAACATTGTGATTGAGCAATGGTGACCTGTAGTGTCAATTATGTGCAGTTCCCCTCATTGGGATCTTTGGATTTACAAGCTACTATCTTGCTTGTGTGATATGTCAATTGGACTTAGTCCAAGAAATAGATGAACGACCTTCAGTGACAAGGTAATTTTAGATTATGCTAAGCAAGGTGTTCCTTTGGCTATGAAGGATGCAAAGTTTCAAGCCATTAAGGAATTAAGGGAATCTTTAGAGGTGCAACTTATTGAGAGTGCTAAAGAACTGAAGGGTTGTAGATTTTTGGGCTACTCAGGAGTTTATTTTTAATTAGTTGTACTAGTAGGTCGTCTTCAATATTATGCCACAAATATACTTCCTCCAATCCCAATGAACCCCAATGAAGAGGTTTAGACCTTTATGAGATGGGCTTGGCTCACCTAGAGAGGTATTACCAAGAGAATGTTGAATGGGAGACTCATTTGAAGGCCTAACTCTAGTAGGCCCGAGAGGAGAAGAATGCGCTACAAGCTTAACTAGCCTAAGGTTGAAGATGTATTAGTAAGCTTATGCAATTTTCTTTTTCTTTATGATTTGCTAATGTAATAAAGAACTCATTAGAGTTGCTAATATTAATAAAATATTAGTTTTTGCTACATAACTGTCTAAATACTTGATCTATTATGCATCTGTATAACTTCATTTGCATTTTATTTATTTCATTCATTTGCTTTTAAGTACTTTATTCTTTTTCTTCACAAGTAAAAAGAAAAAAGGGGGAAAGAGAAAAAAGTAGGAAAAAAAAAGTAGAAAGAAAAAGAGAAAAAAAAGGAGGGAAAACAAAAAGAAGAGAGAGAGAGAGAGAAGAGAAGAGAAGGAGAAAAAGAAAAAGAAAAATTCTAGATACAAAAGTTTTTTAATAAGGAGTGAGTGCTTGATTTTCGTAGGTTCTCTAAAGATAGCTTACAAGTAGTACAACTTGAATCGAAGCCTTATATTTACCCAGTCAAGAGCAAAAATGGTAGGCAATGGAAACTTTAGCAATCTTGGTAACTTGGGCAATTTTGTGAATTGTAGAAATCTTGATCTTGTTAACAATCTCCATATGACTACTAAAGACAAGGTTGCATACTTGGAAGAGTTTATGAAGAATATGGCCCAAAAGATGGACATTTTTGTCAATAGTATTAGCTTCCTTAGGGAAACTCAATCCACCCAAGAAGAGCACTCCAAAACCAAATACGGAAAGGGGATCACTATTAATCCTCCAGAGTATGAACCCACTGACACTGAATTTCAACATGTTGAAACAAATTGGAGGATCAACTCAAAATTCCTTAGGAAGGAATTAGAGGACAAGCACAAAGAGATGGAGAAGAAATTGTTGCAACACATGGCTGATAGGATGAAGGCATTAGAAAAACCTGATAGGTTTGGTTAAGCATGTATCATTAACATTACTACTCAAGATCTAATGGCTTACCTAGAGAAGTTTAAAACTATGGACTTTGAAAAGTATGATAGGACGAGCTGTCCCAAGTTGTACACTCGTCTGTATGTAAGGAAGGTGGACATAAATGCTTGCTATGATAAGCTTATGGTCTAAACATTCTAGGACAACTTGATTAGGTTAGCTCATACATGGTATGCCCAATTAGATCTGACTCAAGTTAATACTTGGAATAAGTTGACATGAGCCTTTATGAATGTTGAAGTTACATACCTTCTCTATAGGAATAAGGGGAGGGTGGGGGGGTTGGGGGGATGGAAGGTATAGCGGTACTATGGGTGGTGGAAGGAGAACCAATGAATTCTTTAAGGAATATGTTAGCGCTAGAGAGACTTGGTTGCTAGAATATTGATACTGATTCTTGAGAAGGAACTCATCTTCACATTCATCAACACATTAGATAAGCCCTTTTTCACTCATTTGATTGGGTTAGCTTTAGCTAGTTTTGCGAAAGTAGTTTCAATTGGATCTAGGATTGAGGGAGCTATTGCTTTAAGGAAGTTCCTAGCCTAAGAAAATACTGATAAAAGATAGGCCATTAACCAACTGCTGAAGGGAATGAGTCTATTGTTAGTATGGTTACTACTAACAAAAGTACAACTCTAACAACTCCAGTCTCATCTAAGATTACTCCTAACCCACTATTGTAATAACATCATCTTAACAACTACAATAGTAATAGGCCCAGCTTGATAGGCCTCATCTTTAAAGGGTCATAAGCATCCCTATGCCTCTTAGTCAGGTTTTGACCCTTCTCAAGGTCGATAACCTTATCAACATTGAGTTGCCAAGTGAAAGATATAAGCTAAGAATGTTTGACTTAGATGTAAAGTGTGACTATCATTTAAGTCAAGTAAGCCCTTCTACCAACAAATATTGGAGGCTTAGGAACAAAATACATGATCTCATTGATGCAAGCATAGTACAACTAGACTTTATGCAGACACTAGCCTTAAATGTCAACAATAATCCTCTTCCCAGTCATGCCTTGGTAAATAATATGATTGATGCACATAAGCCTTATCTTGAAATCAATATAGATGAGATGCCTACACTAATTGAATAGGTAGCATGGCTCTTAAGGGAAAAAGGGGTATTTGTAAGGAATGAACCTTTAGGAACGATCCCTGGTCAAGTCCACTATCTACCAGCTACTCAGTGAACGTAAAATAATAAAGGAAAAGATTTGGAGCATGACAATAACTAAGAATTAAAACCTCACCTAGAGGCAATTGAAAGCTTACTAGTTAGAAGGTGATCCCATGGTTGCTTCTTTGAGCCGCAATATTGGTGAATCCGAGTACTTAGTAAACATGTAGGTGAAACAAGATGGGAGCATGAATTTGAGGAAGAAGATAGAAGAGCTAGAAGCTCGAATCATTTCGTTGGCATGATTGACCCTAAGCCCATTTCAATCTAATTTAGCAAACAACTTAAGGAAGGCTCAACTACAATCAAGTCCAAAAAATATGTGTTTTACGTTCCACTAGCTCTTGAAAGCTACCAGGCTTTGTTTGATTATCGAAATATGAATGATAAGTGTAAATTTATATATATTTATTCATACATTTTATAATGATTTTCTCTTATTTTAATGTGGACTTTAATGAATTTTGATACTTAGATGAGTAATTTGTTGATTTTAGGACTTAGAGGACTCATTGAAGTAAAATGAATGAGAATTAGCCAAGTTCAAGAAGAATTCCACTTGATTTAAGATTCGGTCAAAGATAGCAAGCTTGGAAGTAAAATTTACTAAAGATTGGAGTCTACAGAAGAACATGCTAAGAATAAGCCCATGTCCTCTTGCCATGATCATAATGTCAAGAAATTTCATCTATTTTGTGGAAGAATATTGCAAATAAAACAAGCTTGGAGTATATACTCGGAATATACACTTGTATTCTTAGGGTGTAGTCATGCTATGATGTTAAAACTTTCATATTTGGTGATTTTGATACGATCTTATAAATAGGAAGTGAGATACTCATTCAAGAAGAGGGGAAGACAAGAGAAGAATTAAGGGAAGAAGCAAGAGGAAGACCAAGGCTATTGTGCTTAGGATTTTCATTTCTATGTTTTATGATTTTATTCTCTAACATGATTATAATGTAAATTGTAGATATCTAGACCTATGGATCCTTGGATTGATATGTAAAGTGCTTATTTTGTTTATTCTAATGAAATTTCCTACTCCTTATTGATTCAATTGTGTGTTTTGTATTTAATTACATTGTAATTTCCATAGTCCCAATCTAATTATCTAATATTGTACATTAAGGTTACAAGACCCAATGTATATTTAGATTTATCACAATTGATGAGAATCATCTATAATCTTAGCGATAATTTATAGAGTTCTTTTGGATTTTATTATAATAATTTTTATAAAGGGAATTTCCATTCTTAATTTACTCTTTTGTATAAGCAATTTGGATAGAGTGTAGTTAAGGTTAGGACATAATAGTGAAGCGATTCCTATTAGCTCACTAATTAAATTCTTTCGATCAATAAGAATGGGGAATGGATTAGAAATCTTTTAAATTATTACATGTTAATTCCTTGGTGAAACAAAGTCTAGATGTCTATATGGTTAATTCGGGTTCTTGCTTTACTATTACTTTGTTAATTAATAGTCATGCTTTAAGCTTAGCAAATGGTTTGGCCTCCCTTTTGTTTTCTTTGTTTTTTCTTTTTTGTTTTTGCTTTTCTTTTTTATATATAAAATAAATAAATAGATAATTAATTAATTAAATAACAAAAACTACTTTTAAAATGAAGCTCTATTCTAGGAATTGTGTGCACTTAGACATTATTCGACCCTAAAAAAAGAAATCACTCGGCCCATGTCACCCAACAATACTAAAAACAACCTAAGACCTAAAAGAAAAATCTATCTTCCTAATTTTTTTTTTTGTATATTTTCAAGTTTTCTATTTTTTTGTACTTTTCTAAATTAAGACCCTTTTACCCTATTCTAAAACTACAATGGGGCAAAAATGAGGCGTCTACAATTGTCCCTCTTTATGATAAAGTTTAAGTAAAACTTTGTCACAAAGATAAAAGGAGATACCATTTTTGGTCTAGGGTTGAATTTGCCTTAAGAAGTAATACAATTAGTTAGTTATCCAAGGCTTAATCTATTGGGGATTTAGTAAATGGTGAAAGATGAAATAGAGAGAAGGTGCTCTAAGAGGTGACTAAGACATTAAAGTAAGTTTTAGAAGGGTCTAGTACCCTAGGAGTTAGCTAGAAAATTGGTTTGAAACCTAGTCTTGCCCTTCTAAGCTGACTAAGTTAGGTAGGAGAATTTCTAGAGGGTTAATAACCTTAAATGAGAATCAATTTAGAAAACTTGAAAGTTCTCTTTTGAGTTGACTAACCTAGGCAGGAGCATCTCTAAGGGACTAGCAACCCTAAATGAGAATCAATTTAGAAAACTTGGAAGTGCTCTTCTAAGCTAACTAACCTAAGTGTGAGTGTCTTTAGGAGACTGGCAACCTTAAATGAGAATTGATTTAGAAAACCTGGAAGTGCTCTTTTGAACTGACTAACTTAAGTGAAAGTGTCTCTACGGGATTAGCAACCTTAAATTGGAATTGGTTTAGAAAACTTGGTTGTGTTATTCTGAGTTGACTAACTTAGGTAAGAGTGTCTTTAGGGGACTTGCAACCCTAAATGAGAATTGATTTAGAAAACTTGGAAGTACTTTTTTGAGTTAACTAAACTAAGTAGAAATGTTTCATGTGACTAGCAAATCCTAAATGAGAATCAATTTGAGAAAACTTGGCTGTGCTCCTTTAAGCTCATTAACATAAGCGAGGGCATCTCTAGGAGACTAGCAACCTTAATTGAGAATCGATTCAAGAAAACTTGGAAGTACTCTTTTGAGGTGACTAACCTAGGCGGGAAGCTAGCAACCCTAAATGGGAATCGATTTTAGAAAACCCGGAAGTACTCCTCTAAGCTGACTTAGATGGGAGTGTCTTTAGGGGATTAGTAACCCTAAATGAGAATCGATTTCATAAAACCTAGAAGTACTCTTTTGAGTTGACTAACCTAAGTAAAAGCATCTCTAGGGCACTAGCAAGCCTAAATTGAAGTTGGTATAGAAAACGTAGTTGTGCTACTCTAAGTTGATTGACTTAGGAGGGAACATATTTAGGGGACTGGTAACCCTAAATTGGAATCAATTTAGGAAAACTAGTTGTGTTACTTTTAGTTGACTAACTTAGGCTGACGCTTCTCTAGGGAACTGGCAGCCGTAAATGAGATTTGATTTGAGAAAACATGGAAGTGCTCTTCTAAGCTAACTAACCTAAGCAAGAGTATCTTTAAGAGATTGGCAACCCTAAATGAGAATAGATTTAGAAAACTTGGAAGTGCTCTTCTAAGTTGACTAACCTAGGTGAAAGCGTCCTTAAGGGACTAGCAACCCTAAATTGGAAATGATTTAGAAAACTTGGCCATGTTATTCTAAGTTGACTAACCTAGTTAGGAGTGTCTCTAGGGGATTGGCAACCTTAAATGAGAATTGATTTAGAAAACCTAGAAGTGCTCTTTTGAGCTAACTAACCTAAGTGGAAGCATCTCTGTATGACCAGTAAATCCTAAATGAGAATCAATTTGAGAAAACTTAGCTATGCTCCTTCGAGCTCATTAACATAAGCAGGAGCGTCTGTAAGGGACTAGCAACCCTAATTGAGAATTGATTTGAGAAAACTTGGAACTACTCCTTTGAGCTGACTAACTTAGGTAGGAGCATCTATAGGAGACTAGTAACCTTAAATGGGAATCGATTTTAGAAAACTCGAAAGTGCTCCTCTAAGCTAATTAACTTAGATGGGAGCATCTTTAGGGGACTAGCAACCCCAAATGAGAAGCAATTTGATTTGAGTTGATTAACCTAGGTGAAAGCATCTCTAGAGGACTAGCAACCCTAAATTGGAATTGATTTAAAAAACCTGGGCGTGTTACTTTAAGCTGGCTAACTTAGCTAGGAGCGTCTTTAGGGGACTAGCAACCCTAAATTGGAATCGATTTAAAAAACCTTGATCGTATTACTTTGAGTTGACTAGCTTAGGAGGGAGCATCTCTAGTAGACTACTAACCTAAATTGGAATCGATTTATAAAAACTAGTCTTGCTACTTTAAGTTGCCTAACCTAAGTTGAAGCGTCTCTAGGGAACTAGTACCCGTAAATGAGAATTGATTTGGGAAAACATGGAAGTGTTCTTCTAAGTTGACTAACCTAGGTGAAAGCATCTTTAAGGGACTAACACCCTGAATTGGAAAACTTGGAATTGCTCCTCTAAGTTCACTAACCTAAGAGGGAGCATCTTTAGGGGATTAGCAACCTTAAAATTGGAATTGATTTAGAAAACTCTGTTGTGCTACTTTGAGCTAACTAATCTAGGTGGGAGTATCTCTAAGGGATTAGCAAACCTAAATTAGAATCAATTAAGAAAGCTTAGTCTTGTTACTTTAAGTTGACTAAGCTAGGCAGGAGTGTCTCTAGAGGATTAGAAACCTTAAATTAGAATCGATTTAGAAAACCTAGTCGTGCTACTTTGAGCTGACTAACCTACGTAGAGCTTTTTTACGGGATTAGCAATCCTAAATGGGAATCGATTTAAGAAAACTTGATTGTGCTAATCTAAGTTGACTAACCTAGGTGGGAGTGTCTCTAGGGGATTAGTAACCTTAAATTGGAAAACTTGGAAGTGCTTCTCTTAGCTAACTAACCTAAGAGGGAGCGTCTCTAGGGGACTAGTACCTTAAAATAAAACATTGATTTGGAAAACATGGTTGTGCTACTTTAAGCTGACTAACCTAAACAGGAGCGTCTCTTAGGGAGCAACAACCTTAAATGGGAATTAATTTTAGAAAACTTGGAAGTGCTCCTTTAAGCTAATTGACCTAGGCGGGAGTGTCTTTAAGAAACTAACAATCTTAAATGAGAATCGATTTAAAGAACCTAAAAGTGCTTCTCTAAGTTGACTAACCTAGGCGGGAGTATCTTTCGGAGACTAGCAACCCTAATTGATCATGAAACTTGGTAGTGCTTTACTAATGTGGGATTGGTGATTAGAAGTGGCTTACGGGCTTGCTAAAACCCTAAGAGAAATTCGTAAAGGGAATTGCCCTATGGGCTCAGTAAAACGCTAAAGAAATTGGTAAAGGGAAGCACCTTATGGGCTCACTAAAATGATGAAAAGAGATTGGTAAAGGGAAGCGCCCTGTAAGCTCGCTAAAACAATAAAAAGAGATTGGTGAAGGGAAGTACCTTATTGGCTCGCTAAAAAGAAATTGGTAAAGGGAAGCGCCATATGGGCTTGCTAAAACATTGAAAAGAGATTGAAGGAGAGCTTGCTGGAGAGAGCTTAGTGATGGGAAGTACCTTACAGGCTCGCTAAAACACTGAAAGAAACAATGAGTCAAGATAGTGCTTTATTAGTTAACTAAAACCCTAACAATGAATTGAAGATGGGACAACGCTCTTAAAGTTAGTTAGAATACTGAAGAAAATATGAGTCGGGATAATGCTCTACAAGTTGGCTAAAACCTTAAAAATGAATTGAAGATGAGATAGTACTCTAAACGCTGGCTAGAACCTTAAAGGAAATATGAGTCGAGACAATGCTCTATAAGCTAGCTAGGTCCTTAACAATGGATTGAAGAGGGGACAACACTCTAAAAGCTAGCTGGAACCCTAAAAATGGATGAAAGATAGGACAACACTCTACAAGTTGACTAAAACCTTAAAGGAAATATGAGTTGGGATAGCGTTCTAAAAGTTGGCTAGGACCCTAAAGGAGATTTAATGATGGATTGAAGAAGTAAAGTAAGGAATATAACCAGTTTGAAAAACGTCCTAACTTGAAAATTTTTATAAATAAGGAATTTAGTGAAAACTATCTATGACTAAAAAGGCATCAGGGATCAAGTCTATTAATTTGAAAAAAAGTTAATGGACATTAAAAGCTACATAAGAGAAAGACTTAGACTATTATGGTCAACTTAAAAGGTGTAACCATGTTAAAAAGGAAGTAGGTGGCATGAATTGAAAGGTTGGCTACTCAGGTTGACAAGGACTTGAAAATGGATGAAAAAAAAAAAAACTTATAACAAGCCTTTACTTTCTCTCTATTATTTTTCTTTCTTCTTTTGTCTTTTTTTTTTCCCTTGAAAGTTTGCTAATAGGTACAAATTCTTATTTAAGAAGCAAATGTTATAATCGTCCCCTTCCTTAATATCTCATTCCGAGTCTCTAAAAATGTCTCCTAACCTTAATGCTAAGCTTTCTGATAGGGACTTGTGATTTTAAACATTTATTTCTTAAAGAAAAGGTAACTCATGATTAGTTTAGTCAAAGAAGACTTTCTCGCTCACTCTCGGTTTAGATTTCACTCTTTGACTACTCTTCCAAAAATTGTATTCTAGTTTACAAGTGATATGCCTTGATCAATCTATTAGGTCTTTTCTAGTTTAGCATTGTGAAGTTAGGCATTTAGTCAAATGGTTTCAAAAATGACTAATGAAAGGGCTTGTTTAAAAGAAATACTTTTATCCAACCCAGATATACAAGTTAAGAACCTTTTTAGGAAAAATTAGAATTGTGCTTGCCTTAGTTTTAAAAGAACAATTTTTATTTAGGATAATTTATTCGTTATTATCAAAGAACTTTTATTAAGTGTGGATGGTATTGTTAGTGGTAATGCTTTATGCGTATGATTTAGGATGGATAAGGGGGTTTTGTGTTTGTGATTTGGGATGGATACCTAGGGTTTATGTTTTTAGGCTAGGAATGTTATTTGAGGCCTTGCGTCTTTGGGGCTATTTGGGATTTGATTTTGAGACTTTTGATTCAGTTTTGTTGCCGTTACTGAGATGTGATATATCTTTTAGGGCTTTCGTCTTACACTTAGGCCTAATTTTTGGGCCTCTTTTCTTTCTTTCTTCTTCTTCTTCTCCTTCATTTTTTTTCTTTAATTTTTGTTTCCATATTCTCTCATTGTCTTTTACCCCTTTTTTCTTAGGCCCGGAAGTAACTGTCTCCCCAAAGTATTTGAACTATTTGTATAGGGTTCTTGTAGGCTCTTCTTCATTTTAGAAAAAATAAATTATTAAAAATAAAAATCATCCTTGAATTGATGCCACTAAAGCAAGCATCAATCAGCTTTTATCCTTTTCTCCTAATTAAATAACATAGCATCCAAATTGCCCCAATTATGTGGTTAGTTCTTGGTAAAGTTTTAATTTTAAAATATTCCCTGAATAGGCTCAATGAGGTTGACAAGGATATCTATATGTGGGGACATTAGAAAATGAATACTTCATTTTATTTTAATCTGCGTATTAAATTCGAAATAGACCTCATTTAAGGAATGAGTCTAAGGTATCCTTACTATAATGTCACCTAACTCTCAAAGTGTTTAAGGATTGGTGTGTAGGATAAAATTTGCCTCTTTTCATCCTTAACCCTTTTAAAGTGAGTTACTAAGTCCTTAGGAAGGAATTTATATTTATTTGCCTTGGGGTGGAGATTGACTTTACTTATCAGTATCTTGAAACATTGCTTAGTTTTGATACTTTTCACTTGATTTGAGTTTAAGACATTTAACTTCATGTTTTCACTTGGTTCATGGTTAGGCTTCTCCTTAATGGATCAACGGTTTTGGCTTGGTTTGGCTGCCATGATGAGTTGAGGTTTGTGTTTAGGTTAGCTGCCTTGAAGGGTTGAGGGTTTATGTTTAGGTTGGCTACCTAAATGGGCTGAGGGTCGTGTTTAGGTTGGCTGCCTTAATGGGCCAAGGGTTTTAGGTTGGTAGCTTGATGGGTCAAGGTTTCGTTTGGGATGACTACCTTAATGGGCTAAGGGTTTTGGGTTAGTTGCTTTAATAGGTCTAGGGTCGTATTTGGGTTGGCAGGGGTTAAGTTGGCTACCTTAACGGGCTAAAATTTCTTTTTTTTTTTTGCCAATATCCCATAAGAATTTGTAACAATTAGCAACTTTTCTTTTTATTTATTTTTTACTTTTTTTATTTTTTGCTTTATTTTTTTTTTTTCATAAGAGAGAAAGATAGGGTTTTATTTTATAGAAATTGAGAAAACTAAATATAAATACGGATGGTGATTTTTGGGGTTCTATTTACAAATCTATGGAATTTATTTACATTTCCCTAAGGGAAAGAGAACAATGGTTAGACGAGTTCTATTGAAGCACTATTTACAAAAAGGGAATATTAAAGAATGAAGAATGATAAACTAAAGGGAATTTTTATTATTTTGAAAAATTGGATTAAAACAAAGGTAAAGAACCTAACATTTATTCTTGATTGAAACTTGACCTTTATTCTAGGCCCCTTAGCTATAATCCAAAAAAACCTAAACTAAGTCAAATAGATAAGCTCTAAAGTCTTTTAGCAGTTCATGGGTTTCTTTAAGGACTTGTCCAAGGAGGGCTTTTAAGGCTTGGTTGTAAGCTTCAAAACATTCGAGCTTATCCTTTAGATAGGCAATTTCAGCTTTTAGTATTTGTTCGCAAATCTTAGGGAGGTCTTGTAGCCTATCAGTTCTTTGATTGTTCACTTGGTTATCTACCATTATCTTTAGGCCGAAACATTTCATGGACAAGAACCATTTATCAATAAAACAAAAGAATGTACATAGAAACATACATATGCTAAATACATTAGGTTAATACATCATTCCATAAGTTGCAACCTTATTGTTGAAAAAAAAAAATGAATACGTTTACAAAACACTTTGATACTAGTAAGGTTGCAACTTTTAGGAGTAGTGTATTAACTTATGATTTAAGGGAAGTATATGAAATTAGGGTCGGTTCTAAAGGTCCTTAAGCTCTATGACCTTATGTACTTTCGAAGAAATGGTTTACTAGTCACATCTACGTTTAAGTGGGGTAACTTAATCATCCCTGAATAGTGGCTACACCACTACACCTAGAGCCTACACAATGGCCCCCCATCCTATGATCTTAAGATGCCTTGGGTCTGATTATATCTACCTTACATTCTTGATGCAATAATTCCCCCCAAAATTTTAAGTATAATGCATGCAACAAATTAATACAACAATTTAAAACAAAATATGTTTATATGAAATGAATAAATAATATGGGTATTTTGAAAGGTAAATTTAATTTTAGAAGGTTTTTAAGTGGTTAGCCCTCTTAATGTCCCTAATAGAATCGCTAAGTTGTTGAATTTGAATTTTTCCTAGCTTTTTTTTTTTATTTTCCTTAATCCAATTTATATTGAACCTTGTACCCATTCGATATAAATTCAATATAAACCCTCGACTAAGAATTAAGGAAAACTTGGTTTTCTATTTTTGAAAGTTTATAATTGCCACACGAAAAGAGTTGAGAAAAAGGTTAAGTTATAATTGATTGGGTAGATTAGTTATAACTTAGTTACTAGGCTAAGATAAAATCACTTTAGAAAAATGATTTTTTTTTTAAACTAAAGAAATTGAGTTAAGGGGCTAACTTATTAAACTTTAAGTAGGTACTACTTTTAGCTTTTTGAAATTAATCTTATCTATTAATAATACCCTTATAAAAATTATATCTATTCACATGCAACTAAGTAAATTCAATTGAATCTACAAAAAGGATAAATTAAACAATGATTTATAAAATGTGGAAAAATAAATTTTTCCATATTTTAAGTTACTCTGTAATTTTCTACAAGTGCCTATGTACCCACTATTCAAGATCAAATTTTCATAGTTCATTCATAAAACTTGAATTGGTAAATTCATTTTAATTTTGAAAAAATTGGTCTAGTTTACATCTAGCTATTTTATTTTATTTTGGAAAAATTCTAGAGGAGGGTCTTAAATTGGTATTATATTTTTAGAAGATTCTAAAATGTCCTAATTTTGAAAACGATTTATTTATTTTTATTTATTTGGAAAATGGATTTTTTTTTCTAAGTGATAAAACTTTTATTTTTCCTTTTTTTTCATTATTATTATTATTAATAATTATTTATTTCTTTATATTTATTATTTTTCTTTTTATTTTGACCAAAGCATAAAAATAAATAAAACAAAACTAAGCTTTCATTTCCCCCCCTTTTTTTTCTTTTAGCTTTCTTTTTTCCTTTCATTTTTTTTATGCTTTTTCTCCTTTTTTTTTTTATTTCAATTGAATATAATACAACAAAAAAAATAATAATAAAAATAACATAGAATACAGGATAAAGCGAAAAGAGAAGGGGGTTGGACTAAGCTTGCATGTGGGTCGGAGCAATGAATCGAGTTTGGTTGGGTTGAAGTCCAATCGGGTTGTAGATTAGGTCAAATAAGAGGAAAAAAGAAACATTGACAATGGGTGCTCCATAGGTGTTTCCATGCCAAATTTGATGCTGGTAAGGGCATTTTTGTGCGTTTTAGATTGGGGAATATGGGTTTAGCACATGTGCCACCATGTTTCATAGCCGTTTGGGTGTTGTTAGAGTGGTGGCTAGTGGTAGTTGTTTGGTCAATAGATGCAATGGTTGCTAGTTGTGATTGGATGGTGTAAGGTTGGGTTTTGGACCATAGCGAGTTTGTTCATGGTGATGGATAGTGTCAAAGGTGGCTACGAGGGTAGTTTTAATAGTGGAGCTCGTAGTTAAGCGAAGGTTTCGTGGCAGTTGTGTCATAGAGTTACTAAGAGGCACAACTAAGTTTTAACAGTAGAGCTCATGGTTGAGTGAGGGTTTTGTGGTGGTTATGTCATCGAGTTACTAAGAGGCGTAACTACTGCTAAGAGTGGTCGGGTTCGAGGGTTACTAGAGTAGGGAAGCTTCCTATATAGTTGGTTCACTCGATAAGAATCAAGCTTGGCCAATTTTGTGGAGAGAGAGAGAGAGAGAACTATGACCTAGAGAGAGAAAGAAGATGTAGATGCATTTGTGTGTGTGTTTTGATGATGAGTTTGATACTTGAAAAGGCTCTAGAACCTCTCATTTAGACTACTCCAACAAGGATTAAGCTTGAAAAGTCTACAAAATCGAATTAATTCAGGGATTTGGATTAATTCAATTTTTTCCTACTTTTTAATTCAATTTTTTCCATATAATCAACTGAATTTAGACATTTTTTAGAGTAGATTCAAAACTAAGTCATTCCTTGTATATGATTCCAGCAAGAAATTGGTTGTTGTTGTATGGAAAATACTTGCAAATCAACCTAAAACATAGGCTTCCACATTGAAAAAAGAAAAAGGAAGCAACTAGAATCAGGGAGGGAGGAGGAAATTGAGGAGGGGTAGATTACATGTGGGGCATGAGCCTACTACCCATGTGCACATGCAATGCACACACTTCGTGGACAAAATAAGGTGTGTTGGAGCATACCAAGGTTGGCCTTTACTATTGGGCTTTAAGCTTAGCGATGGTTCGACCTCCTTTTTTTTTGTTGTTTTGTTTTTGTTTTATATATATATATAATAAATGAATTGATAATTAATTAATTAATAAAAAATACTTTTAAAATGAAGCTCTATTTTAAGAATAGTGTATACTTAGATGTTGTTCGACCCTTAAAAAAAGAAATCATTGAGCCTATGTCACATGGCGATGCTAAAAACAACCTAAGACCTAAAAGAAATATCTATTTTCCTAATTTTTTTGGTATTTTTTCAAGTTTTCTATTTTTTGTACTTTTTGAAAATTAGGACCATTTTTCCCTTTTCTAAAACTACAGGAGGGTACAAATGGGGTGTTTACAGTCCTTATTAAAAGTTAACATTGACGAAGCATGATTAAAGGAAAAGAGTAGTAATGGAAATGTATGTTAATAGAAAATCCTCCAAATTCTATACTTTATTATATGATAAAATAGGTATACATTGTTAGCATGTGAATTGTAATATGCTCTTAAACAATTTTATAATTTCATCAGTGAATATATTCTCTTTCTAAAATGACAATTCATGTATAAGATGGGCTTTTACTAATGGTATATAGAATTAAAATATTTTTTTTCCTTACACTAACTTTTTATATTACTTTTTTTCCTTGCAGTGACAACTCATTGGTGTTTAGTTTTACTATGTGCCTCTTAAGCACAATATTTCAATCTTAATTGCCTTTTGTCATTAACTTTTGATAATGTCATTATATATAAAAATTAAATTTACCTTTTCCTTTCAATAGTGCCTCTTCAATGTTAACATTTAGTAAGTTAACTTTGCGACATATAAAAATACCAAAGAGATGCTATTAAAAAAATGTATTACTAAAAAGGGATTTTTAATAGAAAAAGATAATACCAACGAGGTATCTTACTAAAATTTGACACTAAATAGGCACTATAAGGTAATATTGAAAAGGTATATTATTAAAAATTAATACCAAAAAGGCACTATTAAAAGAAGAAGTTATTACTAAAAAGGGTTAACAAAATAATCTTTCGAAATCATATTTACCATAGTTATTTACATATTATTTTTGGTATATATATAATATAAATGTTATATATGTTAACAACTTCGATATAAAATAAGTACATATGCCTACATATATACACATAAGCATACATACAAAATATCTATTTCTATATTATATTATTTTAGCCAGAGTAGACTTAAGTAACTGCCTCTCTAGAAATTAAATATTTAGCCTCAATATAATATGATTTAATAAAAATATTAACACTAAGATTATCTATAAAGGAATTATAATATGGGTAAATGCGACAACTCTTTAATTTTTTACCCCCATTAATCTCTCTCTCCTCTCTCCTTTTTTTTTTTTAAGGCAATTTTAATTTATCTTTCCTCCCCTATGCTAATCTCACTCTCCTCCATTGCTCTTGTCTTTTTTTCAAGCAAGTTTTATATAAAAATGTGGTTATTTCAATATCACAAATTTACTTGCTCCTTTTTTTATTCTAATTTTTTTTTATCATCCATTTTATTGGCATATAAATCTCACACCAATATTAATATTAGGTTTTCATTATATAAACTTTTTTATCAAAATCTCACAACTACGTCATAATTCTTAATTTGAGTAAATTTTACATAAGCAATTTTTATATTTAGGTACCCAAAATACAAGTACATTGTTTGCTAGTATATATGTGTATGTGTGTGTATGTTTGTGTTTGTATATATATATATATATATATATACAAACACAAACATACACACACATACACATATATACTAGCAAACAATGTACTTGTATTTTGGGTACCTAAATATAAAAATTGCTTATGTAAAATTTACTCAAATTAAGAATTATGACGTAGTTGTGAGATTTTGATAAAAAAGTTTATATAATGAAAACCTAATATTAATATTGGTGTGAGATTTATATGCCAATAAAATGGATGATAAAAAAAAATTAGAATAAAAAAAGGAGCAAGTAAATTTGTGATATTGAAATAACCACATTTTTATATAAAACTTGCTTGAAAAAAAGACAAGAGCAATGGAGGAGAGTGAGATTAGCATAGGGGAGGAAAGATAAATTAAAATTGCCTTAAAAAAAAAAAAGGAGAGAGGAGAGAGAGATTAATGGGGGTAAAAAATTAAAGAGTNTGTATGTGTGTGTGTTTGTGTGTGTATATATATATATATATATATATATATATATATATATAACATGATTGTGAAAGAACTTTTTACATATATTTCAAGTCATAAGGATTAAAATTATGTTTTATACCTAGAGGCTTAAGTGTTTGTGTCATTCTTTCTTTTTCTTTTTCTTTTTCCTTATTTTGGCTAGAGGTATTGTTCTTTTTCAAGATTTCAAGAATAGTGATTTTCCTTAAGGAGATTTTAATATATATACATATATATATCGTTAATTATCTAACTAACTTTAAAAGTCAATTACCTAATTATCTATTGTTGAGCCTAGTTTTTTCCCTCTCGGTTTTTTATAAATAAATCTTTTTTAAACTAATCAGTATTAAACTCTACTAGTTTAATTCTAACCCTTGACTAGGGTTTAAAGAACATCGATTTTTTATATCTTGAAAACATTTTGGAATCGTCACCTAACCAGAGTCGAGAAAAAGAGTTAAGTTATAACTAATTGGGTGGATTTGTTATAAATTAACTACTTGTCTAACAAGAAAACCAATTTTATAAAACGATTTTTGAAAATCAAAGATCTAAATCCGAAGGCTAATTTTTTTAAACCTTAAATGGTTACTACTTTTAATCTTCCGAATTTAATTTTGCTTTTCAATAATACCCTTTTTCAATTTATAAACAACTAATCATATCATATGCGACTAAATTAATTAATTTGAACAAATATTTGTAAAGATGGAAAAAATAAAACTTTCCATATTTTAAGTTGTCTTATACATATGGGTACCTACATACTCGCTATTTGGGATTAGACTTTTGTAGTTCATTTAACAAAAACTTTAGTGAGTTAAGTTGATTGTAATTTTTGAAAAGATTAGGTTTATGTTTTTACTCGTTTCAATTTATTTAAAAAAAAATTATATGGGTCCTAAATAGATTTTATTTGTAGAAAGTTCTTTAAAAAAGGTTCTAATTTGGAAAGAAGATCGGTTATTTTTATTTATTTAGGAAAATTGATTTTCTAAGTGAGTTTTATTTTCTAATCTACTCATTTTTATTTTTTAATTTTATTATTATTATTATTATTTATTATTTTTTTATTTAAGCCTTAATTGAAAATGAATGATAAAAAAACAAAACAAAACAAAGCTATTCTGCCCTTTTTTTTTTGTTTCCTTTTTCTTCCTCTTCCTTTTTTCTTCTTTTTTTTTTTTCCTTTTATTACTTCTTCTTTTCTTTTTCCTTTTTTTTTTTCACTTTAATTTACAATTACATATTACACTAAGAAATTAATAAGTAAAAAAAATAAAAAAATTACAATAACCGAAATATAAAATAAGAGACAGTCGGATCAAGCTTAGATTGGAGATGTGCATGCCGGTCGAACTTAAGTTGATGCACAAATCTCGAGTTGATAGGTTCAGGTTGGAGAGGTTGGGCATTGGACTCAGGTTGCACTTACAAGACATGTAACTTGTCATGGAATGTAATGGAGGTAGTTAAAGAGGGTCGGATTATGCTATTTTAGGTCATATTTTGTCCGGTAAAAGCTAGATTTGTGTGTTTTTCATTTGGTATAGGGGCTTTGGTGAAGTGCCATCGTGTTTGTTGGCCTCTTGATGTTCGTCGAAGTTGGGGAGTTGGTGGTAGTTGCGGTAATAGGCTCGATAGTAGTTGTAGAGTGTGAGTTTTGTTGTTTGTGTGTAAGTGTCAAGTTAGTGTGGTTAGGGGTTTTCATGGTTGCGCAGTTGGGTGGCTGTTGACAAGGGTGGTAGCCATGAGTTTGCCATTGATAGTGGTCGGATTGGATGCAACAGTTAAGGGTTGAGTGCATATTGTAGTGGGTTTGATTGTTTGGGTCGAGGAATTAGGTATACATGTGATGTATGTAGTCATAGTGCTGAGTTAGGTGATAGAGTAGATGGTAGTGGGGGTCTATGTTTTCGAGTGAGATTCGAATGGCATATTGTGTGGTTGTTGTACTCGGATAATGGATGGTAGATGTGGGGTTCATGCTACTGTTGTCTATTGTCGTGCGTAGGGTTAGTGTGTAGTTGTGGGGACGTAGTCGAGGGAGAGAGAAGGTCAGCCGAATGTTAGCTATAGAGTGTGTTGCTGTGTGGCAATGCATGTTGATGTTAAGGAGAGAAAGATTGGTTGAGGGAGAGAGAAATGATCGGGGGAGGTTGTTTGTATGCATGTGTTGTTTGGTTGAGGTGAAAGAGAGAGAGAGAGAGAGAGTTGTTCCCCCCTTGTTGTGTGTTAAAAAGAATGGACCCCCTAAAGAATCCAAGAAAGAAGACCACCTTTACCGAATTTGACCGAATTTTTTCCAAATCTTGACTCTAAATTTGACCGAATTAATGATTAAATCTAGTCCCATTTTTGTATTGGATTTGAAGTATCTTATGCAGGCTTTGAAATTCCCTCATTAATTTGCTTAAATTGTATGAAGAAAAAAGGCTTAAATCAATCCTAAATTTAAGCTGACTAGAGAGAATGATTGCAAGGAAAACTAAGGTAAAAAATGAAGGAAAAAGAGCAAAAGACATTTCCTTGCCTTTGGTGAGATTTAAACCCTTGACCTCTAAGCCAAACCCAATGTAATGTCCATGTGTTTATCTGTTAGGTTGTTAGCCTGTGCCTTGTTTATACGTGCAATTAAATTGCACATATAGATAAGGTTTGCTTGGGTTAGATTTGAATTTAAGCCTAAGCTTAATGATCCTTTCCTTATTAAAAAATTCTATTTTATTAAACTAAAAAATAATTTATTATTTTCTAAATTCCTTAAATTCTCTATTTTTTCAATTTTTTTCTTCTACTTTTTGTGACTTTTCAATTTTCTATATATTTTTCTAAGTTTTTCCATTTTTTTTTTATTTTTTTCTAAATTTCTTATTTTTTTGTGCTTTCCCCTATTTTTCTATTTTTTTGTATTTTCTAACATTTCTTATTTTTTTGGGTTTTCTTTAATTTTCTATTTTTTTTTTTGCATTTTTCCAAAATTAGGACCCTTTATCCTATTCTAAGAATTTTGGAAAAATAAAAAGAAGGCAAAAATGGAATGTCTACAGTTGCCTCTCTTTGTGGTGAAGTTTAAGTAAAACTTTTTTCACAAAGATAAAAAAGACACTATTTTTGCCTCAAGGGTAGATTTTATCTTAAGAAGCACTACAACTAACTATCTATCCTAAGCCTGTTCTACTAGGACTTTAGCGAATAGTGAAAAGAGAGAAAGGAGAGAAAGAGGAATTGAAGCATGGTTGTGCCCCTATGAGTTGACGAACTAAGGTAATAAGACAAGTGAAGCACTCCTAAAGTTGGCTAAAACCTTAAAAGATGTTGAGAACTTAGTTGTGCCCTAATTAGCCAATAAACTAAGGTGAACGGGTAAAGCGCTCCTAGAGCTAGCTAAAACCTTAAAAAGATGTTAAAGGCTTGGTTGTGCTCTAATGAGCTAACAAACCAAGATGAGGTATGCAAAGTGCTCCTTAAGTTAGTTAAGACCCTAAAAGAGATGAGAAAACTTGGTTATGCCCTAATGAGCTGATCAACCAAGATGAGACATGTGAAGCACTCCTTGAGCTGGCTAAGACCTTAAGTTGAAATATAGTAGTGCTCCATTGAGCTAACTAATCTAGGCGGGAGCGTCTCTAGGGGATTAGTAACCTTAAATTTGGAATCAATTAGAGATAAGCTTAGAAATGCTCCTCTTAGTTGACTATCATAGGTGAAATGGGCAAAGCGTTCCTTAAGCTAGCTAAGACCCTTAAGTGAAACTTAATAATGCTCTTTTGAGTTGACTAACCTAGATGGGAGCGTCTTTCGGGGACTAACAACCTTAACTTTTAGAATCGATTTGATACAAACCTGGAAGTGCTCTATTAAGCTAATTATCTTAGGTAAACGGGCAATGTGCTCTTTAAGCTGGCTAAGACTCTTAATTGAAACCTGGTAGTACCCTATTGAGCTAACTAACCTAGGCGGATGCGTCTTTGGTAGATTAGTAACCCTAAATTTGGAATCAAATTAAGACCAACCTGGAAGTGCTCTTCTAAGTTGACTATCTTTAGTGAAAGTGGTAAAGCGCTCCTTAAGCTGGCTAAGACCCTTAATTAAAACCTGGTAGTACTTCTTTGAGCTCACTAACTTAGGTGGAGGCATCTCTTAGGGACTGGTATCCTTAAACTAGAATCGACATGGAGGACTTGGTCATGCCCTTTTAGGTTCACTAACTTAGGCAAGTGCGTCTCTCGAAAACTAGCAACCTTAAATTGAAATCGATCTAGAGAACTTGGTTATGCCCTTTTAGGCTTACTAACTTAGGTAGGAACGAGGATAATAACCTTAACTTTTGGAATAGATTCGATACAAACCTAGAAGTGCTCTACTAAGCTGACTATCTTAGGTGGGGGGCATCTATTAGGGATTAGCAACCCTAAACTAGAATCGATCTAGACAACCTGGTTGAACCCTTCTAGGCTCACTAACCTAGGTGGAAGCGTCTCTTAGGGACTAACAACCCTATACTAGAATTGATCTAGAGAATCTGGTCGTACCTCTTTGGGCTTACTAACTTAGGCAGGAGCGTTTCTTGGGGACTAACAACCCTAACTTTTGGAATTGATTCGATACAAACTTGGAAGTGCTCTACTAAGTTGACTATCCTAAGTAAATAGGTAATGTGTTCCTTGAGCTAGCTAAGACCCTTATTTGAAACCTAGTAATGCCCTACTGAGCTAACTAACCTAGGCGGGTGCATCTTCTATAGATTAGCAGCCTTAAATTTGGAATCGAATCGAGACAAACGTGGAAGTGCTCCTTTAAGCTAATTATCCTAGGTGAAATGGATAAAGTGTTCCTTAAGCTGGCTAAGACCCTCAATTGAAACTTAGTAATGCTTTTTTGAGCTCACTAACCTAGGCGAGAGCGTTTTTCGGGGACTAACAACGCTAAATTTTGGAATCAATTCAAGATAAACTTGGTAGTGGTCCTTTGAGCTGACTATCCTCGGTAAAATGGGCAAAGCGTTACTTGAGCTGGCTAAGAACTTTAATTGAAACTTAGTAGTGCTCCTTTGAGCTCACTAACTTAAGTGGGAGCATTTCTCGGGGGCTAGTAACCTTAAATTTGGAATCGATTTGAGATAAACTTGAAAGTGCTCCTTTGAATTGATTATCCTAGGTGAAATGTGTGAAGCGCTCATAAAGTTGGCTAAGACCCTTAATTGAAACCTGGTAGTGCTCCTTTGAGCTCACTAACCTAGGCGGAAGCATCTCTTAGGGACTAGCAACCCTAAATTTGGAATTGATTTGAGATAAACTTGGAAGTGCTCCTTTGAATTTACTATCTTAGGTGAAATGGGTAAAGTGCTCCTAGAGCTAGCTAAGACCTGTAACTGAAACCTAGTAGTGCTCCTTTGAGTTGACTAACTTAGGTAGGGGCATTTCTTGAGGACTAGCAACCCTAAATTGACTTTGGAAGAAGAGTACTATGGGTTTGCTAAAAGGAATTGATGAAGGAAAGTGCCTTATGAGCTCTTTTGAGAAAAAATTAGTAAAGGAAAATGCCTAATGGGTGTGATGAAGAGAAGTGCCCTATAGGCTCGCTAAGAAACTGGTGAAGAGAAGTGCTCTATAGGCTTGCTAAAAGAATTGATGAAGAAAAGGAGTACCCTATAGGCTTACTTGAGAGAAATTAATGATGAGAGAAAGTGCCCTAAGGGCTTACTAAAAGAATATCAGTGAAAAGAAGTGCCCTATGGGCTTACTAAAGAAGATTGGTGAAAAGAAGCGCCCTATCGATTCGCTAAATAAAATTTGTGAAGGGAAGTGCCCTATGGCCTTGCTATAGCAAGTTGGTGAAGAGAAGCACCTAGTGGGCTAACTAAAAGAAATTTGTGAAGGAAAGCATCCAATGGGCTTGTTAAAAAGAATTTGATGAAAAGAAGCGCCCTAAGGGCTCACTAAAAGAAACCAATGATGAAGGGAAGCACCTTAGGGCTTGCTATAAGGAATTGGTAAGGTGAGTACCCTATGGGCTCACTAAAAACCATAAAGGAAAATGACAAAAGAGGGGGTAGTGCTTTGCTAGTGCCCTAAAAAAAAAAAAAGAGTGGGTTAGTGTTCTAAGAGTTGGCTAGAATCTTAAAAATGAAAGACGAGACAACGCCTTAAAGGCTGGCTGGAACCCTAAAAAGAATAGAAAAGGAGGTCAGCACTCTAATAGCTAGCTAGAATCCTAAGAGAAGATGGGATAGTGCCCTAAAGGTTGGTTAGAACCTTAAAAAGAATAAAAGCATAGGTCAATGCTCTAAGAGCTAGCTAAAACCCAAGAAAAAGGAAGAAGGGACAACGCCTTAAAGGCATGGGTCAATGCTTTAAGAATTGGCTAGAACCTTAAGGGCAGACTGGACAACACCTTAAAGGCTTGATGGAATTTGAAAAGAATAGCAAAGGGGATAGTGCTTTAAGAGCTAACTTAAACCATAAGGGGAATTTTGATGAAGGATTGAAGAAGTAAGGTAAGCAAAGAAATTGGTTTTTTGCAAAAAAAAAAAAAAAAAAAACTTCTTGACTTGGAAAAGTATTTACATGGAATTTGTTGAAAAACCATTTATGAAAAAAATGCATTAGGGATAGGCTCCTTGATTTGAACAATAGTCAAAGGATATTAGAAACTGCAATTAGGAAAGAAAGATCTAGACTACTATGGTTAATTTAAAAAAAAAATGTGACCACCTTGAAAAGAAGATAGATGATGTGAATCTAAAGCTTGGCTACTCGAGTTGACATGAATTTGGATAAAAAATCTTGTGATAAGCCTTTATTTTCTCTCTCTTCTTTTTTCTTTATTCTTCTTTTCTTTTGTTTTTTTTTTGAAAGTTTGCCAATGGGTATAAATTCTTATTTAAGGAACAAGTTTAGAACTACCCTTATCCTTGGTAATCATGTGGAGTTTCTCAATGCTCTTGACCTTAGGGCTTTCTCACGGGCTATTTACAAAGAAGGGAATGCTAGAGAATGAAGAACAATGAACTAAAGAAAACTTTATTATTTTGAAAAATCAAAATATAGAAAAGAAAGGCAAAGAACCTAACATTTATTCTGAAGCTTGATGTTTATTCTAGGCTCTTTAGATGTGAATTGAAAAAACCCTGCATTAAGTCACATATACGAGCCTTAAGGTCCTCTATCATTTCATAAGTATCCCCAATGACTTATGCTAGAAGAGACCTTAAGGCACGATTGTGAGTTTTAGTACATTTGAGCTTCTCCTTCAAGTAGGCAATCTCATCTTTTAACATCTGTTCACGAATCCTAGAGATGTCCAGTGGCTTATCATTCCCCTAATTATTTGCTTGGTTGTCTGCCATTCTTTGTCTACACATTTTATGGACAAGAATTAGTCATCAATGCAACAAAAGAAAGTATGTAGAAATATGTCGATGTTAGGATTGTTTGGGTTAATACATTACTCTTTAAGTTGCAACCCTATTATAATTTTCAAAATCTTGATTGCATTAAAACTCTTGAACGATTAGTAAGGTTGCAATTTTTTAAGGGTAGTATATTAACTCAAGCTTGAAGGGGAGTATATATAATTAGGGTGGGTTCCAAAAGGTCCTTAAGCTTTGTGACCTCACTTGTTTTTAGAAAACACTTTTATTGGTTACATTATAACTTAAGTGGGGCGGCTTAATCAACCCCAAATGGTGGTTACACCATTACGCCTAGAGCCTATACAATGACTCTCCTCTTAGGGTCTTAAGACAGCTTGGGTTTAATCATATCTACCCTGCATCTTTGATGCAACAAATGAACCCTCCATGTCCCGATGTATGTGATATGCAAAAGAAATAATTAAAACAAAGTATATACATGAGGTTAATAATAAACAAATAAATAAATAATATGGGTATTTTGAAAATCAATTTTAATTTTGGAAAGTATTTAAGTATTTAGCCCTCTTAATGTCCTCAGTAGAGTCATTAAGCTGTCGAGCTTGATTTTTTCCCTCCCAATTTTTTATAAATAAGTTTTCTTTAAATCAATCAATATTAAACTTAACCCATTTAATTCTGACCTTTAACTAGGGTTTAAAGAAAACTAGTTTTTTATATCTTGAAAATGCTTTGGAGTTGCCACTCGACCAGAGTTGAGAAAAAGAGTTAAGTTATAACTAATTGGGTAGATTGGTTATAACTTTGCTATTGTTATCTAACGAGAAAACTAATTTTATAAAATGGTTTTTGAAAACTAAAGATCTAAATCTAAGAGCTAATTTTTTTTAAACCCTAAGTAAGTACCACTTTTAATCTTCCAAATTTAATTTTGCTTTTCAATAATACCCTTTTTCAATTTATAAACAACTAATCATATTACGTATGACTAAATTAATTAATTTGAACGAATATTTGCAAAGATGGAAAAAATAAAACTTTCCATATTTTAAGTCGCCCCATTCGTATAGGTGCTTACGTACCTATTATTTGGGATTTGACTTCCATAGTTTATTTAACAAAACTTTAGCAAGTTGATTTTAATTTTTGAAAAGATCGAGTTTACGTTCTTACTCGTTTAAATTTATTTTAAATTTTTTTTAAGGATCCTAAATTGGATTTTATTTGTAGAAAGTTTTTAAGAAAAGGTCTTAATTTGAAAAGAAGATCGGTTATTTTTATTTATTTTAGAAAATTAAGCTATTCTACCCTTTTTTCTGTTTCCTTTTTCTTTCTTTATTTTATTATTAGTACTATTATTTATTATTATTTTTTATTTAAGCCTTAATAAAAAATGAATGAATAAAGAGACAAAACAAAACTAAGCTATTCTACCCTTTTTTCTGTTTCCTTTTTCTTTCTTTTCCTTTTTTCTTCCTTTTATTTTTTTCCTTTTTTCTTTACTTCTTTTTTTTTCTTTTTTCCTTTTTTTTTTCACTTTAATTTACAATTACATATTACACTAATAAATAAATAAGTAAAAAAAATAACAAAAATTACAATAACTGAAATGTAAAATAAGAGACAATTGGATCAAGCTTGGATCGGAGCTGGGCATGCCGGTCGGACTTAGGTCAGTGTACGGATCTTGGGTTGATCGGTTCAAGTCGGATGGGTCGGGTGTTAGACTCATGTTACACGTGCAAGACACATGAGTGGTCAAGGAATGCAATGGAGGTAGTTAGAGAGAGTTAGATTAGGTTGTTTCAGTTTGTATTTTGTTCGGGGAAAGCTAGATTTGTGTGTTTTTCATTAAATATATGGGCTTTGGTGAAGTGCCACCATGTTTGGTGGCATCTTGATGGTTGTCAGAGTTAGGGAGTTGGTGGTGGTTGCAGTAATAGGTTCAGTGGTGGCTGTAGAGCGTGGGTTTTGCTATTCGTGGTAGATGTCAAGTTAATGTAGCTGGGGGTTTTCTTGGTCGTACGATTAGGTGGTTGTTGACAAGGGTGGCAGCCGTGAGTTTTTTGTTGATAGTGGTCGAATTGGATGCAACGGTCGAAGGTCAAGTGTGCGCGGGTTTGATTGTTTTGGTCGAGGAATTGGGTGTATGTATGATGTGTGTAGTTACGATGTTGAGTTGGGCAATGGAGTAGATGGAAGTGGGGGTCTACATTTTCGAGTGAGATTCAAGTGACTTGGTGTATGTCACTGTACTTGAACAATGGATGGTGGATGTAGGGTTGGTGCTGCTATTATCTATTGTCGTGCATGGGGCTGGTGTGTAGTTGTGGGGACATAGTAGAAAGAGAGAGAGGGCCAGTTGAATGTTGGCTATAGAGTGTGTTGCTGTATGGCAGCGTATGTTAATGTCAAGGAGAGAAAGATTAGTTGAGAGAGAGAGAAATGATCGGGGGAGGTCCTTTGTATGTGTGTGTTGTTTAGTTGAGGTGAAAGAGAGAGAATCAATCGAGAGAGAGAGAGAGTGAGTTGTTCCCCCTTGTTGTGTGTTAAAAAGAATGGACCCCCTAAAGAATCTAAGAAAGAAGACCACCTTTACCATTTTTTCTAAATCTTGACTCTAAATTTGACAGAATTAATGATTGAATCTAGTCCTGTTTTTGTGTTGGATTTGAAGTATCTTATGCAGGCTTTGAAATCCCCTCATTAATTTGGTCAAACTGTATAAAAAAAAAAAAAGGCTTAAATCAATCCTGAAATTAAGCTAAATAGAGAGAATGATTATAAAGAAAACTTAAGAAAAAAAAGAAGGAAAAAGAGAAAGGAATTTCCTTGCCTTTGGTGAGATTCAAATCCTTGACCTCTAAACCAAACCCAATGCAATATCTATGTGTTTATCCATTAGGCCATTAGCCCTATGCTTTATTTATTATATGTGCAATTAAATTGTACATATAAATAAGGTCTGCTTAAGTTAGATTTGAATCTAAGTTCAAGCCCAACGGTCCTTTTTTTATTAAAAATTTATATTTTATTAAACTAAAAAATAATTTATTATTTTCTAAATTCCTCAAATCTTCTATCTTTTCAATTTTTTTCTTCAATTTTTTTATGACTTTTCAATTTTCTATATATTTTTCTAAGTTTTTCCATTTTTTGTATTTTTTCTAAATTTCTTTTTTTTTGTGCTTTTTCCTATTTTTCTATTTTTTTGTATTTTTCTAAAATTTCTTATTTTTTCTAAATTTCTCATTTTTTAGGTTTTCTTTAATTTTCTTTTTTTTTTTTTTTGCATTTTTCCTAAATTAGGACCCTTTATCCTATTCTAAGAATTTTGGAAAAATAAAAAAGGGGTAAAAAATGGGTGTCTACATCCATTTATGAGGGTGGAAAAAAATTGTGATTTAAATTTATAAATGTATTTCTACGCACCAAATTTGTTATAAAAATAGTAAACGTAAGGACATTTTAGACACTGTTTTATTTTGGTAGCTATATCTTTAATGCTTTATTTATTTATATTTTTATGAAAGGCTTTTGGCTACCAATTTTGAGATTTGTAGTTAATTATATATATTTAGCCACCAAATTATAAATTTGGTAGCTGAAAGATTTTTCCTCTACTCCTAAAATTTTCCTCTTAATATATTTGCTACCAATGACTAATTTGGTAGCTAAAAGTAGCATTTGCTACTATAATATATTGGTAACTAAAGATTAAATTTGTTGTGGTGAGAGATGATATTTAAAATAAAAGGGGTAATGAAAAAGTGTATTGAATAAGATGATTCATGTTTTTGTCTTGATATTGTTGACAACTTAGTAATTAGTGTTTTTGTAGGAATTACTAATAAAGAATCCTTTACAATATCGTTTGAAGTAGGGAGAATAAGATGAGTTGGTAGGTGATCTGACATACATTGAAATAGCAACACAATTGGAAGCCAACCCACCAATTGTTGAAGGTACTAGGTTTAAGAGGATAGACTAAGCAAAAGAGGCAAATTTGAGACCTTTTATTTAAGAGCCCCCTATCTTAGAATTCAAATAACTACTAAATTATTTAGAGTATGTCTTCTTAGAAGAGGGTGCAGAATTGCCTATAATAGTCTCTTTTGGGCTAAATTCAGACTAGAAGGAAAAGCTTTTCAATATGTTAAGAAAGCACAAAGAGCAAATGCTTGGAAAATTTTAGACATCAAGGAAACTAACCCCTTCTTTCTACACCTATAAAATACTTATGGAAGAATGACATAAACTAGTAGTGTAACCATAAAGGTGATTGAACTTGAACATGAAAGAAGTGGTTAAGGAGGGATGATAGTGCTTCTTATTGAGCAAAATGAGTTGTTTCCAATGTAAGCAGTCACAGACTAGAGAATTTGCATAGACTATAGGAAATTCAATGGCACTTCAAGGAAAGATCACATCCCTCTACCATTTGTTGATTAAATGCTAGAATTCCTAACAAGTTATATGCATTATTGCTTTTAAGATGGTGTTTTTAGTTATTTTCAAATCTCAATTATCTCAATAGACCAAGAGGAAATGATATTTACCTATCCCTATGGCACTTTTACCTATAAGAAGATGTCATTTGGCCTCTGTAATGCACCTATCACATTTTAACGGTGTATGACGGCAATCTTTGTTGATTTTATTTAAGATATAATTGAAGTGTTCATGGATGATTTTTCAGTTTTCAGTGATTCTTTTGATTAATGCCTTTGTAAATTGTAGAAAGTGCTAGATAGATGTGAAAAAACTAATCTAGTGTTAAATTAGGAGAAGTGCCATTTTATGGTATAAGAAAGCATAATACAAGGAGCAAAGTATCCTAGAGATGTATAGAAGTGAACAATGCAAAAATTGACACTATAGTAAAATTGTCCCCTCCCACTTTAGTTGGAGCCACGTATAGTTTCTTAAGCCATGTAGGGTTTTATAGAAGATTGATACAAGGTAAGCACACCTATTAAATTATAGTGAAGTAGATTGTGAGTTTAAATATCAATCCCTTAAAGACCCTGGATATTAGTACTAGCCTTAGCGTTATCATTTAATCGATTAAATTCAATTTCATGAATTCAATCCTTTAAATTAAAATTTCAACAACAAATTACATTACACAAATAATCAAGAATCAAACCAAAAAGCAAAATTTTAAGGATTTAATTCAAGATTTAACCTTGTACCTAGATCTTGATTCCCTAAATCTATACATGCAATTTTCACTAAAGATAATCTAATTCAATCTTTAATTTCTTTTAACCGAGATAACTCTCTTTTAATGTTAATAACTTCCTCAAGCTTATTAACCCTAATCTCTAGATTACCTAATAGAATCTCTTTCCCATAGCATAATCTAAGATCACATTAATCATCAGCGAATTCTCTTAGAAATAATATTAAAGATAACATTATTGATCTGGAAGAATCTTGTAATTTATCTCTAACAATACACAAACTCTCATCAACTATGCTAGTTCTAATTATATAAGAAATCTCTCAATCTTCTTGTACAATATCATATTTAAATTAATAACCTGCAGAATTATCAATTTAAAACATATAAGTGCACATATTTGATTAAAAAAGAATACATATCTTCATTAGATCTAAATAAAACCAAGCGTCACATGGGAGATCTAGGTTCCACAAGACCTATATATAAAAAGTTATATACTATACTCATGATAAAAGAATTATCTTTAATAAAAACTAAAGAAAAATAGATGAAATAAATCATGAGTTTGATAAGGTAGTTCTTAAATCTTAAGAGCTTGAAGTCTTGATACACTACTCTCGTAAGTGTCTTGTTCTTGAAAAGCCCTCAAAAAGTCATGTCAAAAGTTCTATCTAAAAAAACCCTAAATAAGCCTTATGTAGGAATTAAGAAAAATAAGTTCGTTGTAAATGACATGACTAGGTGACACGATCGTAACACGTGGTCATGTCACTCTCATCTAAAATTTCTTCACGTCTCTTCTTCTTCTGTTTTTTTTTTTTCCTCTTTTTTTCAAATTTTGAAAATCATACGATCAAGGACATGATTGTATCCTTTAGTCACGTCACTCTTGTTCGAAATTAAAACTAAGCTTCAAATTCCCCTGGCAATAATATAATCGTGTTGTTCGTTCATGTTAATCTGTGAAACTTCATAACTTCCTTATTTTAGCTTCGAATTAAGTGAAACTTATTTATATTTTCTCATTTTCTCATGTAGATTGTTTCAAAACCTGGAAAACAAAAATTTTACTCAATTAAGTATCATTTTCTATTAATAAACTCAAAATTCAATGGAAAATCATAAAAAATCACTAAATAAAATATAACCAATTTAGAGCTTATTAAAGATTCATTAAAGATTTCACAAAAATAGCTAAAACCTAGCTCAGCTATTAGAAAAAAATTCTCCATTCATCTTCTCAAAGGAATGTCTGGAGGCATTTAGTATTCTAAAGGACAAGCTGATGCATGTACCTATAATGGTGGCACCAGATTAGAATTTATCATTTGAACTAATGTGTGATGTAAGTGACTACATTGTAGGTGTAGTTTTAGGGTAAAGTAGAGAGAAATAGTTTTAGCCAATATATTACACCAGCAAGATCATCATAGAAGCTTAAGAAATTACACCACCACAGAAAAGAAGCTATTAATAATGGTCTTTGCATTCGATAAATTTAGGTCATATATAATCCTTTCTAAAGTTATTGTTTATACTAATCATTATGCTTTAGATCATTTGTTGAATAAAATAGATGCTAAACTTAGATTGATAAGGTAGATATTGTTGCTTCAAGATTTCAACTGGAAATACGAGATAAGAAGGGAGTGGAGAATTTTGTTGTAGATCATCTGTCCTACTTGAAGAATCTACCCTTAGAAAAATTAGATGAATGAGATATCAATGATGAGTTCCTAAAGAAGCAACTTTATCGGGTAAGTCCTTAGGCAACTCCTTTGTTTGCAAACACAACAAATTATTTAGTTGCTAACATTTTTTCGAAGGGATTAGATTATCGACAAAGGAAGAATTTCTCCATGATGGGAAATATTATTTTTGGGAACACCCATATCTATTTAAGTTTTGTATAGATCAAATGATCTATAGATGTATATCCCACTTAGAAGGTTGACAGGTTTTGGATCACTGTCACTCAAGGCTAACTAGAGGACACCTTAGTGGCAACAGAATTGCACACAAAGTCCTTAAGTCTGAATTCTATTAGCCAACACTTTTCAAGGATGCTCAAAAGTTTGTTGAGTTATGTGATAGATGTTAAAAGGCAGGTAACATTTTAAAAAGAGGCAAGATGCCCCAATGCCTTATTTTAATTTGTGAGATCTTCGATATATTGGGTATTGACTTGATGGGGCCATTTCTAAATTCAATGGAAACAAATATATCTTAGTAGCAGTAGACTATGTGTCTAAAGAGGTAAAAGTTCAAGCGCTACCAACAAATGTTGTCAAGGTGGTGAAATGGTTTCTTAAAAGTCTATTTTCTAAATCTAGTGTACCCAGAGTGATTATTAGTGATTAAGGAACCCATTTTTGCAATGTTTGACTAGAGAAAGTACTTAAGTAATATGGCGTTACTCATAGAATTGCCATGCCATATCACCTACAAACTAGTAGACAACTAGAAGTTGCAAACAGGGATCTGAAAAGGATTCTAGAAAAGATGGTCGAGTGTAATAGAGGTTGGTTAGAAAAGCTCGATGTTGCTTTGTGGGCATATTGAACTTCATATAAGATACCTACAAGAACCACTCTACACTTACTTATGTATGGAAAAGTGTGTCATTTACCAGTAGAAATCGAATATGAAGCTTATTAGGTTATAAATCGTGCTAACCTTAAGCTTGAATGTATAGGTGAATGTATTAAACTTTAGCTTAATGAGCTAGAAGAATGGCATGAATGGCTTATGAGAACTTAAAACTTTTTAAGGAATAAGCTAAGCCATACCATGATAGTTGGATCAAGCAAAGGGAGAAATTTCATGTCGGAGACATGGTTCTTTTATACCAATCCCTACTGCGATTTTTTCTAAACAAGCTTAAATTACAATGGTCTGGACCCTATAAAGTAACCTAAATATTCTTGTATGGAGCAATGGGGATTTCATACCCTAAGAAAGGGATATTTAAGGTAAATGGTCACTAACTCAAGATGTATTTAGTAGGAGACCTTGATTAAGAAAACTGCATCGAGTTTAATCTCTTCTTAGTTTAAGAAAATAGTGTTTTAGGTTTAGGAAGCTTAAGAAGAAGTTGCTTGTACTAGGGAGAACAAGGTCAAGGATCATGATTGTTGATTGTGGTTGAATCAATTGGGATAGGTGGACTCATATAGGGTTTAGATGAAATGGGACTAAGGAGAACAAGGTCAAAGAAGGCTCCTATGGATATGGCCACAAGGGCCTTTCGATACTTAAATTAGCAAGGAGGACTAAGAGAGAGAGAGAGCGAGAGAGCACATTAAGGACTCAATGGGTAGTACTTGTCTTATATATGTGTAGTGTAGAGTGTAAGTTGTGTGTTGACACCAAATAGAAAGGAGAGTTATTAGGATCGAGAGAAAGTGAGAGAGAAGGGGGAATCAAAGAGGGATCCTCCTTCCTTTATGGCACTTGGTGCCTTTTATAGGAGTTACCTAGATACGTAGTGATCTGGGCTTTACTTGTACTACTCGTCAGTAGATAGCATGTGCTGTAGTGGAGACTGAGCAACTTTGGGAGTAGTTAGCTGTAATTGACTTAGCAACCAAATTTGTAACATAAAGATTTGACATCTGTAGAGACTATCGGGTATGCTGGCCATATTATGGATGCTCAGTGCTTATTAATAGGTCGTAGTGAGGAGTAAGCATTAAAGACAAAAGTTAAGTTAAGATGTTGAGGAAAGGTTGGTTGATGTTCGGTTGAGGGTAAGTTGAGACTCGAATTGATGCTGGATGGTTGGCGTATGTAGGCTCGGTAGTTGAACCAATATGCTTGAGTAGGACATTATATGGCTCACCGAACAGGTATGGTATAAAGGGTAAGCTTGTTGTTCGCTCATACATACCCCAACAAGCTTGCATAGCTTGACCAAGTAGGTTACGATACAGAAGGCAAGCTCGTTGTTCACTCGTACATAGCCTAATGGTTCACTTACATGGTAGGCTTTGTATGTTAAGCCTTGCTTTGGGCAAGAATTGGGTATCAACACTTATCTTCCTACTCCCCTTAGTGTTTAAGATGTGAGGAGAGTAATCCGTATAAGGTGACTAGGTCGAGGCTAGACCACTTCTCCTTAGGGTAAAGGGGTCTATCTCATCTTTTGGCGGTATAACGGATGGCATTTTTGGTCATGTCCATTTTCTTGCACATGGGCCTCTTATGTAATTGATGTGGTTGTTAGGTTACTCGAGGTGTCAAGATGGCCATTCTTAGGAACGTATTGATGATCTCTAAAGAGTGATTATGCGCATGGAGTGATCTATTGTTAAGCTACGTTGGTAATCCTTATGTACGGACCAATCGGGCCCTTTGGCTCACAGAGTAGGACATACGGGCAGTTAAAGTTTGGTACATACCCTTTTGTGGGTTCATGCTTCAAGAGTGGGAGAAACTGTTTGCTTTCTCTCTTTAGTTATCTATATAAAGGGGAGCATAAGTCCCTATTCCTTACTTTGCTTTGGGTACTTAGAGGAGACTGCTAAAATTTTCACTCGCGAGTTGGTTCTCTTTTATAGTGTTTTTCCTTTTTAATTGATTACTCGTAATAGTTTACCAGAGCACAACTGACCAATAGAGTGCATCTCCTAACCCATCTATTTTAAGGGAGGTGGATGAGGGTTACGAAGACTTAGCATGAGAAAGGGGTGATAATTGTACTCCTCCTGAAATGGCAATAGTAGTGAGAGACAAGGATGAAGTGGTATTGTCTTAGGAAGAGAGGTGGGAATGCATATAGTGATGGCCTCATAATGTATATCTTGTAGATAGTGAAGAGGATAACATTGGGTAGCTATTGTATACGACCAACACCAATAAGCATTAGTATGCCCATGTCGTGTATGTGGCGAGCGAGAAGAAATTGCAACTAATGAGCCGAGCAGTAAGGGAAGTGCTTAGGTAGCGAGTGGAGGTGCCCATGGGTGGATAGCGAGTGTATGATATAGGGGATAACCAATCATTCGATATATATGTAAAGCCATTTGAGCTCAATCTTTGCCTCCTCTTCTTGAAGTTCTTGGTGGAGTTCTTTTACTACATCAAGGTTGCTCCTGGAAGACTTAATGCCAATGAAAGGGTACAGTCACTCGCGTTTGAGGCATTGTGCTTGTAGGAGTTGTAGAGGCCAATGGTATAGTTGTTCAAGCATTTCTTCCATGTGAAGAGGGTAGTCAATGGTTGGGTATATGTTGCTAACCAAGGTAAGGCACTAAAGATCTATAATAAGCCATTGAACAAGGTGGAAGGCTAGAAAGAGTTCTTCTTCTAAGTTCACGCTCTTGAGACTTTAGATTTCTTGTCTTAGTGGAGGTATCCTATTTAGGTAGAAAGTTGAATGGCCTGGGGGATGAAGACATTGTGACCAGTATTGAGCTACTGAATTTAGTAGGTTGGAAGAAGCTTGATCTTCAGTTGATCTATTAGAAGTATAAGAAGGGCTTGCCACTATTTAGGATGTAGACAAGTATTTGTTACATTTTGCTGAGGAGGGGTGGTTAGCTATTTCCTGCGCCACATCACTTCATCATTAGAGTTGGGGACATTGGGTTGCTCATCCTCAGTGTAGTAAGTATTTTGTCTTCACTTGATTTGTTTACTTAAGAAGTTCATTGGTTCATTTTGCAATTATAGAGATGGCCATTGAGAAGGTAAGGGAAAAGTTGCTCGTTGTGCAAAACAAGCAACTTGAAAGTGCTTTGAGGCTTGTTCAAAAGAGGAAATAGCTTATTGTAGAGGGAGGGGGGGTGGGGGTACGGTGGATTGGGGTAGACTTCATAACGGCCCTCAAGGAAGTCTAGGAAGAAAAGTAAGAGGCAGTAGATGCTTGCTAAGGTTTTTCACCATGGTATTAGCGATACTTTAGTAGGTGTACCATGTACTATGGGTTAGTTTGAAGCTAGAAGGAGTGGCGTCTGGTGGTAGGCTTGTTCAGGAGGTTTAGGCTAAGGTTGTAGCTACTGTATCGGGGGTTCAAGAAGGGGATGCGCGAGTGGATATGTAGTAGGAGGGTTCAAAATAGACCCTTCAAAATGTTTGGGTCCCTACTATGAAGATCTTAGATGACGAAGATGTGGTGTTATTGGGTTGTCGTGAGAGGTAAGCAAATCCTCTTCTATTCGTGATAAGCCTATATAGAGGTTTAAGTAGCTATAAGCACAGTTTAGGAAGTTCTTTTCTAATAAGAATGATGTGGAGGCTACTCATAGTTTTTGTTAAAGTATTTAGTCTAGCTTTGTTTACTAACTGTGTACTGTGCCTATAGCTTTATGACCTCTTGGATTTCATCCTCGTGCATAACCGTATATACCAATAATCAACAAGTGTCGAGCTTAGATTTTTCTGACTTTATTTATTTATTTTTCTTAACTTGATTAGTATTAAACCCTAACTTGAATCGATTGGGTAGATTGATTTAACCTAGCCACTTGTTTATTGGAAAATCGATTTTAAGAAAAGGTTTTGAAAACCAAAGATTCGAGTCTAAAAGCTAACCTATTAAACCCTAATGGGTATCACTTTTAACTTTTCAAATTTAAATTTATTTCTCAAATTACATTTTTTAACTAATTCTAAATTTACAATTAAAACTAATTCTATTTGCATTAATAATAAATCAAAATTATTTTACAAAAAGGAAAATAAAAAGGTTTCCCTATTTTAAGTCGCTCCATAGGTGCTTATATACCCCTTTTTTAGGGATTAGACTTTTGTAGTTCGTTTATGTAAAACATTAATCTATTGGTCCATTTTGAATTTCAAAAAAATTCGAGTGTATGTTTTTAATCTGATTTAAATTATTTAAGGAAATTTTCTAAAAGGGTCATAAACTTGGTTTATTTTTTGAAAATTAAAAAAAAAAAGGGTCCTAATTTTGAATAGAGGGTTAATTTATTGTATTTCTATTAAAAAACAATTTTCTAAGTGGTAAAACCCATTTATTTACTAATTTATTTATTTGTTTTATTTTATTCTATTCTATTCTACATATATATTTTTTATTTTCTTATTATTAGTTTCTCTTTAAAATATAAAACTAAAACTAAAATTTTTTCTTTTTTCTTTTTTCCTTTTTTTTTTTATACAATTACAAATACAATACACAAAAATTGAAAAATAAAATAAAAAACAAAGCAAGGCAAATCAAAATGAGGCCAGATAGAATGAAGCAGGTACACAGGGTTAGGAGTTGGGTTTGGAGTGGTCTTCTAGGTCGAGTCACATGTGGTTTAGGTCGGGTCAGGTCAAGTCATGCAAGCAATTCAGATTGCACTAAAGAGTGAGGAAGAGGCCATTAGAGAGCATTTTCTAAGTGATTCTAGGCCGAATTTATCTAGGTAGGGACATTTTTGTGTGAATTTCATTAGGTTTAGGGTCCTTGTAGCAATGTTATAGTGGTTGGATTATGTTTGGGTGGTTTTTGAAATGGGTGGTCAGCGGTAGTGGGGCTTGGTATTATGAGGTAGCTGCTGGGGGTGCAATGGTAATAGGTTTTAGGGTTTTGAGTTACGATGAGCCTTGTGGAGGAGCTAGTTTGGCTTGGCTAGTAGTGGAAGTGGTGGTTTAAGAGTAGGGTTGTAGTAGCTTAGGGTTTCATGAGCTAAGGGATGGTAGTAGTGGCTAAAGAGTGCGGTAGGGCACGGGGATGGTCAGATTTAAGAGGGCTTGAAGTAGGAAGTACATCAGTAGTGGTGGGCTTGCTTAAAAAATGATGAGAGAGAGATAGATGTAGAGAAAGAAAGAGACACATGGAGAGAGAGAGCTTGATAGTTCATGAGTTTAGGAGTCTTCTTCGTATGTGTTTGAGAGTTTTTCTAATGATGGGAGTGGTGCTGAGGGTCCTTTTTATACTGATTCGAGCTTAAGAAAACAAGGAAAGGATAAAAGACCCATTGATTCAAAGAATCAAATTAAATGAGCTTTGAACAAATTGACTCTCAAATAAATGAAAATCATTGCAATTTGAGTGTAAATGGTGATCTATAGGTGTTCAATCTTACTTTAGATATCTAGTAGAAGCTTCGGATCATAGTAAAAAAGCTTGAATCAAGGAAAATAAAATCAAAGTATAAATAAGCATTTACAACTATTTTGAAACTTTGACTCAATTTTTTTACTAACTTAATGATTGAATCTAGACAAGTTTTCATTTTGGATTTGAGGTATCCGATGTAGATTTTGCAATCACTTTATTAATTCGGTCAAATTATAGAGAAAAAGGCCCCAAATCGGGCTTGGAAATGGATTGTCTAGGGAAGAAGACTATAAGAATTCTAAGGAAAAGAAAGGAAAGAACAAGAAAGTGGGGGAAAATGTGCTGATGTGGCACTGATGTGACGCCGGATCAACTTCACAGTCAAATGGCATCATGCAACATATCTTTGACCAGACACGTAGTTGAATACGTAGTAGATGTTGATGTGTCATCATGCTACGTAGGCTTGCGCATGGACAAAGTAGTGCTACTTGTCTTACAATTGACATGTAGCCCAATGCTATCTTGACTCGTTGCAAGTAGGTTTTTGAAAAAAAATAAAATAAAAGGCACTTTGTGCCTATTGTACGATTCAAACCTAAGACCTCTAGTTCCAATGCCATGTTAAGTTAAAATGTGTTATCATTAGGCTATTAGCTTATGCCTTGTTCATATATACAATCAAATTGCATATATGGGCTAGGTCGGCCTCGGCTTAGTGGCGTTACATATAAGGATGTTATCAAAGTACACTACGACACACTTCCCGGTCATATTTCTCAATATATGGTTCATTAATCGCATGAACGTACTCGAAGCATTTGACAAGCCATAAGGTATAACCATCCACTCAGAGAGTCCATGCTGAGTTTTGAAAGTAGTTTTCCATTCATCTCCTTATCTCATTTAGATTTAGTGGTACCCTAACTTTAGATTTATCTTGCTAAATATTCTTGCACCACTTAGCTCATCCAAATATCATCCAACCTTAGGATGGGGTATCTATATTTGATCATAATCTTATTGATAGCTTTATTATCCACACACATATGCTAAGTTCCATCCTTCTTTGGCATTAAGAGCATTGGCACAGCACAAGGGCTGAGACTCTCCCTTACATAACCCTTTTCCAAAAGTTCATTGACTTGTCTTTGGAGCTCATAAGCTTATTCAAGATTCATCCTATAAGTTGGCTTATTCAGCAGGGCAGTGCTGGGTATGAAGTCATTGCAATGTTAAATGCCTCGAGGAAGGGGTAGTCCCTCTGGAAATTGTTCAAGAAACAGGTTGGCATATTCAATCAATAGCTCCTTAACTTTTAGGGGTGGTTTACCTTGTTCCTTCAATTCTAGTAGTCATCTGATTAACAAGAAGGTCGACACATCGACCTTAATGGCTTCTTAGAGCTTGGCTCTACTCAACACCATAGCCTTCTTCAATCCTTGAGCAAGTTTAGCTTGCAATTTGTTAACTTGACTCGGTAGCATAAGGTTTAACATAATCTTCCTCCTATCTTTCTCGAACATGTAGGTGTTCTTGAATCCATCATGTATAACTCTTTGATTAAAAAGCCAAGGTTGGCCTAGCAGAATATGAGACCCACACATAGGCAACATGTTATAGAGAATATCATTAGAATAATTTCCAATAGAGATTAGTAGTAGGACTGTTGAGTGACATGTAGTGCTCTCTTCTCATTTAACTAATGCAACTTGTACGGCTTCGAATGTGAGATAGTCAACAACTTTAGTTTCTTAATTAGGTTGGTGGATGTTACATTAATGTAGCTCCCATTATCCATTATGAGGTATACGATTGATCATTCACTTTGCAAATGATGTAGGATAAGTTTTCTCTCTGCTCCTCTTCGGTAGAGGGTTTTAAACTCATTACAAGTTAGGCAACCAAAGTCAACTTATTTGAGTCCTTAGCGAGCACATTCTCTTTAATCAAGTCAGCATTAATATCAGCCTCATCTCCTACTTCTTTCTCTTCCTCTAGTTCCTTATTTGTGCTATCTACTTCAATCTTTAGGGTATCTCCCTTAATAATGAAGGTCCTTTGGTTTGGACATTAGGTGGCCATGTGCTTAAGCCCTTGGCACTTGAAGCACTTGATTTAGCTCGTCTTCCTCCTAGATCCTTGTCTCTTCTCATATGTTTTGGTTGACATATCACCATCAGATTGGCCTTTCTGTTCAACCCTAACATTTGCTTGTCTAGTCAGCTCGGTACTTAGTTAAGCTTAGTAACTTCCCTGAAAAGGTCGGTTTGACTAACCAGGTTTGCTCATCATGGGTAGGGTTAGCTTCCTGCTCCTCCTATATCTTTCTACTCATTGGGCTATTCGTATAGCCTCATCCATTGTAGTAAATTGTTGAAGTTCCATAATGTCTCTGATATTACTTCTTAATCCAATAAGGAATCTAGACACTGTTTAGGCTAATAGCTCTTCTGCTTCACAGTGAATCATGAGTATTTAGAACTCCTAAACATACTCGTCAACAATTTAGCCTCCTTGCCTCAGCTCTTGAAGCGAGTAAAAGTGTCATGTAAATATGTATCTGATACAAATCTATTTCTAAGTACCCTCTTCATTTCAAGTCAAGTATTGACCTCTTTATATCCTTCTCATAATTTGAATGCTCTTTCACCACATGGTGGCATATCTCAAGAATTCAACGGCAGTGGTCCTCACTTTCTCTCGATCTTTATACTGGTAATAGTTAAAGATACGCTCATCTTTCTCCTCCTAATCCAAATAATTATCTACATTCTTAAATCCATTGAAGCTCGAAATCTGAAACTTTACATGGTCGACAGCTCTAGGTGCTCTAGCTCACTCTTCTTCCTCATTATACTCTTCTTCTTCATCATCATCCATATCTCTTAAGCCAATCCTTCGTTGTGCTCATCCTTCTACTCCTTTACCTCGAAATTGTCAAGTTGGATTTTTTCCTTTAGCAGGTCGATAGGCCATCACATTTACAGCTCTGGTTAAATCAATAAGGAGGTTAGCCACCTCATCAAGTCTTTCGTCTATACTCCTAGGGGTGCTCTAGGATTGTTGGCCATGGTAGAAAATACCACTATTGTCATCTCTAATACTAGCATTAACATTGGGATCCATCATCTTCTTGACAAAATTCAGTAAATAAACTTCAAATCTAGGGTACAATAGTTACTATTCCAACATGTACAAATTTCCAACAAATCTACAAGTATAACAACTACACCAATGAACAATGAACTCAATTAAAATTGTTTTCGTATACTTGAAACAAGGCAAAATAGAGCATCTGACCATATCAAACTACCACTCCTTATACTTACTCAAACACTCACAACTAACATTTGTACACTATTAGAACAATCACTACTACTTAAGGAGGTTCAAACATAACTTACCTAAACAAAACCTTCATTCTAATACCAAGATGATGCGGATAGAGATCAAGAGTAGACAAGGTTGGTCGTAAGGGTAAGTCCAAGCTTGCCGAAGGTTTGAAGAACAAGATGGAAAGTAGTGTAACAACTAGAAAAAGTAAATAGGCAAACCTACGAATAGCTCCATAGGATATGACGCACCAATGAAATTTTTGAGGTCTTACAACACAAATCGATATGATGCACGAGGTGGTCTGGTGAGGTTACTCGCCACCTAGCCTTGCTTAAAGGTAAGGATAAGAGTTAAGTAAGTAAGCCAGTTAACGAAGTAATGTTCACAAGAAGTATATTCAATATATTGATGATGATAAGATGATTGGTTTCCTTATAATTACATGTACAGTGGGTATTTATACTCAAGAAATTAGGGCAACCTACCTAAAATGGAAAAAGACAAAAAAGGTAATGTCTAAAAGAAGCAATGTACAAGGATTGCAAAGGGTAAAAAATGAAAATTTACAAAAAGTAATGATTAGTGCAGCAGATTCCTTCATGTAGGACTGGGATGCATAGCAATAGCTTATTGGGGATGTTGTTGGTAGAAACAGACAAAATAGTACAGTTAGGATGAAGGGTTGAGTAGGGGTATTGGTCAGACCTAGACTCATTCGAGAAGAAATGGTTGTGGATATGTACTAAAGCTTTTGGCTTCTCGATACCAATGTTACCAAGCTGGGGGTTAGCTTAGTCATAACTGAGTAGGTATAGGTAAGGGGCTAGGTTGTTAATAGGGCATTTATCCAATCGGCACATGACTTCCAAGAGATGTGTAGTTACTTGGCTCGGTATAAGAAGTTGGTTAGCAACAAGAATCAACTCAACCGTGGCAGGAGTCGGTTGGAACAAGAGGATTCCCCTCGTTAGTCCTTTTAGGCCTCAGACGTAGCTATAGGTCAAAGGTTTAGTAGTTCTATTCTTATCAGGTTCTCTTAAATTGATTTTTAATTTAGGGTTGCTAGTCCCTTAGAGACGCTTCCGCTTAGTTCAATCAGCTCGAAGGAGCACGACTAGGTACTCTCAAATCGATTTCCAATTTTAGGGTCACTCCTACCTAGGTTAGTTAGCTTAGAGAAACATTATTAGGCTCTCAAATCGATTTCCAATTTAGGGTTACCAGTACCTTAAAGATGCTCTCGCTTAGGTTAGTTAGCTTAGAAGGGCATAACTAAGTTTCAAACATATTTTTCTAGCTAACTCTTAGGGTCCTAGATCCTTTTAAACTCACTCTTGTGTATCAGCTAGCTCTCAAAGCACCTTCTCTTTATTTCACCTTTTACCATTTACCAAATCCCCAATGGATCAAGCTTACGACAACTAGTTAGTTATAGCGCTTCTTAGGATAATCTCACCTATGGCAAAAATGGCATCTCCTTTTATCTTTGCGGCAAAGTTTTATTCAAACTTCATACCAAAGAGAAGTAACTGTAGACATTGTATTTTTGCCCCTTGTAATTTTAGAAATTTTAGAATAGGATAAAAGGCTCCTAATTTAGGAAAAAGCATAAAAAAAAAATAGAAAAATAGTAAAAAGTAGAAAATTTAGGAAAAATGCAAAAAAGATTAAAAAATAATAAATTGAAAAAAAGAAGAAAAAAAATAAAATTTTTAGATAGCTTAGATAGAATAGGTTTTTTTTTTTTTTTTAATAAAATTAGCCTTAGTATTTTTTTTTAGGGCCTTAAATAAAAAAAAATGAGAAGAGAAATATTGGGCTTGAGCTTAAATTTAAATCTAGCCCAAGCTGACTTGGTCCATATATGCAATTTGATTGCATATATGAAAAAGACATAGGCTAACGCCCTGATGGTAATACATTTTGACTTAACATGGCATTAAAACTAGAGGTCTTGGGTTTGAATGTTGCAATAGGTATAAAGTGCCTTTTATTTATTTTTTTTTCAAAAACCTACCTAACACGTGTCAAGATAGCACTAGGCTACATGTCTACTGTGGGACATGTAGCATTGCTTTGTCTTGGCGTAAGTCAATGTGGCACCGTATGGCGCTATGTCAGCACATTTGTGCCATGTGTCTTGTCATGTGGCACGATGATATGTTAGCATCTGCTACATGTCTGTCAAGCCTGGTTTTTCACCATCTCTATTCTTTTTATAAAATTGGGTCTTCTTTAAGCCGATCAGTACTAAACCTTATCCGCTTAATACTGATTCTCGATTAGGGTTTAAAGAAAACCATTTTTTTGAATTTAAAAAGGAATTAGAGTCGCCACCCGACTAAAGTCGAGAAAAATGATTAAGTTATAATCAATTGGGTGGATTGGTTATAACTTAGCTATTGGTTTATCGATAAAAAAAAAAAACCCAATTTGTAAAACGGATTTTTTGAAAACCAAAGCTTTAGGTCTTGGGGCTAGTTTATTAAACCCTATATGGGTACTATTTTTTAACTTTTCGAATTTAACTTCGCTTTTCAAATATACCCTTTTTAATTTGTAAAACAGCTAATTATATTACACGTGACTGAATTGATCAATTTACATAAACACCTACATATTCGTTATTCAGGATCAGACGTACGTAGTTCTTTTATAAAAACTTTAGTAAGTGATTTAATTTTAATTTTTGAAAAAGGGTCAAATTTATGTTTTTACTCAGATCAATTTATTTAAGGAAATTCTTTTAAAGGGTCGAAATTGGTGTTTTATTTTTGGAAACTCTAAAATATTCCTAATTTGGAAAAAGGTCTATTTATTTTCATTTATTTTTGAAAACTTAATTTTTCTAAGTGTGAAAACGATTTTTGTTTGCTAACCTATTTATTTATTTTTATTTTTATTATATTATCTTATTTATTTTGTATTTATTCTATCTATTTCTATTAAAATAAATAAATAGAATACTTCCTTTCTTTCTTTTTTCTCTTTTTGTTTTCTTTTTTCTTTTTTTCTTTTTTGTTCTTTTTTCTTTTTTCCCATTTATATCATTTACAAATAAACAAATGAATAAAAAAAAAAAAAGAAAAACCGAGTTGGCTTGGATTGACTTGGATAGCTTAGAGGCGGCTTGGATCGGTTCACTTCGGCTTGGATCGGCTCAGTTGGTTCATTTCAGCTTAAATCGGCTTGGATCGGCTTGGTCGGCTCACTTAGGCTTAAATCGGCTCACTTCGGCTTGGATTGGCTCAATCGGCTCACTTTGGCTTGAGTTGGCTCACTTCGGCTTGGATCGGCTTGGAGTTAGCTCGTGTCAGCTCAAGAAATTCGATGGTGGTGGTTTTTGCAAAAAAAAAAAAAAAAAAAAAAAAAAAAACCACCGTAGGGAATGCTATCTTAGAGAAAGAGGAACCGTACTAGAGAGAGGCAACTTTGATTTTTATTTTTTCTAAAGTGTTTTGAAGTTTTCGTTGTGTTTTGTAAATGAAAAGTAAACCCCTATTTATAGGTATCACGGACGAGTTAAGAATGGAAAAAATTAAATGCAATATGATTTTCTTCCAATTTTGGATTAGACGAACTTAGACAATATGTGATGCCAAATACATAGCTGCACGTGTATGAATGTATTGGATTGTGTCTATCACACTTAGAAGTGAGTTAGCAAATGACGTGGCCCGTGATGTGGCGATAATGTGGCCCGTGACATGCCGATGGCATGGCAATAAAGTGAGAAAAGAAAATAAAAGATATATTTTGCACCTTCCATGGATTGAACCTAGGATCTCTAGGTCATATGTAATATCAAGTCCAAGTGCTTATCTAGTTGAGTTATTGGTTTTTCCTTATTTATATGTGTAATTAATTGCACATATGGATTAGGTCAGCCTAAGCTAGATTCAAATCTAAGCTTAGACCCAATAGCCTTTTATTCAAAACTATTGAAATTAAAATTATATTCTATTTAAACAACATAAAAATTTATTATTTTCTAAATTCCCCATTTTATTTTGTGAATTTTCAAATTTCTTATTTTTTTGTATTTTTTCTAAATTTCTTATTTTTTGTGCTTTTTCTTATTTTCCTTTTTTTTTTTGTATTTTTCTAGAATTCCTATTTTTTCTAAATTTCTTTATTTATTGGGAGCTTTTTTTAATTTTCTATTTTTTTGAACTTTTCCTAAAAAAAAAATAAAAGGCAGGCAAAAATTAGGTGTTTACAGTGTTTAGTCAAAGATACATGGTATGATGCCATTCAACCACGTGATTGACTTAGCGCCACGTCAACACTACGTCAACACATTTCCCTCCATTTTCCTCCTCTTTCCTTACTTTCCCCTAGAATTCTCGCAATCTTCTTCCTTAGACAGTCCATTTTCGAGCTCGATTTGGGGCCTTTTTCTCTATAATTCGATCGAATTAATAAAGTGCTTGTAGAGCCTATATGGGATAATTCAAATAAAAAAAAAATAAAAACTTGTTTGGATTTAGTCGTTAAGTCAGTCAAAAATTGAGTTAAAGTTTTAGAAAAGTTGTAAATGCTTGTTCATACTCTGATTTTCTTTTCCTTGATTCAAGCATTTTCAATGTGATTCGAAGCTTCTAATGGATATTTGGAGTAAGGTTGAACACCTACAAATCACCATTTATGCTCAAATTGCAATGATTTTCATTTATCCGATAGTCAATTTGTTCGAAACTCATTAAATTCAATTCTTCGAATTAATGGGTTTTTAATCATTTCCTTGTTTTCTTAAGCTTGGATCAGTATAAAAAGGACCCCAAGCACCACTTCCATCATTAGAAAAACTCTCGAATACACAAACTCTCAAACTCTCTCTCTCCATGCATACTTCTATCTGTAGATACCTAATTTTTGCCCCCCCCCCCCCACTCGCCCCTTTATTTTTCAATTTAGGTTATAGGGTCCTAAATTAGAAAAGTTCAAAAAATGGAAAATTAAAATAAAACCCCAAAAAATGAAGAAATTTAGAAAAATAGGAGTTTTAGGAAAACTTAGAAAAAAATAGGAAAACAGGAAAATGCACAAAAAATGAGAAATTTAGAAAAAAAATACAAAAAAGTAAGAAATTTAAAAAGTTACAAAATAAAATAGGGAATTTAGAAAATAATAAATTTTTAGGTTGTTTAAATATAATCTAATTTTAATTTCAATAGTTTTGAATGAAAGGCTGTTAGGTCTAGACTTATATTTGAATTTAACTCAGGCTGACTTGGTCCATATGTGCAATTAATTACACATATGAATAAAGAAAAACCAATAGTTCAGCTGGATAAGCACTTAGACTTGATATTGTATATGACTTGGAGATCTTATGTTCAATCCATGGAAGGTGTAAAATGTATCTTTTATTTTCTTTTCTCACTTTATCGCCATGTCATCGCCATGTCACGGGCCATGTCATCGCCACATTATTTGCCAACTCACTTCTAAGTGTGGTAGACACACTCTGGCATATTCATATACGTGTAGCTATGTATTTGGCATCATATATTGTCCAAGTTCGTCCAATCCAAAATTGGAAGAAAATCATATTGTATTTAATTTTTTCATCCTTAACTCGACCATGATACCTATAAATAGGGGTATACTCTTCATTTTCAAAACACAATGAAAACTTCGAAACATAGAAAAACAAAAATTAAAGTTTCCTCTCTCTAGCACGGTTCCTCTTTCTTTAGGATAACATTCCCTACGATGTTTTTTTGACCAAAACCACCATCATCGAAGTGAGCTGATCAAGCCGATCCAAGTCAAAGTGAGCCAATCTGAGCCGCCTTTGAGCTGTCCAAACCGATTTGAAGCCAATCCGAGTCGACCCATTTTTTTTTTTTAAATTTTATTCATTTGTTTATTTGTAAATGTTATAAATGAGAAAAAGAAGAAAGAACGAAAAAGAAAAAAGAAAGAGAAGAAAAACAAAAAGAGAAAAAAAAAAAAAAGAGAAAGGAAGTAGTCTATTTATTTATTTTAATAGAAATAGATAGAATAAGTATAAAATAAATAAATAGGTTAGTAAACAAAAATTGTTTTTACACTTAGCAAAATTGAGTTTTCTAAAAATAAATGAAAATAAATAAGCCTTTTTTCCAAATTAAGACTATTTTAGAGTTTCTAAAAATAAAACACAGATTAAGACGTTTTAAAAGAATTTCCTTGAATAAATTGAACTGGGTAAAAACGTAAATGCGATGCCTTTTCAAAAATTAAAATTAAAACACCCATTAAAGTTTTTATAAAAGAACTACGTACATTTGATCTCGAATAGCAAGTACGTAAACACTCGTACGTAAGTACGGGGTAATTTAAAATATGGAAAGTTATATTTTTTCCATTTTTAGATATTTATGTAAATTAATCAATTTAGTTACATATATCATAATTAGATGTTTTTAGAAATTAAAAAGAGTATATTTAAAAAGCGAAGTTAAATTCGAAAAGTTAAAAGTGGTACCCATTTAGGATTTAATAAATTAGCCCTCAGATCTAAATCTCTGGTTTTCAAAAAAGCCGTTTTACAAATTTTTTTTTTTTTAATTGATAGACTGGTAGCTAAGTTATAGCTAATTCACCCAATTGATTATAACTTAACCCTTTTTCCCGACATTGGTCGAATGGTGACCCCAAACCCTTTTTAAATTGAAAAAATGGTTTTCTTTAAACCCTAATCAAGGATCAGTATTAAATGGGTAGGGTTTAGTACTGATCGGCTTAGAGAAGACCTAATATTGTAAAAGACCTAATTTTATAAAAGAATCGGAAGGTGAAAAACCAGGCTTGATAACTTAGTGACTCCACTAAGGACCGTCAAGAGGGCTAACCACTTAAAAACATTTCGAAATTAAAATCGCTTTTCAAATTACCTGCATTGTTTATTTATTTATTTATTTCTTTATATATTGATTTGTTTATTTATTGTTGGCTTCGTGTATATATTTATTTTAATTAGCATATTTATTTTGTAAATAACATACACCGGGGCATGGGGTTTCATTTGTTGTGTCAAAGATGTAGGGTAGATACAGTCAGACCCAGGCCATCTTAGGAACCTAGGAGGGGGGCCATTGTGTAAGTTCTAGACGTAGTGGGCAACCACTGTTCAAGGCCGATTAGGCCTCCCCACTTAAGCTCATGTGACCAATGAAAGTGTTTTCTAAAAACAAGTGAGGTTATAGAGCTTAAGGACCTTTTAGAACCCACCCAAATTGCATATACTTCATTCCTTAAGAAATTGGAGCCCTACTGATCATTCAAGAATTTTTGCAAACAAGTTTTCGAAAATTACAATAGGGTTGCAACTTAAGGAGTAATATATTAACCCAAGTGACCCTAGCATTTGCATATTACCACGTTTTTATTTTTCTATCATTGCATCGATGATTGATCATTGTCCATAAAATGTGTAAACTTAAGATGGAAGACAACCAAGCGAACAATTAGCTAAGTAATAGGCTACTGGATACCTCCAGGTTCCATGGGCAGGTACTGAGAGATGAAATCGCCTATTCGAAAGAAAAGCTCGAGTGTTCTGAAGCTTACAACTGAGCCTTAAGGTCCCTTTTAGCATAGATCATTAAGAATATTTATGAGATGATAGAGGACTTTAAGGCCTGTTTATGAGACTTAATGTAGGGTCTTTCCAGTTCAAGTCTAAAGAGCCTAGAGTAAAATTCTTGAATAAAGTTTGGGTTCTTTGCCTTTGTTTTTTGTATTCTCATCTTCCTTTTTCAAAAATAATAAAGCTTTCTTTAGTTCATCATTTGTCATTCTTTAAAATTCCCACCTTTGTAAATAGTCTTCTATTTAACCACTATTTGATCTCATTTAGAAAATGTAAATAAAATCCATAGACTTGTAAATAGAAACTAAAAAAAAAAACACTACCATCCTTATATGTAAATTATTTTCCAAAAATAAACTTTACCTTTCTCTCTTTAAAAAAAATTTAAAAAAAAACAAACAAAAATGAAAATAAAAGTTGCCAACAGTTATAAATGCTTATGGGCCTAAGGAACCAGCATAAGCTCAGGCCTTTGTCCCACTCAAGTGACCAACCCAAATACTTGGTTTTCAAACCACATAAGGTCCCTCGACATATTAAGGAAGCTAAATATGAGCCCCTTAGCCCATTCAAGCCAAATACGAGTCCCTTGGCCCATTTAACCCTAAATACGAGCCCCTTGCCCTATTGAAAAAACATGAGCCCTTTGGCCCACTCAAGCAGTTAGCCTAAATATTTAGCTTTCAACCTATAGCAGATGTAGCCCTTTATCACCATCTAATCTAAACACAAGCTACTTAGCCAACACCAACCTTAGGCCCATTCAGGTAACCTACCCAAACACAAGCCACTTGGCTAAGCATTTAACCTAAACACCGGCTTACCCAAACACAAACCATTAGGTTAGCCAGCTAATCCAAACATGAGCTACAGCCCATCAAGGCTGCCGACCTGAGCACAATCCTCAACTCCTAAAAGTAACCAAGCCAAGCCAAAACCTTTTATCTATTTAGAAAGCCAAGCTCAATCATGAATCGAACTAGAACACAAAATCAAATACTGGGGCATGGTTTAAGAAACTGGGGGGCAAAACCCGATCCTAGGCAAATAAAAAAAGCGGACTCCTCCTTAAGGAATCAGTAACTCACTTTTTGAAAAGTTTAGGATGAGAAGAGGCAAGCTATATCTTATATGCCGACCTAAAACACTTTGAGAGTTGAACGACATAATTGTGAGGATATTTTGGACTCATTCCTTAAAGGAGGTTCACTTTGAATGTGATACGTAGATTGAAGTGAAGTTAGGCATTCATTTCTAAATCTTAAACACAATCATCTGTTATTCACCCTATTGGACCTATTTGGAGAATTTCTAAATTTAAACCTATCAAGAACTACCCTGCAATGGGCCAATTCAGAGGTTGGGGTCATTGAGTAGAAGATAAGGGTAAGATTGGTTTATGCTTGTTTAAATGACATTAATTTAAAAACTACTTTTATTTCTGATAAATTATTTTTCTTTGAAATGAAGAAGAGCCAATTTCCTTTTTCAACTACCTTAAGCCCATACACTTGAAATCTATGGAGTTAAGGCGTTAAATCATCAATGGAAACAGTTACTCTTGGGGCCAAAAAGGAAAGAGAAAAGTAATAAGAGATAGTGGGGCGAAGCAATTAAAAAAGAAAAAAAAGAAAGAAGAAAAAAAAAAGCCAAAGAATTGGGCTCGGAAGTATAAGATAAAAAGCCTTAAGAAATGTTTCATATCCCAATAAGGGCAACCAAACCAAATCAAAAGGGCCAGGAGTCGATGCCCAAACAGCCTCAGAAAACACAAGGCCTTAAATCATACTCTTAAGCCCGAAAACCTAAATTTCCATATCTGTACTGACACTTTAAAGCCTCTCCTACCTATACTAAATCACATAAGGCCTCTCTACCTACAATACCACTCTTATACATGTAAAAGCTCTTCAAATCTTAAAAGATAATTTATCTTTAATGAAAATTGTGTTTGAAACAGGGATAAGCATGCTTCTAATTTTTCCCTAAGGTTCTTGATTTGTACACCCGGGATTAATAAAAGTGTTTCTATCAAAACAAGCCTTTTCATTAATCTTTTTTGAAACCCTTGGACCAAAAGCCTAAATTCATAAGCATAAACCGAAAAAGACCTAATAGATTGGTCAAGGAGTATCACTTACAAAATGGACTATAATTTTTGGAACTGAAGTCGAGAGTGTAATTTAGACTGAGAGCTAGTAAGGAAGACATTTTTGACTAAACTAATTGCGAGTTACCTTCTCCTTAAGAAAGGAATGGCTTAAGATCACAAAAGCCCTAAGAGAAGCCCTAGGGTTAGGGGCATTAAGAAATTCCACATGATTACCAAAGATAGGGTTGGTTATAAGATTATTCCTTAATAAGAGTTTATACCTGTTGGCAAAACTTTCAAAAAAAAATAATAAATAAAAATAAAAAAAAAGAATAGAGAGAAAGTAAAGGCTCGTCATAAAATCTTTTATCCAAATCCATGTTGGCTCGAATAGTCAAGTTTTTAATTTATGTCATCTGTTTCCTTTCCAAGGTCGTCATTTTTCTAGTTTAAGTCATTCTTCCCCAATTGTGGTTTTTAACATCCTTCAAACTCTTTTTTCAAATCAAGGGGTTTATCCCTACTCTTTTCCTTGTTCATAAATGGTTTTTCAACAATCTCTCTGTAAATACTTTTCCAAGCAAAAGTGTCTTTTGAAATTAGTTGCTTGCCTTACATTAGTTCTTCAATCCTTCATCGTTTTTTACTTAGGGTTCAAGCTTACTCTTAGAGCGCTGATCCCTCTTTAATTCTTTTTAGGGTTCCAGCCAGCCTTTAGGGCACTGTCTAGTCTTTCTCTTAGGGTTCAAGCTAGCTCTTAGAGCTCTGATCCCTTTCTTATTCTTTTCAAGGTTCCAGCCAGCCTTTAGGGCACTGTCCCATCTTTCTAGGGTATCGGCTGGCTCTTAGAGCACTAACCCCTCCTTTATTTCTTTTTAGGGCTCTAGCTAGCCTTTAGGGCAATGTCCTGTCTTTCTCGGGTGTTAGCTAGCTCTTAGAGCTGACACTTCTTTTATTCTTTTTAGGGCTCTAGCTAGCCTTTAAGGCATCGTCCCATCTTTATAAGGTATTAGCTAACTCTTAGAGCTAACCCTTCTTTTATTCCTTTTAAGGTTCTAATTAGCCTTTAAGGCGTTGTCCCGTCTTTCTCTTAAGGTTCAAGCCAGCTCTTAAAGCTCTGATCCCTCTCTTATTCTTTTCAAGGTTCCAGCTAGCCTTCAGGGCATTGTCTCATCTTTCTCTTAGGGTTCAAGTCAGCTCTTAGAGCACTGATCCTTCTCTTATTAAGGTTCCAAGTAGCCTTTAAGGCATTGTCTCATTCTTCTTAGGATCTTAGCCAACTTTAAGAGTGCTTTGCCCACCTTTGTTAGTCATCTCATTAGGGCATGACCAAGTTTGCTCATTCTTTTTAAGGTCTTAGCCAGCTCTAAAAGCACTTTGCCCACCTTGGTTAGTAAGCTCATTAGGGCACGACCAAGTTTGCTCATTCTTCTTAGGGTCTTAGCCAACTCTAGGAGCGCTTCACCTACCTTGGTTAGTCAGCTCATTAGGGCACAACCAAGTTTGCTAATTCTTTTTAAGGTCTTATCCAGCTTTAGGAGTGCTTCGCCTACCTTGGTTAGCCAGCTCATTAGGGTACGACCAAGTTTTCTTATTCTTCTTAGCGTCTTAGCCAGCTCTAAGAACACTTCGCCTACCTTAGTTAGTCAGCTCATTAGGGCACGACCAAGTTTGCTCATTCTTCTTAGGGTTTTAGTTAGCTCTAGGAGCACTTCGCCCACCTTGGTTAGTCAACTCATTAGGGCATGACCAAGTTTGCTCATTCTTCTTAAGGTCTTAGCCAGCTCTAGGAGCGCTTTGCCTACCTTGGTTAATCAACTCATTAGGGTACGACCAAGTTTGGTCATTCTTCCTAAGGTCTTAGCTAGCTTTAGGAGTGATTTGCCTGTTTTACTTTGGTTCATAAGAGCATGACCAGACTTCAATTTTTCTTTCATTCTTTCGGCCAGCTCTTAGAGCATCACCCTTTTCTTTTCCAAATCCCTAATGGATTGGACCTAGAATAGTTAGCTAGTTGTAGTACTTCAATGCTTTTTAGAATAAAATCCACTCTTGAGGCAAAAATAGTGTCTGTTTTATCTTTATGGCAAAGTTTTCCTCAAACTTTACTACAAAGAAGGGTAGTTGTAGACACCTAATTTTTACACCCAACTACCCCGCCGCGCCCCCCCCCCCCCCCCCCCCCCCCC